>JAEQBH010001895.1:0-186352 GCA_016808115.1 Tetrastigma voinierianum | reverse complement strand
TTTCTCCTATTTGGTTTAATCCTTGTATAAGGGTCATCTAAATGGTACTGGTCAGGTGAGGCCGTGAGTGGTTGCAGGTGAACCGCCCCAAGACTTTCGAACAAAGGTGGTGTCGGCTGACTGCACCCGTTATTGACTAAGTAATCGTCCCGTGTGCCATTTTTATGTGTTGTAGTTAAAATGAATAATGGTATCGTCAGATTTCTCAACCATGGGAAGTCGCCATATCGGGTAAAGACACATTAACCTGACTTTAGAACTGATTTTTGGGTGGGAAATAAAGAAATTTGGCAGTGAGTCCTTCTGGTAAATTGTATCTACATCAGTGAAATTGATGTTAGGCTTTTGAATTTTTCAATTCGGACTTTTGTAGCCCAAATTATGGTTTGTTTACCCTGAATAGTCTAAATGGAGAGGTCGGCCAACAAAAAGGTCGATTAGAGGTCGGCCAGCCGAGGTCGGCACCCAGGTTAGATCGAAGCAGGTTAGGTCAGCTTGGCCAGGTCGCTCGCCTCGGCCAGGTCAGCCGCTTTCATTAAGTCGTCAACTCGCCAAGTCAGTTAGCCTCGGGCTGGTTTGACTACGCGAATTGACCTCCAAAAGGTCAATTTCTTCTCGGGTCCGAACTCAAGCCAGTGTTCTAGACTCTATGGAAAGCCCATTGAGTCAAGATTCCATTCATATTCTTGTGGAGGGCAGTAGGTGAGCTCGGACAGGTCAGGTCAGCTCAGCTAGGTTAGGTCAGCTTGGTTGGGTTTGACTACGTGTGACCTCCAAATTCTGAAGGTCATAACTTCTTCGTCCGAACTATGTTTTGGGTGTTCTTGAAATATTTGGAAAGCCCATTGAGTCAAGATTCCAGCCATGTGCCTGTGGAGGGCAGCAAGTGACCATAACCTTTTTAAAAACCTATGTTTTTCACCAAGTGTGTGTCGTTTGGTCAAGCTAATGTAAATAGCCGTTTTGATATGACCATCAGATGGTATGTCAGAAATATCAGATTGGTTAAAAATTTCCATGAGTTAGCCTAAAGAAGGTTGTACGACACTATTTATTAGTCATGGACTGATGCATGGATACATGGAACCAACCGGTTCATAAGCTGTGAAGGAACTACAGGTACTGTCGGAGTATCTAAGATTGCGACCTTTGTTTGCAGAAGTGCTATGAATGAATAACATGTTGTGTGTGAAGTTTTGTTAATATATACATGCTTGATATGTTAACATGTATTGTATGAAAATGACATAATGCATTTCATATGCACTGGGGCCACCTAGAACAGTAGGTGTGAATGCATGACATGAAAAATATGGCGTTACAAATGGAATTCACTGGAAGATTTTCTCAAGAATTGCTCGAGAGATGTCCACCACAAATTTCATCTTCGATGAAGACTCCATGACTGCTTCGAGAGTTACCCATCAACGCACCAGAGGGTCATTCAATGTGATTTTATCGAATCGGTATTATGTTTTCAAGAACAAAATATTTTGTTTAAATGTGCTGCTTTCTTACAATCAAGCTTAGTACGGTGATGGAGTCGTTGAGGGCTCAAACAGGGAAGAGGAGTCACATTCTCATCCATAACATATAGACATTTAAGTAGGGACATACATGTTTTACTTGAATGTTTGGTGTACCATTGCATGAGCACTTAGGTGGGGAGTAACCCATGTAGGATAATTCCACTACTGGGCTTTGCTCACCCGGCTGGGATCTCCTTCAGTACGTGACGTGCAAAGCGCATAAAGACTTTTAGAGGTCGGATGGCAAAGCTGGTCGGATTGTGGCCTGATCGTTTGTGTGTATATTAAAATGAACTAGTTTTAATATATGTTTCGGTACCAAGAGTGATGTAATAACTCGATCTCAAAAAAAAAAAAAAAATGACCTCCGAAATTTGGGGCGTCACAAATTGCATCGTGGTTACGATAATGACACCTATGCGATGTTGGGCATGGGCCTAGGATATGCAATTGCAGTATAGTGCCTGGTTATGATTACCTGGCGCTTGATATCTTATACTAACTTCACACCATGGTATCAGAGCCTAGGTATATGAATACCTAGAGAGCTTGGGTTTGGGTGTCCATAAGTTTGGTTTTTATACCAACTTCACAACATAGTATGATAGCTTAGGTACACGAATACCTAGGATTTTATGGGACGGGTTTAGACCATTGCATGCATTGTGTGATTCATGTTGTGTTCTGATATGTGTTCCATGTTTGTGATTACGTGATTATGTGTTACAAATTGCGCGGAAAGACATATACACGGTATGATGTATATGGGAAATGTGATTGTGTGGTTATTGCGCAGAAAATTATATACATGGCATAATGTATATAGGAAAAAAAATGAACGTGTTGGTTCATGATAAGTCTATTAGTAGTTGGCATATGCGCTACTAGTTAGACTGAGGTAGAACTAATATGGTCTTATGTTGCCATTTGACATGTGCAGATGGCTAGTCAAGGGCGAGGACATAGAGGTCGTCTACGAGGTGCTAGTTAAGCACCACCGCATTTGACCACCGGTGCTTCACGAGGTCACAGGGATGGCGCTTGCTGCCATCTCACAAAGAAGGCAAGCAGAATGTGGAGGCTCGAGCAACCTCCAGAGGTTCAGTGGCACATCATCCCCACATTTACAAAGGAGGGATCCAAAGGGCGTACGATCATCGGGTTCCGATGCATACAGAGGATTCTGCAGGCCACGGATATTACCGGAAGCGTGCCAAGATCAGACTAGTCGCATTCAAATACAGAGGGTGAGTCTCAGATATGGTGGGACTAGGCCAAGACCTTTAGGGACATAGAGGCAATGACGTGGGCAGAGTTCCATGAGCTTTTCTTGGGCAAGTATTTTCTAGCCACTGCTAGGCATGCAAAGGCCCAGGAGTTCCTAGAGCTAAAACACCAGAAACGACTAAGGATGGAGCATGGACAAGCTTCACTCTGAGTTAGCCCGCTTTGCCGATGACTACAGCGCATATGGCCAAGGTCGTGAGACGGAGAATGGGCCAAAGCTGTCCATTGGGAGGCAAGATTGCAGGACCCGCCCACAGACATGGAATCAGCAACAATTTGCCTGACCATAGAGAGAGAGACTGAGACGCACCTGAGTGCCTAAGATGCAGGTGCTAGTGGCAAGAGGAAAGAGAGTTAGTCTTCTTCCAATTCGTGTTGTGCTGCAGGGCTTCTAGTTCACGTGGTTCCAGAGTCATGCTTCCAGCCAGGACAAGAGTGGTTGCTACCACACAGACAAATGGTATGTTTCCTCTACTGCCGCAGCCGAACATATGAGAGGATCGCCTTGTGGTATGCACCCCGTGGTTCGGGGCGTGGCGCCCCGCCAACAGGACGTGTCGACCCAATTTATCAGTATGGGTCGAGGCCAATATCGTCCTCCCAAGGAGTCGCGACGAGCACCTTCCGCTACACGTGCAAGCCGTAGGGGCCGACATGGGTCGAGGCAAAGGACGGGGCCTACGTAGACTTTCAGGTTTAGGTCGTGGTTCACGCCTCTTCACATCATCGGGTTGAGCCGCAGATCGCCTACCAAGGCTGTGGTACGTTTTTTGCTATCCCACCTATGGCAAGAGTGCTATTTGATTACAAGGCACGCATTCATTCATCAAGCACTCATTGTGATGTAGAGTTAGGCTGTGAGGTCGGCACTGATAGGTTCCCTATATTCAGTTCTCCCTTAGGGATTTGAGCGAGAATATGGATGGTATGTCGAGGTTGCGAGCTAGAGATCTCCGGGATTCTACTCACAGTGGACCTGAGGGTCATGGACATGTCAGAGTTTGACATCATTCTTGGGATGGATTGGCTGACGGCATATAGAGTCATCATTGATTGTGAGCGTAGGAGGGTTACCGCCTACACGCAAGATGGTACTCGGGTTAGGTTTCAGGGGGACAAGCACGATGCCTTGCCCTAGACCTTGTATGATTCTAAATGGCACGGACAGTTGGTGGGTTGGCTGACTAGCCTTACCATGGAGGACAAGGCGAGACAGGATATGGGTCTACCTCAGGTGGTATGCAAGTACGAGGATTTTTTTTCGGACAAGCTACCAGGATTACCTCCACAGAGGGCTGTGGACTTTTGTATTGAGTTGCACCTTGGTACGTCGCCCATCTCTATGACTCCGCATAGGATGGCACCAGTTGAGTTGCATGAACTCAGGGTCCAGATACAAGAGTTACTGGACAAGGGGTT
Source organism: Tetrastigma voinierianum (assembly GCA_016808115.1). Taxonomy (NCBI): domain Eukaryota; kingdom Viridiplantae; phylum Streptophyta; class Magnoliopsida; order Vitales; family Vitaceae; genus Tetrastigma; species Tetrastigma voinierianum. Next base: position 182,117 of record JAEQBH010001895.1, on the reverse strand, counting down.
CATTGATCGAAAGCACCACCACGGGCGCCTGCCTGCTTTTGCTAAGAAGAAAGAAAAGCACTCTTCGAACAGGCATTGACTACGCGTATAGTCAGAACAAGGTTATGATTAAGAATCTGCACCATTGCCGCGGATTGATGTGACTTTTGATCACATGAGGAGCGAGTCTACTCCAAGATAGGACCTCAGATCAAGTTACCATCAACCGAGGGCTAGGGGAGACAAGATATCCCTAAGACAAATAGTTTCAGACACGTATGGCACCCTGAGTTTACAAAGGATGCCTTTAGATTGACAAATGCACCAGCAGCATTCATGGATCTCATGCATAGGGTATTCCAACCCTATCTAGATCAGTTTGTCGTGGTATTTGTGGATGACATTTTGATCTACTCCCAGTCTGCGAGGGAGCATGAGGATCATTTGAGGATTGTTTTGCGGTTGTTGAGAGACCATCAGCCAAAATGCCAAGTTCAATAAGTAATGAAGTTTGGCCATCGAGGTAAGATCTGGGGGCACATGGGTCGCCTTCAGCGTGTCGCTGAACCCCGCAAGGTCGAGGCTATGATGAGTCGAGAGGCCAAAGTCAATCTTCTCGATACGTATTTTCTGGGATCGGGCCGGGGCAATTATAAGAGGTTCATTGAGGATTTCTCCCGACAATGCAACTTGGCGACGAGATCGGGTACGTAAGGAGGTCAGTTGATCGGATGACCAATGTGAGAAGGCATTCTAAGAGTTAAGGAGGAGACTCACTACTACTCCTATCTTGATAGTCCCTGATGTGGGGCAAGGTACATGTTGTATTGCAGATGCCTCGAGGGCCGGATCATGTGTTTGATGCAATCCGAGTGGTAGTAGAAGCATGGTTTCGCTGGCATTGAAGAACTGTTTATGCACTACCCCCACACACGACATGAAGTCAGGTTTAGTCTTGCAGATTAAGATTCGCGCCACTACTTATATGGCGAGTAGTTCGAGGTACTCGTGACCACAGTCCTAAGTATAGTTTCATGATAGCTGACCTCAATATGAGGTAATGTGATGGATGAGTTCCTAGACGACACGACTTCACTCAGACATCATCCCGATAAGGCAATGGTAGCTGATGCACCCGCTGAAGTCAATGGGAACATTTACAATATAGCTTCCCGAGAGTATGATGCTCAGACTGGAACAAGCCATTATAGTATAGTGAGCAAGTGTTTCGTGGCACACTTGGGAGTCTGGTAGCTACTAACTGTCCTCCCGAACAGAGTGATTGAGTCCCGTGGCAAGACGCAGATAGTGTCCATCGTGACCTGGATACAGCCAAGTACAGACGCAGGGATGGACCATCCGGCACGTATGGTGGTCTTCGATATAGCGATGGTAGAGTTCCTGTTGATGACGGAGAGAGGTGATTCTCGGGAGTTCTAATTATTCCCCACCCATCAGGCATCCAGTACTAAGATGTACCCCGCACCCGCTGTTAAGACTACAGTAGAATTCGCTCAGAATTCGCCATGTCAAATGCTTATCGCGAGTATACAAATGGACCCTGCGAAGTTAGACGAGTGGGCCACGTCAACCCCATTTGTTAGACCAGGTGGAGAGAGCCCATTACGGGTCCGGACTTGATTAGAGACACCTCAGAGAAGGTGAGTTTGATACAACAACATCTCTCACCCGCCGCAGCCGACGTAAGAGCTAAGGTCGATGTGTGACGTCGACCCTGAGTTCGAGGTCGAGGATCACGTCTTCTTCAAGGTGATGCCCAAGAGAGGAATGGTCAGGTTCGGCAAGCGAGGGAAGCTGTCACCGAGGTTCACTGGGCCCTTCGAGATACTCGAGGGAGGCTAATCAGAAGGCACGCTGGCCTTACCGCCAGCATGTTAGTGTTCATGAGGTATTCCACGCCTCCATGATCCCGAGATACTCTCCGCATCTAGCCTCACGAGTGGATTGGGAGAGATTACGTCAATACTGCATGGGACCTCGAGGAGTAATTTGCTCATCATGGATAGTCGTGGATCGCTCTTGCAATTTTAAGACCATGAGGCTAGTGAAAGTACTGTGAAAACACCATGGAGTTGAGGAGGCCATGTGGGAGCGCGAGGACACATATGTACACCCATCTCTTCTGTTTAGGATGAAGGTACGTGGTTTAGTGCAGTTTAATGATTAAAATGACTAGTTTATACTCGCATGACAAAGTGCACATTACATATGCATGTGGAGTCGATGATCAGGTGGAATTTTGGGACGAAATTTTTTAAAGGGGGAGGAATGTGAGACCCTGGAGAATCTAAACCTTCTAAGGAAAGGTAAAATGGTAATTTCGGTTAAGAATCCAAAAATTTTCTAGATCTCGGATGATGAAATGGACTTTACTGTTGAAATTGTCTTGTAAAATCTAGCTACTACGTCGAATTTCATTGAATTCCGAGATGATCGGAATTTCATGTTTTTCGAGGCACGAAAGGTGGTGCGGGACACTTGGCTCAATTCGAGTGGCTCAAGATGAGACACGTGTCAAGTGGAGAGCTAGTCAAATATGAGCTCAAGTGGGACCCATGAGAGACATGTGGCAACATGTGAGTGGGTGGAGATCTATGGTAGATGGATAAGGGATAAGGTCTAATCCTACGTGGCCACTTAGAATGTGACATGTGGCAAGTGAGAGGACAAGTTCTCTTGACTCATCTTGACCGAATTGGTTAGGAGAAGAGAAGGAGAGGGAGAGGGAGAGAGGAGAGCAAACCAAGAAAAGAGGAGAGATTTTAGAGTGAGAAGCTCTCACTTCTCTCTAGATTCCTGCCATCTGGATCATGGTTTTAGGCGGAGCAAGTGGGAAGAGTATATCTCAGCAAACAAGGGCTTCTGATAAAGACCTGTTAGTGAGTTTTGACAAAAACTGAGAGGTGGGTTTTATATTATTTGGTTTAATCTCAGAGCAAGGGCCATTCAAATGGCATGGGGTTAGAGGTCGCAGGAGTCAGGTGAACTGTCCCAAGACTTTGGGGATAAGGTGTCGGAGATTTCGGGATTGTTTTTGGATAGTCCAGGGATTGATTTTTGGACTAAGTAATTGTCCTTGTGTGCCATTTTTGTGTTAGAGTTAAAATGAATACTTGTGCTGGCCTGCTCTGCTCTAAGGGGGAATGTTAGAAGCCAGGTTTTGAACCATGGGAAGCTGCCATACTGTGGTAGTACATTACTAACCTGAATTTAGAACTGGTTTCTTTGGGTGGGAACAAAGGGAAAATGGCAGTGAGTTCTTCAGGTAATTGTAGCCACATCGCTGAACTTGATGTTAGACTTTGAATTTTTTAATTCGGATGATTCAGAGTCTGCTACACCTGCTTACCCTAAATGGGCCTGAGAGGTCGGCTAGAGGTCTCGCCGAGGCCTGGCCAGCCGAGGTCAGCAACCAGAGGTCAAATCAAGCAGTTAGGTCAGCTTGGCCGTGAGGTCAGTCGGCCGTCGTCGCCACAAGTCAGTCGGCTGTTTGACTAATGTGCACTCCAACTTTGAAAGGTCATAACTTCTTTGTCCGAACTCCGTTTTGGGTGTTCTTGGACTCTATGGAAAGCCCATCGAGTCAATATTCCATTAATATGCTTATGGAGGGCAGTATGTGAGCTCATCCAGGTCAGGTCAGCTCGGCCAAGTCAGGTCGTACCGGTCGGGTTTGACTTACTTCAGACCCCACCCCCCAGAAGGTCATAACTTCTTCGTCCAACTTGCTTTTGTGCCTGGACTCCAAGTGAGTCCATTGAGTCAAGATCCATCCATGTGCCAAAGGGAGGGTATAGTAGTGGGTGACCATAACCTTGTTAAACCTATGTTTTTCACCAAGTACATGTAGGTTGCTCTGTCAGCTGGTTTCTAAATAGCTGTTTGACATGACCATCGTATTTAAGATGTTGTAGGCTATTGTATTGGTTAAGAATTTCCATGAGTTAGCCTAAAGAGGCTGTACGACACTATTTATTGGTCATGGAATGATTCATGGATACATGGAACCAAACTAGTTCATGTGTTGAAGGGACCTATAGCACCCTTACTGATGGGTCTGGATTGTGACCTTGTTTCAGGTTATGCTATGAACGTAGAACAACATGTCAGGTGATAGTTTTTAATATATGCATGTTTGATATGTTAAATATGTATTGTATGAAAATGGCATAATGCATTTCATATGCACTGGGGCAACCTAGAACAGTAGGTGTGAGTGCATGACATGAAAAACATGGTTGTTAAATAAATTTCAAGGGAAGATTTTCCGAAGAATTGCCTTGGAGAGTTGTCCAACAATTCATCTCAGAGGAAGACCCATGATTGTTTCGGAGAGTTACCTAGCAATTCACCTCGGAGAGTTGTCCAAAAATATTTTGTTTTTAAAACAGTGTTTTCTCACACTTGGCTTAGGCATGCGTGAGGGAGTCAGTGAGAGCTCGAAATGTGGGAAGGGGTGGGTCACATTCTCATCCATAACATATGCATATTTCGGTGTGACATACATGTTTTCTTTACTTGAATGTTTGGTGTGTCATTGCATGAGCACTTAGGTGGGGAGTAACTCCATGTAGGATAATCTAGCTCATCGGGCTTTGCTTAATCCGTCAGTGGGATCCTCTTTAGGTACAAAGACGTAAGAAAGTGCATCGACGCCCTAAAGGCCGATTATGAAGCGGGTTAGATTATGGTCTTGATTCATGTTTTGTGTGTATATTAAAATGAACTAGTTTTAATATATGTTTTGTACTAAGAGTGATGTAATAACTCTTGGATCCAATAAAAAATAAAAAATGACCCCTAAAATTTTGGGTGTCACATCATCTGCTCCTGCATCTGTCTTTTCATCTCCTGCATTTGTCTATGCATCTCCTCTTACATTTTTTGGTTTTGCTGCTTTATTTTTTCATTTTGCTCTTGCTTTTTTTAAGTTGGTCCTATTAAATCCTTAAACTGATCAATGTAAACAAATTATTCTTCCCCGCAAGACATGTCGCACTAATCCTCTAACTCATGGCTATGACCTGTCGCATGTGAAGTGCCACTAAAAGAGGCAATGCTGCAATATGCTGATATTTAAGAGTCACTACTCATATAGTCTCTATTTTTCACTCTGGTTACTTTAACAAAAATTTCATTGTTAACACTGACAAGGTCTCTGATGACCCTCCTCCGGTTAGACATTCATTCCCCGTAGCCGATGAAATCATCTTGCACTTAACAACATCACATTAGAATTTATAAATTTAGGGGTAATGAAAGAATTAACTATTAATATAATAAAACATTAAAATTTAATTAAGATGCTATCATTCAAAGCTTTGGCTTTCTCATTGATGAATGAGCTTATCACTCCTTTAGTATGATTATAATAAACAACTCATAGTATGTAAGGCTTTTCAAACTTTGCCTTCGAGTTTGAACAAAAATGTATATAATGTGATCACAACAATTAAAACATTATTGTAACAAATTTTCTTATCGTAAAACTCCAACCATGTTTCAGTATGTGAAGAATGTGGGTGATAGATCCTCCTGCAGAGCGTGGCGTGTTCACCGGGCTCGATTTAGCTTGTTTTTCATGCTCATAGTACTCAAGCTTATTGAATCCATCATTCCATTCCTTCCAAATATCATCAGAAACATAGGTCGGCTTCTATTTGGCGTTCTTAATGGTCCAAATGAGACTCTTGCACCTAATAGTTGCCTGTTTCTCCCAAAGAATCTTGACTATGCCACTTATTTTTTGATCCCACCGAAAATATTTCTTTAAATTTGAAAAAAAAAACAAATAGTTAGTAAACAATCATTTTATTTTTTAAAAATTACAATATATTTGAAAGAAATATTGCCTTAAATCCAAATACAAACTCTTAGTGTTCGGTGAATGTTCTTCCAAGGCTCCGCCCCAGAAGTCGCTTCTCAAGTCTTAGTGCGTGATCATCTCTGTGAGCATTTTTCGTAGGAGGCAACAACCTATGATGAAATTAATTTCTTGTTAGTTCTTCAGTACTGAAGAGTTAATAATACTAAAAAAATAAAGAAATCATTTTCGTAATGATATTAATCGTGATTGATTGATAATTAAATGCAATCACTTAAAATTCTAACAAAATGACTTGAACATATATTTTTATCCAGACCTATATACAGTGTGGACAAGTGTTTGTGTTTGAACCTTCTTATGATGGGCTTGACTAGCCGATCTAAAACAAAACCAAAAGAAAAAAAATAAAGTATACTCTTTTTGCTCAGTTCTAAGAAATGGAGCATGAGTGAGAAAGACAAGTTAGCCAAGCAAAGAGCACATGGGCTGCAACTATTACCTTTACCCATGTGATTACTACCCAAATAGTGTTGATTCACACCCTTAACACTCCATGTTTTGAGCACTTTTTGTGTAGTAATCAACCTAAATGACTCAGTTGACATGTTAAGGACCTAGCAAGGCTACTAATCAATTTTTTGTGCAAGTTTTGTTGTTTTCAAAGGCTATATATCTCAAAGGTAGTAATTGAGCTCAAAGTATAGTAGATGATATTTGCAGTTTGTATTTTAGAAGCTGTGAAGAAGACAAGGTAGTTAAGAACAAGAACAACATAAGCAACCCCTGCGAAAATGTTTGCCACATTTGACTTTTTTTAGCTTTTGTGTTTCCCATGTAATAAAGTTTTTTTTTTTTTTTTTTTTTTTTTTTTTTTTTTTTTTTTTTTTTTTTTTTTTTTTTTTTTTAAAAGTTTTATTTGTATCTTTTGTAAATTGTATTGACTTTGGTGGTATGTAATACCCTGTGAGAAGACTTTAGGTCGCTTTTTCATTATTGAAAATTATTTTTAAAGCTTACAAATGGTTTCTCCCGTTTTCTTTCAATTCCTTCCATTTTCTTTTCTTTTTCACTAGCCAAACACCCTATGAGGATGATTTCTTAGAGGATGAGTGGCTAAATCTCCTCACTCCTTGAAGTAAAGGGGCACTAGGCAAAGGAACCTGTGGAAAACTAAGGGTTTTTATGTTTTTAAAGTAGGTATTCACTGTCATTAGTGGTTCTTTCCTTCAACTCTAGGTTTCAATCCCTTTGAGTCACCTTGAATGGTTGGTATTTGGTAAGCTCTCAGGGCTCATTGGATACTTAATGCTAGATTTAGTGATTCGCCGCTTTATCACCCATGACATTGAAGGTGGGAACAAGGAGACATGTTTTTTACCAACTGACACCATTAATGGGAAGTGGATGCCATTTTCAAGGATATTTAATGAGGGTCAATAAAATGTGATCAATTATGACTATCTTTCATTAAAGCACTTGAGTGGTAACTAAATTTCCTAGATTTATGGAAAGTAATGTTTATGGCATGTTAATACAATACTTGCTTCTATTGGCATTATTAGAAGAAAATTAAGTTGATGAAAGCTTACTCTCTTTTCTCAATAGTGATCACATCTCTAGGGTCAATTCTAGAAGCATGATCAATGTTGCCCTCAACATTTATTGATTTAGCAATAGATGCTGATGCAGAGCCAATTTCAAATTGTTGTGGTGCCTATGTTGATGGAGGAGGTGATGGTTGTATTGAAGGAATTTGTGACTATAATTTTGTTTAAGCACCCTGGGTCTCTAGCATGATTTATCTCATCGGCGTACTCTCTCCAAGCTCTATTATTATTACCTCTTACCTCCACTAAGTATCCCTCCTTCTTCTTTTTACCTCAACAAGATTATTACGATGGTTAGTAAACCAACCACCCAAGAGGTTCATCAACAAGAGCAAGTGTTAATCTACAAGCATAAAGTCACCGATGTATCTTATATTAAAGTACAATCCCATTTTAATCAACAGTTCTAAGTTTCTGAAATCAAGTTTTTTTGAAAAAGTATTTTGCTTAAATCACCCAAAATATAAAAAACAATATTTCTCAAACTAAATCTTAAATCCATGTATTAACTAAAAACCCAGTCATTAACGAATGCACTAGCCACACCCATTTTAAGAGAAATACAAGTTGTCTAGACCATTAGAAAGAGTATTTTGATCAAATCACCCCAAAAAATAAGTCACATCTAAAAAATAGCAATTACTAAACGACAAGTGGCAAGCTGGGATTTCTGCATATAAAAAATAAATCAACACCTACTTGAACTATGCATATAAAATAATTTTATGTTTAATCTATACAAATTGCAAGGACTGATGACTGAGCATAATCCATGTACCTTGCAATGGAATTACATTATTAAAAAGAATATGATCCATATGTACGTAGTTCAATTCTTTAACTGTCATGTTCATAATCAACCACCTGTCTGTTTAGTTAAAGAGAGTATTAATCATTAAACTAAGAACTTATAATTTTAGGAGAATAATCAACTAAAAAAAAACCAAAATAAAACTTCAAACTGGTTTGAGGTGACCAATCGTTTCTTTTTTTCCTTGAAAATGAAGTTTATCATACAACAAAGGAGCCACAACCCAACTGCACAAGATCATTGAAAGAAACATGAAAGAAGAAATGAAAATAGAAAATGCAAAGGGAAATCAACATATGGATTAGATTAGAAAAGTTAGTAATATAACTTTCTACTTACAGGAATTACAGATACTAATATTAGCCACCCATGTCTGAGATGACCAACATTACAACATAAGAATTCCAAAAGCAGGTTAATCATTAAAACGTTTCAAGTGTCGCTAAAGCAAGGATTGTTACACAAATTTTTCCCTAAAAAAATATTAGAAACAGAAAGTTATACTTACTATGGATGATGGTGACATATGTATTAGCTAATCTAAAAGTTCAATTTAATAACATAAAAATCTGTTGCCACAAACAGACAACACACAATATAATATGAAAGATTTGTTATTGTTGAAACCAGCACAAAATTCCAACCTCATCCCTTCCCGTTACATCAAAAGCCAGGTTAAGGAGTCAGAAAATGGACAACTAGTGATTATAATGTCATGGGAGATAAGTTTACTAGGGAGTTTCAAAAAAAGATTGCAAAAAAAAATAATACAAATCAACAAAGTCTTCATCGTCATCTTCATCTTCTAATTCCGCATTCCAAAATGTTCTAGTGCTCACTTCATTGAGTTTCATCATCTCCTGCATTAGAACCTATATCTCCACCATTTGGATCATTAAGAAGACCAAGATCATTGTCCTTTGCCACCTCAATCTAATGTAAATTAATTTCATTGTCCTGAAAGGCTAATTCTGTCATTGAAGAAGTTTTCTTTGACAATTCAGGCATCTCTACAACTGCCCTCGCCTTAATCTTGCACATAGCTATCCAACTGGTTGAAAACTCCTAAAGAAGGATATTTACATACATACGAGCACGCTCGCATTAGAATATGAATGATCATATCTATTAAACCTTTCTACTGGGTCGACTTCATCGAGGTCGTAATTTCTAGGTGCCTCCTAGTGCCATGCCTTAAAGGGTAAAACCAATCACATTTAAATAGAACCGTTCTTTTGAATGGATAACCAGGATACTCTAGCTCCAATATCTCTATCAATTGACCATAATAATCACTAGCATTCTCACTATAGTTTGTACCCTTAATGCAAACACCACTATTCATGGTAGCTCGACCAATCCCGTGGCCTATAGTATGAAATTTGTACCCATTGACAAAGTACATTGGATATGACTATATGGTTCTAGCTCGTCTACAAGAGCCTTTACAAATATGTTTGTCACGTTGTTAGCCAGGATTACGTGGCCCGCTTTTATCAAAAAAATTATTAATGCCAATATGTATTTGATTTCAAATATTTAATACGAAATATGTGTAAAGAACGAAACACATAAAGTTCGAACAATTCAACAAAATTATAATCGAGCATTTGATCAATGTGGAGATCGCTATTCTTGATCTTGTTTGCGCAAATTTACAATGTAAATACTTCAAATAAAAAAATAAACCATTAAAATACAAAATCAATATTTTTACTAATATTTCAAAAGTACTTTACTGATATAAGGTGTAACCACATCACAATTCAAAAGAATATAGGTTTCCGACACTGTTCCCGACTTCAATTGGCCTAGGCTTTGCAGTTCCATAAGATCGTCCAGGATATGTGAATATTGACAGATTACCTTCTATTGGAACCGCAACCCTGCCATCATCATTACGAGGCACATTTGCATTCTCAGAACATGCTGCATTCAAAGTAATGCGAACAAAAGTTGATGCTTCTTCAACTAGTCACATTACATATTGAACCCTCGAACTCAAGCCTTATTACCGACATTTTTTTTCAAATGACGAAGGAACCTACACACACACACACACACACACACACACACACACACACACACATACATATATATATGGCAACAATTAATTGTTTTCATATGTTATTAACATCACATATCAAGGAAATTGAAATTTTAATATGAGAAGTTAGTACCTCTCAAATGGGTACATCCAACGAACCGCATCAAGGCTTGCTATCCTTGTTTATATGCAGCAAGTGGATGTGCAAATGTTCCATTGAGTTTAAAGAGCAGGAGGAAATATTCGCTTCAACTTACATAATTACTACACTTCTAACGCCAATCTCCTCTACATCTTCCTCCCCAAGTTTCAGATGTGCTAAGTCTTTAAAGAATAAGCTCAACTATGTCAGTGGTTCCCAAACATTCGTTGGCATCAAATTCCAAAATTCTATTTGGATTAACCTCTGCATAAAGACGTGATAGTCATGACTTTTCATTCCAAAAAGTTTGTACTTCTTTAAGTCCACACATCATCCCATATTTGACACAGCCATCAACAAATTTGAGGTTTTTCACCTATTCACAAACAACTTGCTTGCCATTCTTATCCATAGTGTAGTTTGCCTTTGGATATTTACCATTAGCATTCTTCTCTAACTCTTTCATCGACAAAACATCGCCAAATCCTCCCAGCTGCTGATGTTGTCTTTTGTTTCTGCCCTCAATGTTCATGACAACATTGAACACATTCTCAAACATATTTTCTCATATGTGCATGACATCGAGATTGCGACCGAATGAGATTATACTCCAAAGTATGAAAATCCTAAATATACTACGTTCCATAACCATACCACTAGTTTTACAACAAATGTTGCTATCGATCTCATCCGCATCAGCCTTCAAGATCTTCAAGTCCCACATCTCGAGATGTTTAAAATTTATGTTCCAAACCGAAAGTGGGCAAAGTGGGACTGGGATAAAATTGTTTTATTTTTAATAGCTTCTGTTTCAGATGAAGGGGTGATCAAGATAAATTTTCAATGATTATCGAACCATGACGTCTTACGACCATTTGGGAGTGAAAATGCATCTGAGTACTCCATACAATGCGGACAAGCTAATTTGCCGACTGTGCTCCATCCAAACAACATTGAGTATGCCAAAAAATCACTAATAGTCCACAACAAAGATGCTCTCATTTGAAAATTCTGTTTTTGAGACACATCATATGTTTCAACACCCACCTCCCATAAGTGTTTCACTCACGTATCAAAGGCCGAAGGAATTATATATCTTACGCTATAGGATTGTTCCGCCTAGGTGTACAATTACCGATTACCTAACATATGAGGCTCTTTCATACACATCCCCGGTGGCAAATTATATGGTGTTACAATGATTAGCCAACATGAATATTTCTTACCCGATTGACTAAACGGTTGGAATCCATCTGTGCATACGAGGGTCCTGTTAACCACCGTCAACCTGCGGAATACTTATGTCTCACATCATGAGAACCATACATGAGTAACAATGTCGGCTTTCTTCTCAAGCGGCCTCTAATGAGCGCCATCTTCCCGAACACTCCTTGTACCTGAAATAATGTTCCCTCGACAAGGTGAGCAATGCCCAGTATTGATAATTTCCTACATGGGTTACTCCCCACCTAAGTGCACATGTAATGGCAACTAAACACACTCAAGTAAATACATGATCCTACTTGAATGTCTACATGATATGGATGAGAATGTGACTCACCCTTCCCACTTCTCGAGCCCTCACCGACTCCCTCACGCATGCCTAAGCCAAATGTGAGAAAAACATCGTTTTCAAAACAAAAGGTTTTGTTATCAAAAATATACTACCGAAGCTTCGCAAAATCTATCGACGGCCCTCCGAGGCGAATTTGTCGATGACTATCCAACAATTCATGGGCTCCTCCGACGGAATTGTCGGACACCCTCAACCTACCTCCAAAATCTTCCATTGAAATTTCTTTCACAACCATTTTCCTTTTTATTTTCTTTCATGTCAAGCAATTCATTTTGAATCACTCGAGCAACACACAAATCACATACAAATCATGTGAACAAAGGGTTTCTCTATGTCTCGAATAATCGCTCACGCCACACTAGGGATTTTCTCACCAATCTCAATCGTTGGGAACCCAAAAAACACAACCATTCATACCGCACACTTCTATCTATCAAAATGGCTTCCACTAAAGAATTAAACAAGTAGGAGAAAACCCTACCTCTGAGTTTGGAATCACAAACTGTCCACGCGTAGCCCTTGTAGCGTAAATCAACTTTGCTTCTTGGCCCGACGAGAACCGACGGTTCGAAAGCCGGAAAATCTAGAGAGAAGTTGGTCTTTCTCTCTCTAAAACTAGTTTGTCCTCTGACGCATTTTTTGCAAACGGAGTAGCATGAGTCTTTCTTCTTCTTTTCTCAATTTTCACCTAATTCCTTGTGTCCCTTTTAGTTTGACTTTTATACTTCTTTTGACACTTGGGCTTAATCTGCCATTTATCTCTATCCTCTCACTAATTCATGCAACATGTGTCACATGGGTACATGTAGTAGGTGACTTTTTCACATCACATGCCTCTCACAAAGTCGCCATACCGCACCGACAATCTCGGCAGCTCAAAGACGGAAATTCGACTATCTCTACCCGACGTGGTAGATAGATTTCGCGAGATGATTCCAACGATGAAGTCCGTTTCGTCATCCGAGATCTAGGAAAATTCAGGATTTTGATCGAAATTACCATTTTACCCTTTTTCAGAAAATTAGAATTTTCCCGGGTTTTTCAATCCCAACCTGACATTTCTACTCTCCGCGGAAAATGAAGGATGCATTTGGTAAAAATGCAACCAAGCCTTAGATTCAAATGGATGATGCATAACACTGTCTTCCTTGTCATGGTCATCATGCCAACACATATCCTTAGCAATAGCTTTTGAAGCATACACTCTATAGCCTAGGAATGAGAGGAAAGTAATACATCCTTATACGGAAATATCATCCTTATGTTTTGTTGACTCCTTCTCTCATTTTTGTACTGATGCCCACATAACTTGCAACACCTCAAAGCGCTATCTACACCCCAATCTATCATGCACCCACGCTCACAACAATTAATTTTCTCGACAGGAAGACCCAATCCTTCAACCATCTTCTTCGAATCGTAAAAATTCTTTGGCAATGTGTTTCTCTAAGGCAGTGACTCTTTCATAAATTCCAATAAGGAATCATAACATCTCTTCGGTAAATGATATTCTGACTTAATATTCAACAATCGAGCTATTGCAGATAATTGTGAGTGCTTATCACATCCTGGCCACAATGCTTGATCGATCGCTTGTAACATCTCATACAGTTTTTTTTCCATTGGATTTGGACTCTCCTCCATAGTGTCAAAGTCTAAGTTAAGACCTATAAAACCCGGGAAAAATTCAATTTTTCTGAAAAATTGTAAAAACAAAGACTTCATGAAAATCAAAATTTTCGGGGACTGGACACAACCCGACTTCACCATTGAACCCTCGCAAAATCTAGTTACCCTGGTCGACTTCACTCCGATTCCGAGACAATAAATTTCATTTTTTATAGCATTAGGGTGTCGGTGACACATGACATGACATGTGGTGCACTTGAGTGAATGGACATTGAGCCAAGATCAAGTGGAGGAAATAATGGGAAGATAAAAACAAGAAAATAAAAAAGAAAATAAGGAAAGGAAAAAAATAAAAATAAAAAATAAAAAGAAAAGAAAAAGGAAATGAGAAAATGGAAAAGAGGTGAGTAATGATTCATTTTTAAATGCAACTGGCAAGAGGTGAGCATGGAGAAGAGAGAAGAGAGAGAGAGAGAGAGAGAGAGAGAGAGAGAGAGACAGAGGAAAAGGAATTTTTCACTTCATTCTAAGATCTACGGAAATTGAGCTATTGGTTTTCGTCAAAGTGAGAAGAAAAGTTGATCCACACATCGCAAGCTACGCGTGGGTACCAAAATCTTAGAGTTTCGTCAAACTTCACGAGGTAGGGAATTTTCCTACTTTGATTATTTCTAGTCTAAAGGTTATTTAATGGCATGGGCATTCTTCGAGGCTGAAACTGGCTGTGTGTTTTAGTCCTAAGATTTTTGGGATTGAATATTGGAAATTTTGGGATTTGTTCCGGGCAGTCATGGACTATGTTGAGATTTGGTTTTGATCTTGGGACCGATATCTTCGGGTTTTGTTGAGTGTTTTGGAATCACAGTGATTCGATGATGAATGGAACCAAAATTGTTCACGGGTAGTGAAGTAATCGGAAGGTGCCTCGCTTTTGCGGGTTCGAAAGCGAATCATTTTGTGTATTATTGTTGAAAAATAAATAACATGTTGTTAAAAAAATCATGTTTATATATACTTGTTTGATGTATTAACATGGAAATTAGATAAAATGGAAATTATATGGTGGAAATATAATTATCCTGACTTGGCAACAATGATGTAGTTATTATCAGGTATTAGCATGACATCGCATGAAATTACATGATTGGGTATTTCATACACCTGGCCACACTGTGTCGAAATGGGTGGATGCATGGTACTGCGACCATCATTCTGCAATGTGTGGTGAGCTCGGAAATGGGACAACGTCCAAAATCGAGACTCATGGTTGTATAAAATAATAATAATAATAAATTTCATGTGTTTTGGTGAAGCAAGATGGGGTAGATCTTCACCCCACCCCTAGGGTGAAAGACTCAAATTTCTTCTTGGTCAGACATATGGATCCAACGATGAAAGTTCGCGAAAGTGTCGAAAGGCGTTGCGAAGCCTACGGTGAGACCCTGAAAATTCGCAACCCAAATAAACACACAAGATTTGATAAGTTAAAATTATAGGGTTGTCCAATGGTTTAAGTCATTGGGTGAAGCACCAATGATTAGTTTTTCACACTTGGCATTACAGGTGTGAGGGAGTCGGTCGGGACTCGGGTTGTGGGCATGAGGAGTCTCATCTCATGCATGACACGAAACATTCTATATAGGATTGCATTATTTATATGGAATATGATTTGATGTTTTATTTATATCATTGCATGTGCATTTAGGCGGGAGTAGCTTTTGTAGGAGAATTTTCGTTTGGCATTACTCACCCACTGGACCCCTTCGTAATGTGGTACAGGAGACGACGTCCGACGAGGCCGTGATTACGGCGAGGCCGGCGTGGCCTCGATATTTCCTTGTAAAAAGAAACAGTAATCTAAATTCTTTTTGACTATCAGCTCAAATAGTCGGTATGTAATATGGTAAGAGGGCCATGATCTACCTTACTGACTATAATTAAGCCGCGTATTTTCATATTTTAGATTTAAATGTGAATGAACGGGGTCTCGCAGCGTACGATATCGTGATATGGATAAACGGGACTAAGGGTCAATACTACTGTGGCTGGAGTACCTCGACGGTTAAGGATTGATAATCAAGAGACAGTTATGTTGCAGAGCCCCGAACAAAGGAGACTCTACCTGATTTTTGTGAATATAAGGGTCCCGAGCAACTGACACAATACAGGGAGACTGGGTCACCCGAAATCAACAAATTCCGCAGGGTCAGACTGTCGTCAACCCGGATCCTTATCTGGGTGTCAGCAAGATCACTTACATCCTTAACCATGGTAAGGAAGTGGTATGACCAAGTGATTCAAGAGCATAAGATGATGTATGACCTTCACCTCTTATTCATAATTTCTACGAGCAGGCTTCCCATGAAAACTCCCAGCCTATGATACAATCTACTACAAACCCTTTTCACTAGGTGTAACTTCACATTCTCGCTTTAAACCAATTTACACATACACTACACGGACACCTTATTCTCACCCATCACCATTCTCCGTTGACTAATTGCAAATTGAACAAAAACGCAGACTCCCCTCAACAAATTTTGGGTTTAAATAACCATCACTCATCCTATTATACATCCATTTGGCTTCATTCGAACTCATACTTAATTCCTAAGTACGAAAACACACGAGGACAATCAAAATTTTATATATTTTTAAATTTCCTAGTCCTTATATACAAATGATATATTGTTACGATATTTAGCTAATTCTCGACTATGCACAGTAATGGACAACAGATCGATCGTTAAACATGAAGCAATTCTACAAAAAAAAAAACGACGAATAACATATAGCAACAACAACCTCACTGAATTTCATACTACAATTGAATCACAACATGGCTATTGTCTGAATTAATAAAAACGAGGAATAATAACATCATCTCCCATAAAAGTCTAACAGATCGATTCACCAACGCGAGAGCTGGATCATGTACATTATGATCTTGCTTGACACTACGCAAGGCCTAAAACTTTGAAGAAGATTTCAGCTTAAAAAATGTTAAGGCAAGTTGGTAGAAGGTAGAAGTAAGGGCCTAAGGCCAAAGCTATGCACCATCAACTTGGGGAGAAACTCAAGACCTAAATGGGACTTTAATCATCAAGCCTTTCAAATTTCAAAATCGATAGTATCATCTCATCAAAGAATGTTATAATCATCTAACATTACAAAAGAGCGATGATTCTAATGAAATACTATTTTCGAGATTTTACATGATCAAAGTTATAAAAACATGGCACATATATACATGAAAAACGATCTATTGGTTTTGGTTATGGACGAGGACCTACTAGAAGTTGTTTGTGTTTTGAGTATGTGATGTGAGTCAAGCTGCTAGAAGAAGCATGTGAATCCAAAGAGCAGCCTGTTTGAAGTGCTCTTAAAAAAATTTTAACTTTGTTTTCACATTTTTGGTAAATGATAGAAATGAATAATATATAAATATTTTTTAAATTGTTTTCACATTTATCTATTTATTTTTTAAAATAATACTTAAAAAAGTAAAATATCTTTGTGACTTAATGTATGATTCCCCTCATAACATACATTATCAAAATGTTCAAAGAACATGGAATAATATATTCATTATGGCTAAAGCATAATTAATATTTATAATTAATAAAGCATATTTAGATTCAATCAAAAGAGCGCTGCTCTCTCTTGACAAACTTCCTCTAATGAATGTTTTGTGGGGTGCTTAAATGTTTGCCTGTTTTTTTTTTCTTTATTCGTCAGAGTGGCTTTCGGGGGCCTGGTTTGTTTCCTTGTAATTTTCTTGAGTCGCCACTTCTGCGGCTCTTTTTATGAATATATTCAACCTTCTTATTTTTCAAAAAAAAAAAAAAAAAAAAAAAAAAAAAAAAAAAATCTATCGTACCACCCGTAAAAGGCGGCTTAACAACATAAATTTCAGTGAATCGTATTCTAATTTCTCTGCTATCAAATTTAAAAGAAGAATAAGAAAAGATTCAGGCAATATATTGAATAAAACTCTAAAACAATGGCATTGCCAAGGGACTATATCATTTTATCATTAATCATATAAACCATTCAAATTTTCCAATTCCTCATTTAGTTCTCCACCTTATTAACATAGCACATAATCCGATTGGCCTTGTACATACCTTAAGTTAAAGCACTTAAGCTGGTCTCAGAGCAATCTTCTTTCCTTCCTTGGTTATCCAAGTTCCAACTAAGATAAGTAAAAAGAAAATATGAAACAGAAAATGCAACAGGAATATTGAAGCACTTGAACAAGATGATGCACGCAAAATTGAATTTTATATATCTTAATAGCTTATGCTCAAAAAAATTATCTTAATAGCAAAGACATCCTAGCTAAAGCCAAAGCATGCTACTCTGCAATTGAAAGTGACACAAAAATCATAGCATACAATAGTAAATTTCAATTTTCTTTCTTGATAGACACAAAAACTATGTTGAGAAATTCACCAACTATTTCAAGAAAAAATCACACCCGGGTGAAAGAGAGAAAGGTGAAAGGAAAAAAAAAAGGATATGGAATACATTGATAGTAAAGTCCTAAAAGACCAATTGATCATTCTATTGCTTTACAAAATACTCGGATTTCTTTTTTTTCTAGGGTCTACAAGGGTGTATCCAATTAATGTGGTTGTTCGAAGTGTAAGCCCTACAACCTGAACTTTAGGGGCCATATTATAAGGTTGTTTGGGTACTTGATTTGATTTGGTCATAGATTGTGACCGTAAGAGTATTACTGGATACACCTAGGATGGAATTTGTGTTATATTTCAGGGGGATAAACATGATGCTTTACCCCAGACCGTGCACGACTCCTGATGGAGTGGATAGTTGATGGGATGGCTAGTAAACCTTATCCTAGAGGATGAGGTGAGACAAGGTTTGGGTCTACCTCGAGTGGTTTGCAAGTATGAGGATGTCTTTCCGAATAAGCTATCGGGATTACCTCCGCACAGAGATGTGGACTTTGTCATTGAGTTACCCCCTGACATCGCTCATTTCTATGACTCCTCATAGGATGTCATCTAAGCCGAAGTCAGAACTCAAGGTCCAACCGCAAGAAATCATGGACAAGGGAGTCGATAGACCGAGCACTTCACCATGGGGCGCTTCGGTTTTGTTTTCTAAGAAGAAGGACAAGACTCTTTGACTATGCATTGACTATCGATAGTTGAACAATGTTATAATTGAGAATCGTATTCAGCTCACTATGATCGAAGAATTTTAATCAACCTAAAGGGGCATGAGTCTACCTAAGTTAGACCTTGCAATCGGTTATGACTCACTGAGAGTTAGGAGGTGATATCCTCAAGACAATTGCCTAAGATGCGGTATGGGCATTTTGAGTTCAAGGCACGTTTTCAAATTGACCGACGCGCCAACGACATTCACGGATTCCCATGCATAGGGTATTCCAAACCCTATTCGATCGGCTTGTCAGGTCTTTGCCGATCACATCTTGATTCACTTCAGCCTAAGGAGGAGCATGAGTGATCACTTCTTGAGGATTGTTCCTCAGGCCCTTAGAGACCACTGGGCCAGGCGTGGTGTGCTTAGTAAGTGCGAAGCCTGAACCCCACCAGGTGAAATTGGGACACGTCAGGTCACCAGTGTGTTAGTAAGACCCTCGAGCAGGCTGCTATGAGTCGGGAAAGGCCAAGAAAGTGGTCTCGAGATACGTAGTTCTGGGGATTGGCGGGGCACCATGAGGTTCATTGAGGATTTCCTCCGCCAGCGCGACCTATGACAAGATTGACCCGAAAGGGGCTCAAGTTCGAGTGGAATGACTTGTGTGAGAGGGCATTCCAGGAATTGAAGAGGAGGCTTACTTCAGCTCCTATTCTGATAGTCCCAAAAGGGGACAGAGGTACATAGTGTATTATGATGCCTCAAAGGACGGACTGGGAGACGTTTTGATGCAGTTCGGAAAGGTAGTAGCTTATGGATCTTGACAGTTGAAGAATCATGAGCGGAATTACCCCACACATGATATAGAGTTAGCGGCCATTGTCTTTGCCTTAAATATTTGGTGCCACTACCTGTATGGTGAGAAGTTTGAAGTATTTTCAGACCATAAGAGTCTGAAATATATTTTCACATAGTAGGACCGCAACATGAGGCAACGCAAATGGATGGAGTATTTGGAGGATTATGACTTCGCTTTGCATTACCATCCTTGTAAGGCAAATGCAAGGGCTGATGCACCGCCTAAGTCACGGGAGTACCGCCAGTAGCTTCTCGAATATGCTCGAGACCGTGGACGCTTTATACTACATTATAGTGATCAGGCTCAGAGAGCGTTAGGAATTTTGGAGGCTACGCCATCCCTACTGAGTAAGGTGATTGAGTCCCGTGGCAAGACGAAATAGTCCATCGGGACCGCATAGTCGCAAGGACGGCTGGGTCACATCCACGCATAGGTCTGTATAGACGGTTGTGGTTCCACAGCTGGCGCATCTCGGTGATGGGAGATCCTCAGAGAGTTCACCGCTTCGATTTGTCGGTAGATCCAAGTGGCACGTAAGATGTACCGCGGATCTTCGCCGCCGTGATATCGAGCGACGGCGACACGGTTGAGATTTTGTTCACGCGTCCATGTCAACGTAAAGCGCTGCTAAATATAAGCCGCCAGGTTTACTCCGTACCCATTGTGTCATGCTCCTCGATCCCTACTCCGAATTTATCATGGATCCGAACCGAAGTCCGAGGCGCGACACTATCTATAATATATCAGACTCTCATTGACCTGCCTTCGCAGCTGTACTGCATTTACCGTGCACAAACAATTTCCCGTGAATAACAAAAATCATTTGTACATATACAAAAGAACTAACACCGGAGTGGTGTCCATCACAATTTATACACATACGTAGTCCCATTTACCTATACATTTAAAATTTTCTATTACAAACATCAGAGATTATGGAAGCAAATAATGGTGAGCACCTATCTCTCGAAGTCGCCTTTCTTTGGCCGATGTGGAATGTCCTTCCTCTAATCCTTGTCTTCGCCTGTATCTACACTGGATTGAACACTGCCAAGCTTTTACGCTTTGCGTAGAACATAAGTACGGACAACCACCAATGGCGATCGTCACAAGCTTATACATATGTATTATATATCTAAAGATATTTCTATAACTTTAATTCCTTTGTCATCTTATATCTTATTGCATGTCAAACTTTTCTATTACATGTTCTTATAACTTCGCATATCCTTAATATACTTTTACTCGTATTCTGCTTTCTATACTACATATTCCTATACTTATCATGTCTCTAGTCTATGTCTTTTTTCATCTTTCGATTCTATGTCTTTTATTGTATTCCTTTGTAATAAAGCATACGTATATCATATCATTCCTTATCTATCACAAATACTTTGCCTATTTCTTGTCCTTGCTTATATCGTATACTTGATCTATTTCATCTTATTTCTTGTATCATGTTCTTTACAAGTTTCCTATGCTTTCATGTCTCGTATACTTTCATATAACCTATCTTATACTATCTTGTACGTGTTTATCTACATTCTTATACTTTTCATATACTGTTCTTTCATATGTCTTTTTACCCTGTTCTTTGTCTTTTCATGTTGTAAGTCGCTCCTGCCCTATGTCTGCATATGTTAAGTTTCCCATACTTTTCATACATACATATTCATACTTGTACCATCGCGCATTCATTCTATCTATCATATACTTTGTGCTTTCGTGATACTTTCATTACTTTTCTTGTGTTCATATACTTATTTTCATATCAATTTATACCATTACTTGTTCTTTGTAATTGTTCCAGACTCATCGCATAGCAAAGAAGTATGCTTCTCATATCAGCCATATATTCTATACATATCATTTCCTTTGGTTTCATGTCCGCAAATACCCAGAATGGATACGGGAAATCGGCGTGGTACCAAGGTACTATCACTATACGAGGCAAGGATTCTGCCCCTCATATCACCCGACAGGTCATCAGACGAGACAAATGACCAAGGTCATATGCCATTCAGACCAAGGTACTATCACCGCATTTGAGGCAAAGGATTCGGCCTATTGTGGTGACCCGCGGGCCATACCTGATCCAAACGGATCTATATCATCGACCCAAACTGGGCCTCACATCTCGTCATGAATATGCCGCAAAGAATCGTATCTTCCCCTATGTGCATGCCTATCTATCCTCTACTCAGTCCTAAGCGTACAATCGCTATTACATTTTTCTGTACTATATTTCAGGGCATGAATAACTATTGTTATCATAATTGCTTATGCATATATACCACATTTTTACTCGTATTAATTTCATCTCTGTAGTTTCATATCGCTTGCTTCAGATATCTATATATTACATATAGTCATCTTTTATATCATTTATACATTTATCATGATTTACTATTCTCAGACTTTCTATATTCCTATCATGTAAAGCTTAATTACTTTTCACATTTTCTATATATGTACTTTCTATCATTTATGCAAACGCTCTCATTCCTACGCTTTATCATCTTTTTACTTATCTCATTGTTCTTATCATTTATGCCTTTCTCACCATGTGTGTTCCTAGCATGTTCCATCTTATTCTTCGTATGTCTATCATATATTCCTATCATTTACATATTCTGGCTATGTCTTTATCTATTCATATATACTTTCTATATTTCTATCATAGTTCCATCTATTCGTTCATGTATGACAATCATGTTCACAAACATATAATCTATATTCATATGCTCATCAATTGTGTACTTTTTAGACTATCGATCTTTTATGACATATCCTATCCTATCTTATCATATCTTATGACTTATACCTATCATATCCACGTTTTTAAACCGGACCGGACCGGGCCGGGTCCGACCGGCCGAACCGCCGACCGGCCATTAAAACCTGCTCTGGCTCAATCAAAACCATT
This sequence comes from Tetrastigma voinierianum, assembly GCA_016808115.1. Classification (NCBI taxonomy): domain Eukaryota; kingdom Viridiplantae; phylum Streptophyta; class Magnoliopsida; order Vitales; family Vitaceae; genus Tetrastigma; species Tetrastigma voinierianum. The sequence goes on along the minus strand of JAEQBH010001895.1, from coordinate 159,560 downwards.
TGCATTGAACCGCCTTTGGAACCGCTGAACCGGCGGTCGACCGATAACCCGGATGAACCGGCTGAATCAACAACCACCTGTCACGCCACAATTTTTTTTTTTTTTTTGTTAAAGTGACTTTTTTTTTTACATCGAAACTACGCCGCTTGCTTAGGATTAGAAAAACTGTGGGTTAAAAGGCTTATAACTAAAAAAAAATTCAATTAAATAATGTAAGGTCATGGATTTGAATATGGAAGAGGAGTTACAAGGGAACCATTCTACTACTGCATCACACAGGATTATTTTAGATATTAACAAAATTATATATTACTACTAATTAAGTATATATTTATATAAATAAGTTTATTCCATTTTTAATATGTTTTCATGATATCACATTATACATATTTTTAAAATAAATTTTAAAACATTTTATTTATATAAAGTAATAAAGAAGATCTAAATATTATTAATTATATATTTTAAAATATAAATAATATATTTATCATGGGCCACCCTGCTCAACCACGGTTCAATTCACCGGTCCGACTTGAAGAACTGCGAATCGGTAACTTTTCCGGTTCAGTCACCAGTCCGGTTTTTAAAACATTGATCATATCTTATGACATATCCTATATTAATATCATATTCATGTTTTATGAACATATCTATACATATTGCATTTTCTATATTTTCCTTGTTTCATGGCTATTACATATAGCACTTCATATACTTAAGGAAGTATGATGTGTATGAAATCACACCTCATTCATATTCTGCTCCTATGAATCTATTTTACTAGGAATAAATCAATCCATTCGGATTTCATCCAGAAAATTAAAGCATATATTTATGCCAACTAGTCATTTTACCTATTTTCAGTGATGTTTGGCCACAATTTTCTGGGTCTTGTGGTCTCAGCATTTGGACACTATGTCTTATAATAATTTAAAGCTAAAGTGCTACAAGCCCCATTCAACTGAATCACCCAATCGAGCAATCGAACTGCCACATCCTAAATAAACTGACTTCTCACATCAACATCAACCAGACTTTATCACATGGCCTGGCACTTCGAGTGGATTTTTAAGCTGAATAGAAATACAGAATGACAATGTCTATTTATATGGATGGCTTTTCTCAAAGCCATTTAATGGAAGCATTGAATCACTAAATCTCTGACATAAAATTAGCAAGTTATGGCCAAATACAAAACCGGGTCAAAACTGGAAAACGTAACACAGTGTATCGGTATACATGTCTACTGGTACCGCACAATGTTGGCCAAAACACCAGGTCCGGAAATGCACCGGTACAGTTCAGCGGTACCTAAGTATTACGACACCTAAATGCCCAAATTGTGTGTTTTTCTCCCAGCTTTTCCATGTTTCAACTCTAACAACTTCATACCGGCAATATCAAGACCACTTCACCCATCTTTAAGATCTCTTTCACTCAATTTATCATTCAATCATTCTCTTATTTCAAAGACCTATCATGAATTTCTTCAAAAACCATTCTAATATGGGTCTTAACCCATACATAAACCAAATACAAAGATTTGTTAGGGTTTGTCAAACTTAACTCAATTACTTGTACTTAATGAACTAACTCTATGAGATGATTTATACTTATCTTGTGCCACTTTAGAGTTTTTCCAACCTCACTTTCAATAAATCTTTACTAGGATTAAACTTTGTTAAACCCTAGATTTGAAGTTTACAAACTTTCTAGAATCCTATAATAAATTAGTATGATCCATATTAGAATCCTATACCCAAGTGTTAGTTCCATACCTTGATCTTGGTTCCTCCTTCTTCCTCTTCTCTTCTTCCTCTTCCTCTCTTCTTTTCACCTTGCTCTTTTCTCTCTCTGCCAGCTAGCTTCCAAAATGAGACCAAAATTGCTCTTATCCCATGTTTTGTTAAGGCTGTTTGGCCAAACAATAAAAACCATTTTTTCAAAGCTTTTTCATTTTTCGCACTTAAGCCCTTCCATTCTTTATTTTATCTACTTTTTCTAATTGTCTTGAATCCCATGACTTATTAAATTTCTATTTTAATCATCTTAGCTTTACATTAATAACCTATGGTGTAATTCATATATTTAATTGAATTTTATTATTAAATTCCAGCCTTATTTTATTTCCGAAAATTTCATTGACTTTTAATATACCAAACAAGTCCTAAAATCGTTAGGGTATATTTCGGTGTTACACATTCAAGGTAGCCGAGGGAAGGGGATACGCCAAGACGAACTCACAACGATCACACTTTGACAATCGCGAGGCATGATGCGATATGGTGATTATGGTCCTGGCTTACTAAGCTCACATAACATTTTCACGCAGATACGACCTTCACACCGGAGGAATTCTCGTCGGCTACAGTCGATGCATTGTTCGACTACATGGAGTACCAAAGGTCTATATCTGACATGATCCCAGTTATAGCCCACTTTCGGGAAGAGTCAAAGGCTGATGTATCAGCCAGCTTAATAAGACATTGTGGTCATCCGTTGCATACATCAATCTGGATACCATACAAAGTCAGAGGACATGCTATGAGCATATCCGGATCTTAAGGTAGTTTGGAGGAGTGATTTACTTAGTGGAATTCCTCGCTTACAACAACAATTTATCAAAGAAGATACAACAAACACACGAGGTTTTATATGGGAGGCCATGCCATCTCATTATTGACGTAGGGAGAGTCTGTCAAATTGTCCATCATTGTAGACACCTATGAGAAGGTGGGTTTGATACTAAACAGCCACCCGCTCGCGCCGGCATAGAAGAGATACGCACGCATTTTGCCGACCCCAGAGTTTCAAGGTGGCGGATCACGCCTTCTCAAGTGGATACTAAAGATGAGGGATTAGATTCGCAATGAAAGCCAGGCTGCAAGGCACTGGCCCTTCGAGATACTCAAGAGGGTGGGCACTGCCAGATACTTCCGCTTACCGCTACTGCACCGAGTTTATCGTGTCCATGAGAACGTTACTCCCACCCAAAGTATACCCGTGATCATCAGTAGTGATCAGAGAGATTACGTTACACTATAGACCAGAGGGACCAGTGTGTATCTTGATACTGGATCACATTATGTACACAAGATAGCATACTAGTGAAAGGCCAGGGCAAAGATTTATGGTGAGGCAACTGGGAACACGAGACATAGATGTCGACCACCTATCCTTTCCTAGTCGAGACAAAGATGCGTCGCCTAATATTAGAAGTCTAATATTGGAACTAGGAATAACTATTATATGCTGTGTGTTATGAATTTCGAGATCTAAATTGCTAAGGGGGAAGAATGTAAAACCCTGAAAACAAATTTTCCGGAAATGATGAAAATAGTAAATTTCTGCTGAAATTGGGAATTTTTCTGTATCCTAGACACTAAACGGACTTCACCGTGAATTGTCTCACAAATCTAGTAACCCCACTCTAATTTTTTGTCAATCTCCAAGACAATAAATTTCACGTTTTCATTGAGGCACCGGTGTCGCACATATGCATGACCCATATGACGCCACTGGAACCTGATAACAAATATGTCCGGTGTGGTGAAAGGACACATGACACTTGATAACGCCTATCACCACGCACACCCGAGAAAAAAATAGAAAAGGAAAATCAAGAACAAAAAATGTAATAATAATATGGCAATGAGGAAAGTGGTAAGCTTCTAATTTTGATGTATTCGGTAGATGAGAATCAAAAAGGGAGAAAGAAAAGAGAAAGAGAAAAAGAAAAGGAGAGGGGAAGGAAAATCGGACATACGAGAGAAAGGAAAAAGGGGAAGAAAGGAAAAGGAAAATTTTCCCCGGCGTTCACACTAACCTCGGGCGGCCTACAATCAAAGCTCTGGTCATGAATGTGTTAGCCTACGCATGGTACCAAAATCAGGGAGTTTCGCCAACCCAAGAGGTAAATTTTTCTACTGAGTTACGCAGCCTAGCTTTAATGACATTACGTTTCGTGGCCATAATCGGGTCATGGACGTACCGAGATCGGGACTGTTATTGGAAATTTTTTGACTGTTATGGGTAGTCCCATTACGTTTGAGGGTTGGCTTTGATCCCGACTGATGTCTTCGGTTTTGCTGTATGTTATTGCTGGAAAACAAATAACATGTCGTCGCGTGGTCCGTGACTGAATCTCCGTATCATTATTTGATTATGTGAGTTGTATTTAGTGTGTGCCGCTGGAAAAACAATATTTCGCTGTTTATGAAAATCATGTTAATATATGCTTGTCGATACTGACACTGGGAGATATTACTGTAATGAAAATTTTTACGTAGAAAATATAATTTATCCATGATTTGGAAATGGTTAATGTATATAATATGGCATGAAATGGAATATTTGCATTTCATATGCACAGAATATCGCTGCTGAGTTGAGCCAGGTGCGCATGGTAAAGTGGTTATCAATGGCTCTTATGAATGCGTGACGATCTCGTAAACAGACAACGTCCAAAATCGAGACTCATGGTTGCATAACATAAAATAAATAAATAAATAAATAAATATATAATGCGGTGTTAGCGAGAAGATGGTAGATCCCCACTCCCCAGGTGAACACCCAATTCGATTCGCTAAGTTGACATGATCATCGCTATACATCAGAAAATTAAAACGCAAGGGTAATGCGGCATCCTACGATAAACTCAGTAATCAGCCCACAATGCATAAAATACACGATTTATTGAACCCGCGAACATCGAGTAGATTTTCCAATGCATTCTGAATGAAAAGCAAAAAGAGTCATCGTTGAAGACCACCACGCGCTTTCATACATCATCGAGACGCGCGGTGGCGAATATAACCCGGCTATGGGAAGAGGAGCCCATCCATCGCTATACAGCATTCATGTGAGACTGCATTTTCGCAGATAACATAAGATACATACACGGCACTTTGAGGTGCACCTTCGTGGGTGAACTTTCACGCGAATGTTTGGTCTCACGGGAAAATATTTTCGCGGCGCATCGGTAGAGGCACACGTGGGATTAAACAAGTCCGCACGCTGCGGCGTCCTGATTTGGCTTTAGTCAGCAGATTCTGGGAATATTCGATAGAACATCACTGTATGGTAAACTGGTAGTTTGTACTAAAACTTTTAATTTGTTCGCGGTACCGTTAATGTATTCTGTGCCTACGCTGCAAAATTTTTATAAAGGTGAGGCTGTGCAAGAACGCACTGGAAGATATCGGAAGTGATGAAAAGAGAGACCACCACCCACTGTCTTATCTCAGACAAAGCTCTGTCCCTGTCACACAGTGGCTCCGCATCTAACAGAAGCTGGTCCAGACCCAGTGTTTTAGGTCTACATGGCTCAACTGATCAGCCTCCCACTCCATGCCATAAGATATTTTCCCACAAAGGTCACATTATTTATTTACATGAAAAATAGTCTCAACACATTTTCGCGCACAAGACTGGCCTGCCTCTGGCTCCCATGTCTGGAATAAACGATTCCTCAGAGTTCGAACGCGCGCTCTTCATCAACAAGAGGCCTGGCCTGATCAGAAAGACTGATGTCACATACCACAATGGGACAAGAAGGAGGCCCAATAACACCAACCAAGACATGGGACGAGGAGTCTCATCTTTAATAACCCGCCCACACATCACCAATGTCGGCTCTGGCCCATTAGACTTCTCCACGCGACGTATTTTCAAAACCATGTTATCGCTGATATTTTCACTGGTGATTTGAATTTTTGCGACATGGGATTTCCGTATATAACAAGAATAGCGGTTCGCGCTGGCGGATTGTGGTCAAGCGCATCGGACACGTTGAAAAGATGGCAAGAAACTGGCACACTGGCAGACCTCACCGCCACGACATAGACTGGGGGTGTGCCAGACGACGTTACACCGCGCTGCAACAGAGGACCTAGCACTTTGATGACACAACGTTATCGCCGACAAGAGGAAATCCGCGCACACGACACGACACGCCGAGGGCACTAATGGGGACTTGAGCCACACCCATCGCCACTGGTCGCCACTTAGATTCTCTATGTCGACGTACTCTGTCCCCAGAAACAACAAAAAAATAAATAAAAATAAAAATAACCCCTCGGAGTCGGGCGTTATAGAAAACGACATGGCATGGATCCGCACTTCCTTTCATTAGTCTCCCCAAATCTACAAGGATGAAATCGAAGAAAGGGTAGGGTTTTGTAAGATTTAAATATTTCATTCTCTCAAAGCGTGTTCCCACTCAAATCCTTATAAATTTAAGGGCTCTATTTACTTATACATGTATATCATGAATCGACTTTATCTCAATGAGCTACCAAAGTAAAGTGAGTACATAATCCACGAGTCCAAAAGCTAGTTGATATTAAACCATCCCATAAATAGCCATAATTAACATGCACAATTATACAATAAAAATTGTAATATGATTATGCTTAGTCCATAATTAATAAATTAATCTAACATTAAACATATTTTTAAATTAGAAGTCTTTGGGGCTTGACTCAAGTGGTAAAGAGGTGAGATGAGGAACGGGAGGTACTAGGCTTGAATCCTTATAAGAACAAAAATACTACAACGTGATATGCAAAATGAATAGATATAAAAAAATAAATATACAATCATAATATTTGTATAAAACCATATATATAATAAATAAAATTAATATTTTTGAATGGATATTTTTGAAAAAAATTATTATCTAAACTAGTAATACATCGATAAGAATATAGAATCAAAATCATAAAAAAAAAAAAAAAAAAACTTAATGAAACAACATCGAAGTTAATAGTATAATGAATCGGCTTAAAGTATACACATTTGATAGTTGAGACCTACACATTTGATATTACTAATGTGACGGAAATACATATGCTTCCAGTTCTGTAGTATATTGACGATATTTTATTTTATTTATTGTCGTTAATCGGATATATTTGGCTTGTCTAAATAGTTCACACACAAATAAATGTCGCACCATAACGAAGAAAAATAAAACTTCATATCGAGATGACACAATCACACGCCGTACCAAGACCATGACAATCACAGGCCACACAAAGACGATGGCTAAATCATGAAAAAATAAATGAAAATTTATATATGAGTGAAATAATTATTTTATTAATGAAGAAAATTATAAAAAGAGGCGTAAAATTGTGATCTTAAGTCAAAGATGATAAAAAAATCATCCATCTTTACTCCAATAAACGTACTATTAATAAATATAAAAAAAATGATATACGCTATTTAGAAAATAACTTATAAATATTTATTGTCACTTTTTTATCATTTTTTTAATGATAACAGTGGGGAAAAAAGGAAAGGAAAAAGAAAATTCCGGCCTCATCATGATAACATTTTGGACTAAATGAAAGAAAATTATTCTTGACTTAATGAATCTTCCACGTAAGCGGGTCTAGCCGTCTTGAGGACGGGGTTGACTTGTCGATGTTGGAATTATGGAATGACTAACAGCGGTCATGAAAGGAACCCCACCCACTCCTAAATTGTTAAATACAAAATAAAAATTTATTTCACTCACTTCTAATCAAAACATAATTAAAATGAATGGTTATTATAATAAGGTTAAAGGTTGAAAAGGGAAAGAAGAAAAAAGCAAATTTTAAATTAAGATAAAAGTTAAAAGATTTCACGTTTTCAAGAAAAAAAAACAAAATTATTTTTAAAAAAGTGATGAAAACCAAACTTTGATTTTTTTTCATTATTATTATTTTTTAAAATGTTAAATGTGCACCCAGTTTTTGCAACTCAGACAGTCAAAGAGCATCTTGATTTGATGAGGACCTAACAATAAAGAAAACGAATTTCGTGGAAGATGTGGAATTTCCAATAATACTTTCAAAGTCTTTGATTTTTCATATCAACTGAATGTGGTAGATTAGGGAAAAGTGGAATTTCCAATAATAGTTCCAAAAAGTGTTTGATTTTTCAAATCAACTTAACGTGTGCGTAGACTGATAGGTCATAGTCAACTATGAAATAGAATTATGTTCTCTATTTATAATGTGCGTAGACCGAGTCGCTTCATGGTCGAAGACGATTTTATGATGCTTGAAGTGGTGCTAGATATAAAAGTAGTCTTCTTTACTGAACCAACGATCATCCTTCATCCTAATAAACTATCACCTCTTTCAACGTTGTTTTAAACATCCGTATCCCTTCTGCAATCTTCGGTTCCAATCCCCCCCATAAATGTACCCACAAGAGTTTTTTTAGGTTCATCCACTAACCTTGTTGCCCAACCTCTCAAACTCTTTTTGATAATCTCGTAGGGAGTCTTTTTGCTCAATTTTTTATAATGCTTCATCAAAGTCCTCTCACAATCGCAAGAATTACAAAACGAGACCATAATTCTGTGACAAAATACCCCAAGTGACAACCTTCCCTTCTTCTTGATATGCCCGACGTAACCATTGCCACCATTGGTTTGCCTCACCTTCCAAATGCAAGAATGCCAAAGATACTTTATGTGTTTCTAAGGTATTTTGGTATTCCAAAACTGACCTACTCGTGTAAACCACCTTGTTGGATCATCTCTAGAATACCTCGGGAATTCAAGCTTTGCTAGTTTAGAAGTACACGGTTCGCCTTCTCAAACATCCATTCGACGATTGCGCGACTTTCAAGGCTGAGGTCGCTGGCGAAGTTCATGCCTTGTAATCAAGATGTCGGACATCCGACTAATAGCGGCTTCAATTTGTTGAAGTTTATCACCGACTCCTACTTCCATTCGATCGAATTTGGTTTGGAGGTCTCCAAAGCTAGCCTACAGATTTTCGATTTTTTCCTTGCTCAGGGACATAGCGCCGAGATCCGGGAGCACCACAGATAGATTCCAATCAACGTTCAACAGAATTTTTTTCTCTTTAGGGAAAAGAATAGAAAAACCGTAAACTGCTGACGCAAAAATTCCTTCTTTTCATTTCTTGTACTACGGCTTTAAATAAAACAAATAAGTCCCAAGTAAACATGACTCCTCTACTAACAAACATGACCCCACTACTAACAAATGTGATCCCCTACTAACCTAATTCCTATTTCCTAGGACCCCTCATTCTATATGGACGTTCCATATGAAGAATGTTTTATTGGCTTCTTCAATTAACAACTAACTCATAAAACAAACTCTATCAAGTTCCTACCTTGGGATGTGAGAAGAAGGGGGTGAGCATTCCAATCATTGTTCTTCACTTACTGTCTTTAACACTCGATCTAAGAGGGAAGAATATCAGGTTTTGTTGTTTTAAGCTTTCCGGAAAGGTTTATCTTCTTCTTACATAAATAACATATTTTTATTTAAAAAGTTTTCAGCCCAGGACAGGCCTCGCCATAATCAAAATATTTAATTTTTGAAAAGATAATCGTAAATATTTTATTATATATTAAAGAATTAAACATTTTAATTAAGAAAGAAGTTAAAATAATAATGTAAATTATTTTTATTTAATCCATATGTGGCGGGAATAAAAAAAAATTGTTTAGTATGATATAGAAAATCTATCTCCAAATGATTAATTTTATTATATAACTATTTTGTGTGTAAAGCTTTTATAAATAATTAAAATTAAAAAATCTGAAGTCCTTGAAGCATAACTTAAGTGATAAAGAAGTGAAAAATGAATGAGATCTAGGTTAGAATTCTAATAAGAACAAAATATGAACTACAACTAAATATACAAAGTCTAAAGTATATAGATATTAAAAAAAGTGAAAGTTTACTAATGACAATGACTAAAAAAAGTATTAAAATGAAAATTTTGCTCATTGATATTAATAACATTTAGGACTGACCTAATCGTTATCAACCCAAAATCACATTTACTACAAAAAATAGTAAAATGAACCACAAATTCAGACCACAAAAAGTGTCTAAATTTAAGACCGCATTACTTCACCAATCGCATAATCACAAAGCTCAAACCTTATCTCAGGATCACATCAGGACTACAATCGACCACATATCTTGAGGTCATTGATCATCTGACTGTTATAGCCCGTAAGTCATCACCGCTGACCACATAGCTCAGTCGGTTTTAGGGACACGACCACATAGTCGGTCATCGATCGAATTATTAGTTATTGGAACATCGAACGCACTGGGCATAGCCAGGGTCACCGATCAACATATTTATTCTCCGCTTCCTCTTGCAGATTCCTCCACTCACCACAGCAAATTGCTTTCATTATCTGATTCTAGGAATTTTCTTGTGGCTTCCCGGGCAATTTTAGTAATTTATTATTTAATTTATATTTTTAAAAGTTTAAATTCGGTGATACTAAACTTCAAAATTCATAAGAATTTTAATACCTGTGACCAAATGAACTTCTTCTCTCAGCTTACTCGTTGACGAGACGACTCAATCACATTGCTTGCCCTCCGAATTTAGGAGTTTTAGCTCCTCGAAATATTTTAGTAATTTATTATTAAATTTTATATTTAAAAAGTTTAAATTCGTGATACCAACTTCAAAAATCTACAAAGAATTCCTAACGTTTGCAATTCAACAAAACTTTTCTCTCGAAGTTACTGCACGAGACGGACTAACGACGTTAGCTCGCTTTCAATATCCGAATTCTAGGGAATTTTCTAGACTTCCCTGATATTTTAGTAATTTATTATTAAATTTTATATTTTTTTAAAAATTTAAATTCAGGATACCAAACTTCAAAAATTCATAAAGAATTCTCAATGCCTAGAATTTAGCGAAACTTTTCTTAGTTACTCGTTTTCACGAGACGGACTCAACGACGCGGTTCGTTTCTCATTATCCTAATTCTAGTGGAATTTTTCTGTGGCTTCCTCGACTCATTTTAGTAATTTATTATTAAATTTTATATTTTTAAAAAGTTTAAATCTCGGTGATACCAAACTTCAAAATTCATAAAAGAATTCTCAATGCCTAGGAATCAATAAACTTTTCTCAGTTGCTCGTTGACGAGACTCCGACCAACGACACAATAAGCCATTATCCTAACTCTAGGGAATTTTCTGCTTCCTAAGCTCATTTTAGTAATTTATTATTTAATTTTATAGTTTTAAAAAGTTTAAATTTTAGTAAAGTTTAAACTCTCATTATGTCAAACCCTTTTCGCCTATGCCATTTTCCCCTTTCTCGTTTTCTTCTCTCCACTTAAGCCCTACCGCTGCCAATTTTTCTTCAACACTTGCATTACATTCTCGCGACATCATTCCATCACCGCCAAGAGAAGACCAAAACATGCCTAGCTCCCAACTTCAATGTGTTTTTTGTTTAACTTATCTTTATTATTCTTGAACATCAAAAAATTACCATCTCAAACACATTCTGTATGGTTTCTCCTAAATTTGTACACTCGAAATTTCCTCAAAAAATACTTAAAAAAACAAATGTCTGAACATAATTTCTTCTTTCGCAAATACACGACACCTAAGAGAAAACAATGACACTACTACAAAAATTAAAATTTATGTCGTTGTTTGAATATGATTAAATTTAGAATGAAACTTAATTTGAAAATTTTAAAATCTATGACACGTTTTTTAATATATTTTTAGAATGAAAGTGTCTTATTTGAAATGATACAAAAACTTACAATGCTTTTAAATAGATTTTTCCTGTGGCTCGGGCCTTTCTTCTTCGATCTTCCCAAATTTAACCCACCCTTTTCGCCTCATCTTCCTTTCTCACCTTTCCATCCATTCCATTCTTCTTCCTACCTTAAAATTTCTCGTAAAAGAGAAAGATAGAAGACACCATAATAGCTAAATTTAAAGTGGGAGAGAGGATTAAGACAATCTGAAGTAGAAGAGGACGGGAGAGGTTGATCCGAAGTAGGGATATGAGCGTGTGAGTGGTATGAAGACAACTTGTATTTTTTATGAAGATCGGGAGATTAGAATCGGCTTTTCCTTCCTTTCTACTACGGAAATATTATTGTCAGTTTCTCAAATGAGTTAGGGAGACTTTGAGTCAGTAAGATATGGATTTCTCCTTTCGAGGTATTTTCTGTTTATTATATATAGTTTTCGTGTTAAAGCCATGTTTTTTTTTCCTTTCTATTACAAGGGTTTCCTTTGATGTTTCCATTTTGATCATAGCTTGATTGGCTATGATACTTTGTTCTTCCATTTGGTACTGAAGGTTTTTACTGGTTTTGTTTGCAATAGAGGAAGCCTAGGTTTGAATCGACATCGAGGGGTCCCTGTCGTAGCTTCCACGAATTGGAAAGATAACAACAATGTCATGGGAGGAGTCAATGAGCTTGTGGTAGAAGAAGGCGAGCACGCACTGGTGTTTTATGTATTTCGAGTCCCTTGGTCAGTTGTCGAGACGTGTCTGGGCCAACCTCATCCTTCATCCTTTATGTTTAATGAGATTTCCTTTATTCACCTACGCATGTCAGCAGCTTACATCTTCTTTATGTTCGTTTATATGTCATTATTTCATTTTGGAATCTAGGCTACATCTTCTTGGATCCGAGACTACTTGCTTGAAGGAATTCCTAGTGATGAGAGAAAGGGAAAATGCGAATCGAAAAGAATGAAGATAAAGTACGAAATCTTGAGGAGAACTAGACATCGAGAGAGAGCAGAGCATTCCCTAAAATTTAGAAAATTTTGTGTCATTGTAACTCTTGAATGACGCATTAAACATGCCATTGATTAACTTTTTCCTTATAAGCAGGATTTTTCTTTTCTCCTATTAACTTCGATTTCATCCTTTCTTTCTCTTTTTCTTTGTTCGATTCGCTGATTACTCCGCTGCTTCGTGGCACTAGTGGCCTCTCGTTCCGCATCCCATCTTCCAACCCTAACAAATCCCAAACTCAATCCATATACAAAATTCATCACAACAACGTGTTAAAGTGGAACACATATCCACTAAAAAGAAGAGCAGGTTCGGTGAAACAAAAGAGAAAGGTAAACATGCTTTCCACTTTTCTTTGGCTCTATTTATTTTTATTTTTTATTTTTGAAATTGTATTCCATGAATATATCAAAGGAGTGTTTGCTAATGGCTATGAGACTATTTTGTTAATCGACTAAAGCGACTCATCATTGAATTATTCAATCTTCCTTTATCAATTGGGTTGTGTTATAAGACCTTCTAGGCTGGAAAAAGTGTGTTGTAAATGATAGAATCTTGGGTATCGGTCAGCAGCCATCCAACAATTTGTTATCCGTCACCATCCAAAATAATTTTGTCATGGAATTATGGATTTCAGGATCCTGGCAGTCAGAGTCATTTCATATCAACTCGACTCGAATCAATTACACCCGTAATCGTACCTTGTTCCCACATGACACAATCATGAATGAGAATAGAAACTGGATGTACCAAAGGTTGATAGATGGCTTTTTAATCCGCAGTTTGTTTCGGGCTGAGAAATTCTTGGAATTTGTCAGGCTCAAGGCGCAGTGGATGGAAGGGAAAATAAAGAACCGTAGGAGATCCAAGTGTCATAATCGCCAGTTTTCATTAGGGGAGACAAAGAAATACCATCCGAGACATGGTTTCAGCAAGAATATATTGTGTGGAATAGGCATGGGAAACAAATAATGTGATATATGAGATCCATTCCCATGGATTCTCGTCACCCTTCTAATCCAATGAATGATTATCATACAATGGTTATTGATGCTGGGCCGGGTCATTCTTCGACCAAAATTATGAATATGAGGAGAATCCTAATCCAACGGCCCGACAATTTATGATATGCTTGATGCCGCCAATAACTTACGTATGCGGTGTGAAAATCATTCACGCTATCGCGAAAGGGCTAGAAAGTCAATATCAAGGCCGATCACCATCCGCTCAACGTGCATTTGATGCAATTGCTAAACTAATGAAAGAGGATGTGCCCAAAAAAATCTTATCGCTGAAAGCTTTTATGAAACAAAGCGTATGGTTCGGAGCTTAGGTTTACCAGTTGAGAAGATACATTGGTTGCCCTAATGGATGATGATTTATCGGGGGAAGATTCAACAAGACTCAGGTAGGTTCTCAAGGGACTATCCACGCGAAGAAAACAATGACACTAATGGAAAAGGGAGAAAGAAAACCGACGTGACTTTTAAGAAAATGGCCATTTTCTTGAAGGATCGACTCTTAGATTATATTCATCTAAAGCCACCGCGAAATGAGGTGGCATGCGGTAACATGTGGTCGAGGATACGTCACAAGATCCGTCATCGGTCATTGGCCACCAACGATCATCCCATTTTGCAATAGAACAGAAACGCCCGCCTTGCAGATAATCAACTTTAATAATCTGGGCAACAATATCGTGTCATTCGTTATTGTCACCTATAACCTACCTCATGGTTATGTATGAAGGATGCATCCATGTTCTAACCCGTTTCATTCCAGACCACGAAATCCTAAAGACAAGTTAGATGTGTACTTACAACCGCTGATACATGAGTCTAATCTATTATGGATTATGGTCAGCGACGGACATTTCTGAATCAAAATTTCGCCAAAGCGCATTGATGTGGACTATTAAATACTTCCAAACAGATCTAATGTCGTTCGATGGTCAAATGCCAGGACTACTGTCATTCTATTGCATGGAGGACTCCAGAATCCTTTTGTGACTAAATAGGGAGCGGCAAATATGGTTTGACAATCATAGAAGTTCTGGAACTTGATCATCCATTTAGACGCAATAAGAGTGCATTTCAAAAACAAAATTGTGACGATTGGCGCACTCCGCCAGATCAGTTCGTAAATACTAAGCATACTGATCATCTCGACTAAGAAGGTGATCAAGTCAATGCTTGGTGACATTACCGCAGGGATTTAATAATCATGTGGTCGAGAAAACGCAAGATATTCCGGGATTTGCCATATTGGAGCTCTAACGACCGACATAACCTGATGTGTCATGCACATTGAGAAGAATGTTCGATAACCTGTTTAATACAAGGTTGAATATACATGGTAAAACAAAAGACACTCTTAAGTCTAGGCAAGAACTAAATACCTATCACGGGCTACGTAACTTGATCGCTGGCTTCAAACGGTAACACCCTAAGGCTTGCCACCTCAGACAACAGGTGGCTAAGAAGGAGTTGTTTGATCGGGTTAACAAATTGAAATTTTCTGATGGTTACGTGTCTAACATGGGTAGATGTGTGGACAACAGAGATCGAGGTTGTTTGGAATGAAAAGTCACGAAGTGTCTTCTACGCAGAGGTTGATGCCTATAGCATTTCGAGAACTACCACCGCACGTGTGGAAGGCTATCACCGAAGCTTAGTTTGTTTTTTAAAAGTCTTATCAACAAGAATTACGAATGAAGACATGGCCGTAATTAGGAATCGTATATCCCAATTATTTTATGCAAGTTAGAAAGAATATCTCCAAGTTTTTCATTCTAAGGAACATCTTCCGCCACTTGCCATATGAGGCACGCATTGCGTACAAGGCAATCTGGATGGATGTATCCATTTGAGAGGTTAAAACCTAACTTGTAAATCATAATGGTCAATAACCTTTGAATTAGTACATGTGTCTTACTTAACATCACGAGTAGGTATCTTCGAAATTGAAGCCCACATCGTGAATACAATATGTGGAAAGTTCGATAGCGCAATGCATATCTAGTTGAGGAAGTATCAACGTTTCGCTCATATTATTTTCGAGGATCGCGTGTACAAACAAAGCTGGGGACCGTGCTCAAATTATGAAGGCTGCGGATTATATTCCATCGTATGATCCTTTAAACTTATCAATTCAAATACGTTGCAGATCACTTGGTCGTTTTAAAACGGTATTACGCGACTCCAACAAGAATATAAGGCATCATTCCTTAAGCATTTTGGCTAACTGAAGAAGTTGAACCATATGTCAGGTTAATTTTTTTTATGAGTAAAACATTTCCAATATATTATATTGTTTACAACTCCATTATATTTTAACTAACATATCTAAAATTTTGTCAAATTCATAGGATTTACACTCAGATGTTACAACATCTCAATCCAAACATAACAAATACAGAAATTGATGCTAAACTTGAGATGGACTCATATCCGTTCAAAACATATGTAAGCCTTCTTTTTCCACCCTATCAATTTAATCATATTAATACGCTGCGGATGGAAGGCTTATTTTGCACCCTATCAATTAAAGCCTCTTTAAAAGCATGTAAGCCTCTTTCTCAACCTATCAATTAAACTTAATACATAACATGTGCAAATACCTATATCTTATTGTTCCAAAAGCAGAAGATCCAAACTCGCATCCATAACAACTTCATACAAGATCTCGCAGCTAATCCACTGAACTGTTAAAATATATACGGCTATTTTGTATGGATACAAGTTTCACACAATGGACATGGTGCAAGTAAATGTCAATAAATAGTGGGCTCGTGACTAAAGGCCAAAATTATAGCCATAATGCAGATGATTGGTATGGTCGCTTAAGAGAAGCAAGGGAGTGGAATATCTTAATCACAATTGCTGAACAAGCTTCATGTGTGATTGGTTTGATCCGAATTCTATTAGGGGCATAAGATCATGAGCAATACAAACATTGCTGAGATAAACCATAGAAGACGATATGACAAGTGATGAACCTTGTCCGCATCCGCGCCAAGTATATTTTGTTCATACCCAAGTTTGGCGAAAAGACAAAGCGATTGCGGTTGCACGAAATCAAACCAAGAGGAGTTGTCGTGGATGCCATGAACTCTTTCAAAGACAAATATATATGCAAGAAACCTCCATTTCAAGAGGAGCACTGAAATCCATAATGTTGAAATCACGAAGATCAAACGATATTAAATGATCCAACAGTGACCTTAAGATATTATGGAAGAAGAAGAAGAAGAAGAAGAAGAAGAAGAAGAATTGCAAATGTAAAGTTCATTTGATTCGTAAAATAGAATTTAAATGATATGAATAGAAACTGATAGTTAATAAATAGGTAGTTGCAAACAATAATGTTATAGTACAAGTGTTCGCTTGTTAATTATTTTTTTTCTTTTTTTTTTAATGAGGATAAATTGGATGAAATGATATTAATGAAAACCGATAGTTGATAAAGAGGTAGCTACATCAATATTGCTATAGTACAAGTGTTTAGCTGTTAATTATCTTAAATTTTGATTTTTTCCAAAGTATGAGGGGTCGAGGTCAAGGCCGAAGTGTATCCAAGGAGTGATACGAGACGAGGCACTCGGAAGGGTCATTCCTTCATCTTCGCAGGCTACTTCTACATCCGCATCCACTACTACACCCCAGAGACAATTGGCCCAGGAATGTCAACATTTGCTGGCCCAAGCACATCTACATCTCCTATCACACCGACCGTCTGCCTAGCTCTGCACTATCTATTATGATACCTCAAACATCCCACTTCCAGATTAGGGCCTCGAATCACAAACTACACACGCCGATCACACCTGCCCGCATTCCTACGTAGGAAGAAGCTATGTGTAGTCGAGAAACCACGAAAGTGCATGATGGAGGTGAGACATTTAATACTACTTAATTCACTAGTTAATCAGAATGTATACAATTAATACTTGTATATTTATATAATCAGAGCTTTGTTGAGTCTCATAAGATGTCATCTCTCGACATGCCGTATCTTCAAGAGAGACTACATCATGACGGATACAGTGGGAAAGCAAGCAAGCACAAGAGGTTCGAGATCTATATCGGGATGAATTTCAAAATAAATGTTTAGGTTTCTAAAACTTTTGTATTTTGTTGATTTAAATTTTAATAAAGCAAAATTGTTTGTAATCGTGGTGTTTGAGATACTTGAATGTTGATATGGGATTGAAAAATATTGATCATATCAAATTGATGTTATTCTTTCATGTTTTTAAAGTTCTATAGGGCTGAGAATTGTCAAACAATATGAACGTGAGTAGACATGAATTGGTGGAATTTTATCAGAATTTGTGAACGAATTACTGAAAATATTGTAGGAAATTTTGGATAACGAATTTTTAGGGAGACTCACGAATTTTTTTAATATATATATATATACTTTTTTTTCAGATAATTGAATGTTGATATGATTGAAAATGCCTTGATCTATATCAAACTGATGTTGTTTGTATTGTGCTTCGCTGTATATATTGAGAATTGTCAAATAATATGAATGTGAGTTGACATGAATTGCAATTTATTGAGAATTGGTGAATGTACATTAAAAATATTGTAGGATATTTTTGGATAATACAATTTAGGGGAGACTCATTTAAATTTTTTTAATATATATATATATATATTTCGGGATAGAATTGAATGTTGATATGATTGAAAATGCTTGATCATATCAAATTGATGTTGTTTCTTTATGTTTTTAAAGTTCTATATATCGAGAATCAAATATGAATGTGAGTTGACATGAATCGTGAAATTTATTGAGAATTCAGAATGTACATTGAAAAATATTGTAGAAATTTTTGATAATGCAATTTCAGAGGAGACTCATCGAATTTTTTTAATATACATATATATATATATTTATATTTGACGTTGATATGATTGAAAATGTTTGACTATATCAAATTGATGTTGTTTAGATGCTTTTTCTGGGCTTGTATATATTGAGAATTGTCAAATAATATGAATGTGAGTTGACATGAATTAGTGGAATTTATTGGAGAATTGGTGAATGTACATTGAAAATATTGTAGGATATTTTCGATAATGTACTTTGGGGAGACTTGTCGAATCTTTAATATATATATATATATATATATATATATATATATATATATTATATATATAGTTATATATATATATATATATATATATATATATA
This sequence comes from Tetrastigma voinierianum, assembly GCA_016808115.1. Lineage (NCBI taxonomy): Eukaryota > Viridiplantae > Streptophyta > Magnoliopsida > Vitales > Vitaceae > Tetrastigma > Tetrastigma voinierianum. Next base: position 140,787 of record JAEQBH010001895.1, on the reverse strand, counting down.
TATATATATATATATATATATATATATATATATTTAGATTTGAATGTTGATATGATTGGAAAATGCTTGATCATATCAAATTGATGTTGTTTGTATTATGCTTTTTAAGTTGTATATATTGAGAATTGTCAAATAATGAATATGAGTTGTCATAAATTGCGGAATTTATTGAGAATCAAAGGAACGTGACACAAAATATCAGATGTAATTTTTTGATAATGCATTTTTAGGAGACTTTCAAATTTTTTAAAGTCCATATATGTTGACTAACTTTATATATTGGCGTAAATACTATGAGGGAGGGTAAGAATGGATCAAGAAGAAACTGTGGGAGCAATATGGTAAGAGATATCTGACATGCTTCATCGCTGGAGGAAAGGAGGAAACTCAGATTGCGGTCTGGCGAGGTGTGGTGAGTCGCAAAGATCGGAGCCGATGCCTCATTCCACCGATAAGGAGCGCCACCGAGAAATCGTCATAGTGAGATTGGTGGACTAGGATCTGGAATGTCACGACACGGGGCTATGATCCATCGAATGAGCACGCAAGACGACCGTAAGAATACATATATATATATATATATATATATATTTTTACATTTTTAAATGTCTCACCGTATATCTAATATCTATGGCTTATTTTAGGAAACAGGGAGTGGTGCCCCTTCCAAGCAAGGTACGACTCTTTCACGATACCCATATGAAGAGAACCCCTAGAGGGATTGCATGATTATATTGATCAACGTGCAAGACAAGTGGAGGTAAGTGCTCAAAAAACCTATCTTACATCCTAACTAAGAAACTGCTAGTTTCATATGACGTTTTGTTTCAAGAGAAGATACAAGAGCTAATTGCTACTAATCCCAAGATGAATCTAGAAACCAAGTACCTTTGTCAAAGGAAGACAGGATCGAGTATTCCGTAGTTACTCGAGGCTTCATCACACGGCGCATACATGTACTGGGATCGCCGAAATAAATCATCCAAACATCCGATGCCCTACATCCCATACACCTCGAGGTGGCTCATCAACGGATTAGAGAGCTTGAGTCAGCACAATCTCAGTTGCAAGAGGAAGTACACGACACGGCAATATCTACCCTAATGAGTGAGACTTCGGGACCGAGGAGATGATGCGTCGCATGATGGAGCGTATGATGGAGGAAAGAGAGAGGTTTCGAAATCACACACACGTATGTCCAGCATGACCGCATGTATTCACCGATGTTTAGTCTTGAGTATATCATGCTTTTAACATTTAATACTTTGTGTTTTTAACATTGGACCTTAGTCTTGACTTTAATGTTTACTTCAGATTGTTTTCAAACATTAATTCGACTCAATCTCGACTTTTAATGTTTAATACCGTGTTTTTAAATTTAAATGATAAATATATTTAAACTTATCATATATAAAAGTTTTCAAGAATTTAAACTTATTAATATATAAGTAATAATTAATTTTATGAAATATTAATTAAATACAACATTTAATTTAGTGACCACAAGATGTGGTCACTAAGAAGGAAACACCACATCAACTACCATAACTTAATGACCACAAGATGACCATAAAATTGGTCACTATCTAGCAAATTATCTGTGACCACATTGTAGCCAGCGCACCGCGACCACATTTCAGGTCAGATCATCTATGACCGCTACTTTCAGGGTCACATTTATCCGTGACCACATCAGAATGTCGTGCCATCCGTGACCACACTTCGCACACACTTATCCGCGACCACATCAGAATGCGTCGCTATCCGATCACAAACTGCGACCACATTATAGCGGTCGCTATCACCGACCATATTTTGCGGAGTCACACTACACCACTTGGTCACTAATTTGTCTTGCGACGAGATTTCAGTTCACAATTTCGCGTCACTAAGTGGTCGCTATACCTCTCACACACTTTGGCGACCACTTCGCGTCACACTTTTCGCTTGTAGGTATAAATGGAGTAAAGTCGGTTATGGGAGTGGATAGATCGGTACATTTATTTTAAAATAATTTATATATTTTTTAAGAGAAAAATAATTTTATTGATTTAAACTAATAATATATAGATAGAAATATATAATCAAAATGGGTAAAAACCATAAAAGATGAAACGACATCCAAGTTAATAACATAATAATCAACTCAAAGTTCATACATTTGATAATTGAGCCCACATATTTGATAATTGAGTATATACATTTGATATTATTAACATGACTAGAATAATTATAACACCAGTTTTATAGCATATTGACAATCATTGATTTGATTTATTATCTCTAATCGTATATAACTAAAACGTTGTACTGAGACAATAAAACTACTTACCGCACCAAGACAATGACAACTATGCGCGATGAAGGCGGTGACAATCATACGCACACCAAAGTGACCATTAAATCATGAAAAACAAATAAAAACTTAGATCTGTGTGGAATAACCACTTTATTGACAAAAAAATTCACCACTACTTGCATAAAGGAAAGACACTAACAAAGATAAAGTTAAAAAAGATACTATATTTAGAGAGTGTCTTTTGAAGAAACTTAAGTCAAAGTTAAAATAATAATTTATATATTATTAAATATAAAATAAAATTATTTTATATTTATCATCATTTGTTTTATAAATTAATACATTCAAAATTAAAATGAATAATACTCTAATATTACACATATTTAAATTAGATATATTATCATAATCTTATAAAATAATATATATATATATACATAATAAATAAAATTTATTTTTTTAAAAGAAGGATATTATTAGTATTTAAGATATCATTATTTTGTAAAACCCTAGTCACCCCTACCTCATTCGCTCTCATCTTGTTCCCTTATAATCTTTTTTCCTCAAGCAAGTAGAAATTGGTGATTTTTTTGCTCTAGGCATGAAATCACACATTTGCATCTCTTTATTTTATTTATTTATTTATTTTACTCAATAAATTGGTTTTTTCACAAATATTTATGTCTTATCTTGTTTTTCGTATTGTCGTCGTCTTATTACGACATTTGATTTATCGCCGCCCATTGCAGTGTTTGTTTATCGTCGCTTATTACGGTTTGTTAATCGACGCCTTATCGATCGCTTGATCGGTCTCTCGTCGAAGAATAAGAGTCAGATACTGAAATAAAATATAATATCACATTTGCAGGCTCTTTGTTAGATAATATTTTATGCTCATGAACCTTAGTACCTTGTTCTTCTCAATTAACAAAAAACGAATAATAAATTATTTTTCTTTAAAAGAAGATACATAATTAATAAAAGAAAAGAAAAATCTTGCTAATCATAATATTTAGACTAAATGAAAGAAAACTTAACGAATCTTCTGGTAAGGTGTCTAGCCACAGACAAATCATATCATATTTATATCCATTTCTATGGACTATCGCGATATTTTTATGCGTGGACTACAAGGATTGAAATTTCCGATATATCGGCCGATATATCGGCGATATATCGGATATCGGCCTTTATCGAAGCGATTTTTGCTACCAAATCGCGAGAAAATCTAAAATCGGAAATGTCGCAAATATCAATAAATATCCACACGACCAAATACGGGCCGATATATCGAGATCAGTCACGAGCGCCGCGTAGGAAATTTGTCGGATTTTTCTCGTCGATATATCGGCGATATATCGGAAATATCGGTAAAATATCGGAGATATATCGGAAATATCGGTAAAAATATCGAAGATATATCGAGATATATAAGTGATATATCGGGATATATCGGAAATATATCCAAATGACCATATTTGAAATTCTAACTTGATCTAACGGTTATGGATTGATCCGAACGCTTAAAGAAGATTCAACGTCATATTGTACCAAAATTAAATCCAACGCTATAATAAACTACAAATATTTTTGACCATCCAACGGTTATTTTGACCCCAAAAAATCTATAAATACCTCTAAAATCATTAAATTTGATCACAAATTTCTACCACATCCAATCTTCATTTCACTTAAAAATTTTTCTTGTGATATTCTAAATAACTATATATTAGTTTAATTTGATAGTTTATATGATTATTTCATATTTTAAATTAGTTAATTTAGTAATAATATATTAATAAATTAACATTTCATGTCTAAGTAATTTTTAAAATCAAGTTATATATTAGTTAATATCGTATGCATATTATAAATTTTATAGTAATATATGAAGTTTTCATATTTTAAATTAGTTTAATTAGTAATAATATATTAATAAATTAATTTTTCATGTTAGTTGATATTTGAAAAACTAGCATGTGGATGAACCCCAATTTCCTATCAATGGAGAAAGTTAGGGGAGTACAAAGTTAAGACATGAGTTTATGATATGTTTCATTTTGTACTACAGAAATGGAATACCATAAGTTTTGGTGTGGAGTAAGAAAGTTTACTAAGATGGATGATCAACAAAGGCAGAAGAGCGCACACTATGATGAAAAAAATCTCATTGAAATGTATATATTTGATTATTAATGTCATTTTACACTTTTTAAAATATTTTATGAATTTCAAAGTATTTTATTAATTTTCAATATAACGACATTCATAAAATCCACCGATATATCTCCGATATATCCGATATATCCATAAAATGCAAAGCATCGATATCCATCGAACCGATATTTTCAACCTGTGACTGAACGCAGCAAGGGGTGACTTGTCATTGTTGGAATTATGGAATGATTAAATACTATCTTTTTCTTTCCAACGGTGATGGAAGCCCTTCACCTAACTCCCAAATAAGTCAAATAAAAAGTAAAATGTCATTTTTCAATCAAATTAAATACAATTAACATGTATTAAAAAAAAAAGAAGAGGGTTCAGGGTTAGAGTCTAATTTGTGACAATTTATGAGTAAAATACTATGCTGTAATACAAAGTGAATAATTATCAAAAAATAAAATTAATATAATTAAAAATTAGGTTTAGATATTATAATAGTTAAAAGGTTGAAAAATGTTAAAGACATGATATTGATATTAAACTCAAATCTTATAAGCTTAAGTTTTTAGAAGAGTCGCTTAACATGGTATTGTAGCCTAGTTCGCAAAAGCTCCCGAGCTCTTCACTCGCATATCGATGCTGCTTGAATGGAAAAAGAAGGCCCACAATGAAAGAGGTTACCATAGAGATATCAAGTCTACAAATATACTTTTAGATGGTAAATACAGAGCAAAAGTGTTTGATTTTGGTACGTCGAGGTCGATTGCTATAGAACAAACTCATCCGACATCAGGTATGACTTGGTTAGCCCGATCCACACATTTTCAATCAAGTTAATTTACTGACAAAAGTGATGTGTACAGTTTTGGAGTTGTTCTTACTGAACTTAATCGGACAAAGCCAATTTTCAACGATCAAGAAGAGAAAAAAGTTTGGCATTTTTCACATAAGAGTCTCGTATGTTTGAAATTCTCGATACTGAAGCAAAGGAGGAAGGAAAAGAAGAGATCTTGGCTCTTTCTTATCTTGCATATCAATGCTTAAGCTTGAAAGGAAAAAAAAAAAAGGCCTACAATGAAAGAGGTTACTGTAGTCTCCTAAATTTTTTGAGTCATTGGATCGTCGGAGTATTAACCTACCAGTATGTACCTGCAAAACAAACAAGAAAACGACGGTGGTGTGCCCACGCTCCGATGCCTAAGTCGTATCAGGAACTGGAGAGTGAAAGAGTCATTTTTTTCGGGGTGAAAGAATGTTGTACCTTTCTTGTTGTGATTCCTCCTTCCTTCATGGAGGAGGAAGATGATCTGATTTCCATGAAAAGTAGGTGATTTCTTTCTGAAACAAAAGGGGAAAGAGGGCGTTCTTTGCGCACCATGACATGTTCTTCTCACGCCAAGTCACAGAATCAGGCCTTAAGAAATGTCTGACACCCCAAATGGTTATGTATGGGGGAGGCGCGAACCGAGATCATCCAGTAATCATGAAATAATCGCCTTCTTAGAGATGGCTTCCGTCAGAGAGAGTAGTTCAGATGTCAGATCCCATTACCTACCGGAAGGTGATGTCAGCCCGGCCCGTGGGTAAAGGTGTTCGGGGCCTAACACAAGAGCCGGCTCGCCCGGTGACTGCACGTTCTCCCTTCCGGCCGGGAGGCCGCCTTCCCGGCTGGGAAAGAGAACGCTTGTGACCAAGCAGTAATGGGAACAATGGATCACGCTAGTGTGTTCCAATGTGCGATTACAGGAAATTCTTCATTTTCTGTCACATTTAATGCAAATATTGGGTTCCTTTGAAGTTTGAGGTCCTATAAAAGGCTTCTGCAAGGTGGTAATCTGGTGCCATTGGCTATTGCTGGTTTTCAGCAGGTAGATATGGTTAGACCTCACCGGACATTGTCGATGTTGTACTTTTTTGATTGCTTCATGGAAGAGGCTCATGAAGGGGGCTTGGACATGATTTTCAACTATGGATCAAAGAAGGTCACAAGGATCGAGCTGCATACTTCTAATTTCATTTTGGAATATTTTGAGCCTCACCTATTCTCTTATATGCCCTCGAATTTGTCAAAGGTCCTCGTGGTTCGAAAACTGGAATGGAATCCTTTGTAGCCAAGAACCTCTCCTATATCAACTGGCTTTTTTTTTTGCTCTCTTAGATCTTCTCTTAGCCTCTTCTTCAACTTTTTCCTCTTTCTTAGGCTTAGTGTTCGGCTCGGATGGGTTATGTAATCATTGGAGTATGATCACTTAGTCGTAAGCATTGTTGTGTAATTATGAACGCCTTTCGGTGTAATTAATGAAATTGCATTTTTTGAGATTTTCGCATTTTGGTCCTCTTCATATTTCCTTGTGCTCGTCGCCAATGTGACTAACCCCGACGCTTGATGTATTCCGACGTATCTACTAAGTATTTATGGTGGATTTAATCTTAACTATTAGGCATGGGCCCGCCTATCAAAGTGTGTGAAGGCCCCACCTACCCATAAGCCCGCCCACGCCTGCTTACCGGTGGCCCCAGAGTCAAACAGCTGTGAGTCAAATCGCTTTGAGGGGCGATGAGTCGCAAAGGCATTTGTTGCCCTCGTGAGTGCTAGGGCGCCTTCTCGACACATAGGAATCATAATTTGATTTCACTCAGTTTCCATCTCGACTACACCACCTTCGCTTCATTTCGTTTGAGAACTTCTACCGTCACTTTCATTGTGTGGTTGCGTGATTTGCGGATAACCTTTTCCAGGCATTTGTCCTCCCATATTTTTTGTTAGGTAAGGCTTGTTTTTGTTTCGAGTACGCTAGATTCCTGTCGTCGGCATGTTTTCGGTGACCAGAATGTAGGAAGGTGTTGTCCTGACACACTAGAACCGAGGTTTCTCCTGTCCGCTGGGTTCATGTGTGTTCATTGCCACTCGCTTTGTATAATGGTTTGAGTATAATTTTCCTTTCCTATTCCCTTTGGTTGTTGTCTTCTTACAGTATGGCGAGAGGTCAGGAAGAGACTTCCACAAGTCAGGCTGGGCGTAGAAAAGGGCCTAGCCGAGGCGCGCCTTTTGCAAGCAGCATCATCTCCTGCTTGTCCATGGAGGAATTGAGGTCGTATTATCAAATCCTAGCGATATCGATTTCGAATTTTCAGACGGTTCGACTGAACCAACTCTAGGCCAAGAAAACAATACAGTGTATTTCACACGAAAGTTAACCGCAATGCAAGGCTTCGCTCCCTTTGTCGTCTCCTAGTAGCGCTCAGACTTCACTGTGAGCGCCACCTTCTCAGATTCATCGTAACGCTATTCGATTCGATCGATGTTGTGTATTGAATTCTGGCGGTACTCGAATCTCAGGACATTTCTTTTCGTGCAGGTCCCTTATACTCTGTTGCGACGGAGGCTTAAGCATCCATGCCGATGCACATCCCCTCGGTTTGCCTGTTACTGACTTCAACTCGCCCAAGACCTGAGGCGAAGGGCGTGGATCCTAGTCAGACCTTGCATGAGACCCTGTGCCCCTGACCACATGATAAGAATAAATGCTGTAGCAATTTACACGCCCAACCTTATGTTCAGCAGATTCATTGCTATGTGTTACCTCTCTGGGTAGGAAGAATAGAGGTAAACTGTGGACTGGTGGAGAAGGCGCTTGAGAAGATTCAAAGGTTGTTGGAGATTTCTAAACAGGAGCGGCACCACGAAATCTTCTTAACCGCGAGGAATCTTCGCGATTTGAACCATAATCTATCGCCCTACTCCATCCCGGTTATTCCGCGCCCTCGTCCAGCGGAGATAATAGAGGGAGATCACTTTGTCAATACTGATCTCCAGCAATTAGTCCTGCAGCCTGCCCCAAACAAGAACTCACACCGAGGCGACCGGGTCGAGAACTGCTGATAAGCCGCCCGTACCGTAACCCTCCCCAAATAGGAGGATCATAGTCTCGCTTCTCCCAAGCACTTAAGAAGGTAGTCGACTCGTCCCAGTGTCACCCCCTAGTGAAAGAGTTCACCCCATCATAGCGCTTAAAAGGGAAAGCAGCCCGAACTGGGGGCGCCGTGTTCGCTGATCAAAAGACATATACAAATTTTATGACATTATTAATAAAGGACTATTATCTAATCCCTGTTAATAGTCCTGTTTTGTAAACTTGTTGATTACATTTCCTTGCAAGTATACCGATATAAATGGTTTCAATAGATACTTTTTTTTTTTTATGTTGATCCATGATTCCGCAAGTGTACGTGCCTAACAATAAAGTGATTTTAGTCCAGATATCGATCCTACGTAGATCTCAAGAATTTTCAATCAACTACCCTGACTACTCAAGCTCTATACTATTTGGACTATGATGGACAATTTGAATCAGCTTTGAAAGCCTTAAAATAATGAAAACTAAAAAGAATTGAATTAATAACAAATGAATTGAATACTGAAATAATGAAATAATAAATTTAAACTAATGTTTATCTATAAAGGGAACATTGAAAATAAAGTCATCATGGAAGAATCAATTCTACAAACAGGTTGTAATTTTTGCTTTCTGAACCACTGATTTTAAAACGAGTCCAAGGAATATGGTAAGGCAAATTGATCTCCAACCCCACTGCTCATCATCTAACCTTGATCAAGCTTCTTCAAGACAAAGGGGTTGGGATAACTACCAGTCCGCCGCCTTGTTCTCGGTATTTTTTTTCAATACTTCATACCCACAACCTCGGATCGTAAACCCGAGCTCCTAAATTATACTATTGCAATGTATTTATACTATACTGCCTTCTCTTCCTCAAAATTAGAACACTTCTTCTTTCCTCGACAGATCCTTAAGCACACTGATTGAATTCACCATTCGACCGAGGCTTAACTTTCCTCGCATGTTTAAATTGATAAATCGTTCAACTCATTCTCGTCTCCAAGTGAAAAGAGGATTTATCAATTTAATCACACAGAGCACATTAAATCACCAATAGCTTAGGTGTTCAAGATATCGTCCATGAATTGCCTATCACTCAGAATGCCTTCCCTGAAATAAGAGCTTGAGACAATTCTTTTCTATGGGTAGGCTTAATAATCGATATTGGGATCAATTTCACAAAATAAACAAACCAGAAGTAGATTTACAAACTGAGTTCAGCATCACGAATAAAATTACGAGAAAGATAATTTCGACAATAGAGTCATTTTAATGAAGTCAGGGTTTCTAAACCACTAATTACACCATACATTGGTCATTGATCAAGAAACCATCAGAATTAGGAAATCAGTTCGAATCCAAATTTGTCCGAATTCAAACAAACTGCATAAGAATTTGAAGAAATATAACCAGATTCAAATAAAACTTTAACAGCCTTAATCGTCACGATCCAAAATTAAACAAAAATACTCTAACTAATCTAAAATAAAACAAAGAAAGAAAAGAAAATTAAAATGTGATTTCAGCAACCCAGATCTCTTCTGCGCCACAAGAGCTGCGTTCCTTTAGTAGCAGCGATATTTATGTGGTTCTCGTTACCCTAATTTCATGCACCTCGACTTTAAAGACCGGCCCATTTTGTTGATACCGGGGTCATTTACATCGATTCTTTGTCGCAACCTCTCGTTGTCTCGCTTTGTCGTAAAAGCCTTTGTTTGGTCGCTGCCAGAATCCATGTCGCGACAGTTGATCTGTCGCACCTCTTTCTTGGATTTGATGTCGGATACCAATGTTATATGTAATCTTCCTGTCTTGCAGAGGATGTCGCGACCTCTTTAATGATGTCGCGACCTCAAGTCTTTGCAATTGATGCTCATGGATACCAGTGTGTTGTCGCGAGACCTTCTTTCTTACAATCAAGAAACGCTACTACCGAATGAGGTCACGACTTCCTTTCTACGAGTCGGCGTCGCGGCTACTTGATCTTGTCGCCACCTTCTTTTCGCTAGAACTGATGTCACACCATTTGAATGATGTCGAATTTTCTCTCTTTAGTCATGATGTTTAATCTTTAGTTTCTTGTGTCGATGTCGCTGAATCGCTTTTGATTCAGTGTTGATGTATGACGATCCAAATGTCGCATAAAATGTTACCACTTTATCGTCTGTCGCGATTTCGTGTTGCGACTCATCGTCTAATCGACTGGGTTTAATTTCGCTACGACCTTTTGAATACGTCACGACATCATGTCTTTCTTCATCAATTCCTGCTGCTTGACTTTGAGTTTCTTTCACGCCTAGCTCATGAGCCACTACGTCATTCATGACTCAGCTTGTGAAGTTGCAACTTAATATGTAGTATTCGACACAGAAGGCTCTCACAACATCAAATCCTTTAATCCTTTTGCGCCTCTCCCGGGTCACTCTTCAGCCGTCATCGCATCGTCAGCCACATTCGCTCCTTTACTGCAATTTCGCTTGAATCCTCCGTCGCACACATTGCAGAAGTGATTCCATATTCCCGGCATACAATTAGCCTTTTTAGAATAAAATAAATTAGAAAAATGGACTGAAAATAGATGACTTTTAAGCTCATCAAACTCCCCCAAACTTAAAATTTTGCTTGTCCTCAAGCAAAGAAAAGAAAGATTTGTTTGTCCTCAAACAAAAGGACATTTTTCTGTTTTGTTATGCAGTTTTTCTCATTCCACTCTTCTGTTCGGGAATTAAGAGATATCTCTATGATTTCAAATTTCGCTTTATGCAAGAATGTAGCATAATATACTTTTATTACAAAATTTCTTGATAAATCAATGTATTTAAACAGTTTATTTAACAAGTCTTGTTCGTGTGTGTATGTGTCTCAACTTTGCAATCTCTCATATTGAATTAGTTAATCTTCTCGGGATTTTCTTAGACTATTTATCAAAGTTCCATATGCTTGTTTTTCTTATTGGATCTCACTAATAGGTAAATCTTAATCAATGAGGTTCTTCAGCTTGTAATGTCGCCTAGGTATCAACAGATAAGGGAAAATTTTAGGTTGTAAATTACCCAGCTTCCATCTTGTTTCTAAGCATTGTTGCTCCAACTTTCTTCCTTTTTTCTTCTTTGTTTCTTTCATTCTCCTAATCTCACCCCGATTCCTCTTTTGAATTCCTTTTATGGAATCTCACTTTCATATGTACTCTGATTTGTGTGCATTCCTTTGTTCTTTAACTCTTTTGCCTTTACTTCTCTATGTGATTTGGAATAGTGCAATGTTTTATCTTTCTAGGCTTTCTATTACCTTAGAGAACTTTGGCTAGCAACTCCCATACCGCTTGGCATTAGGTACTAGGTGCTAAACACCCCTACAAGCTTAATTGTTCAAGGAAATAGCCACAAGATAAAACTTATTCCTTATTTCACTGTACTTTCCGCCTTTACTTCTTCACCTTTTCATTAAAAATTTGGGGAATAATATTCCCAAACTTGTTTCTCCTTTTCTTTATACTAAACTTTTCAACTAGAACCAGATAATTTGGGTTCTTATCGTGTGCCTATCGCACCTTGAAGGAATCTCAGCTTTCAATTGTCATTTATTGAAGAAATAAGGCTTATTTAGCTCAAATCAGAACTAAAGAATATGTTAGCCACATTTCGAGGTGGGCTTCTGTGCTGCCTGCTACCACAGATCACTGCTGGTTGTTTCCACCTAGGATTTCGCCTTAATCAATAATCAAACAAGTTCTAGACTGTGAACTCAAACTCGAATCTCAAGATATTCCTAATTCATGTCAAAAGTTCTGAAGTTTTGTTGACCAATGTATTATTTCTTCAAGACTGTGATTTATTCACTATACTTACATTATTTTACAAGTATTTTGTTCTATCAAAGAATAACCAATTTTCCAATTCTTGCAACTAAACTCGACCTTGAAAAGATCAAGAAATACTATAAATTCGCTTTCTTTATTCATGCTCGATTTATAAAAATTCTCGTTTCTTTGAGAAAGAACAGAATTTTTGTTTAATTCCTAAACAGAAAATAAAATAACACAGAAACGTAATTCAGATCTAATGAACAACCAATTTGTCAGTCAACAGAAATTTTATTCAAAGATCAAATTATTTCGATATTGTACAATCTCACTTTTCATAAATAAAATCAGAATTAAGTTCGTGAAAACCCTTTATTTCTCGATCTAAATTCCTATATCTTCTTTTTGAAGGTTATGCTCCTGCTTTCAAAGTTTGGCCCACTGCACTGAGCTCCTCCATGAGTGATTCTGAGTACACAAGGTCGTTTCAACAAATTGGAGCCTTCCTTTTTCTTTGAGCTTCTCCGGTTGATGGGTTCTACTAACCCTTCTTCCAATTCCTTTCCCATCAACCACTTTCATTGTACATCGTTTTATGGAATAAGGAATCGACAGGTTTGTTTTCTCCTATCTCCATTCATTCCATACCCCGTGTTCATAACCTCAAGCTCTTCTTTCTTTTTCTCCATCTTCCTCATTTTCTTGTTTATTCTTCCCTTGTCTTCTTCCCGCCCTTTTATAGTGATTTTAACTTCTCCGGAAGAACGAGGTTATTTATTCTTCTCTTTTTAAGTTTTCACTCATATGTGTTAAAATGAGACTCCTAATTCTGTTTCGATGTTTTCTTATGGAAATTTTTAGAATGAAGTAATGAATATTGAAAGATTTTCCTAAATCTCCTCTGATTATTCTCCTCTGTGACCATTATAAACCACCTGATCATTCAATGAATTGAATTCCTGCTTCGTACAATTACTATCTAATTACCCGATTTGAATAAATGTTACTAAACGTAAAGGCTAAATAATTTCTAGTTGTCATTAAATTTAGTACACTAAGTCGCCTAGATTGCAACTTTTTCGATGTCGCGACATATTATTGTTTGTCGCGACAATAGTTAACTGTGGGAGGACAAGTCATCCTAAGGCTGAGACAACAGTCGCTTACATCGTGCATCACATGACATTGTTGTTGTCGCCACTCATCAATTTTCAAGGAATTATTTTTGCCGCTGACCCACCTGTTCCTCGTTTCGCGACTTCAATTTACGCTATGATAACCTTTGGTCGCGACCACGCTCCTTTCTTTCCTTCAAGACGACCGAGTCACTACATCAACTCATATGATCAGCTTTAGTCGCGACATAAGCTTTTTGTCAAAATCTAGCTGCACCGTCTCAAATTTAATGAACAGACAACTTTTCACTATTTATCAATTCGCAAATTCTCAGCATTCAATTAAATCATTCGCATACAGCAATTCAAACATGTATTCTATTAAATTTTAATGTATCTTATAGGGAGGAACACACTCTTTTTCTCAAGTCGTTCTCTCGTGAATTGGTCAGAGTCAGACCGAGTTCGCTCCTCTCGTCGAGCCATTTCGCATAAGCACCTCCGCAAAATTTCCATGCTGATTTAATTAAACAAAAAATTAACTTCAAGTACTAACTAATCATTGTTAAGAACTAAAGAAAACAAAATCAAGGTGAATTCAAAATCAAAGCCTTAAAATCAAACTGGAATCTCATGGTCGCTTCCCACTGGCCGCTCTCACAGTCCTTAGGGCCGGACTTGTTGTTCGATTCTCTCTCTCTTAATGAACCAAATTGAGCTCTTCCTTCTTTCCTCCCCGTTTGATAATGCTTCGGGGCCTTTGTCCATTGACTTTAAATTCCTTCCCTAGCATCGGGCCTTAATGTTATCTGCTCCAAATGTAGTGCTCGATAATTATCAGGTATGGTCCACTCCATTTAGATTTTAACTTCCCCAAACTTCAACTGGAGTTAAAAGAAGAACTCCGTTTCTCCCCGTCGAACTCTTTTCTCGTAATCCTCCGATCATGCCATTTCTTGTTTTGTCTTGTATATTCTAGTGATTGTTTAGGCTTCATTTCTCATTCTTCCAGCTTCATCTAAGCCTGAGCAATCTCTCTTCCTTTACGCTTTAAAATCAAAGTTCAGCTTCTTGATGGCCCACATAGCTTTGTATTCCAGTTCGAGAGGTAGATGACATGGTTTGCCAAAGACAACTCTGTATGGGGACATTCCAATGGGAGTTTTGAATGCAGTCCTATAGGCCCAAAGTGCATCATCAAGTTTGGAAGACCAATCCTTCCTGCTTGAACTCTAATGACCGTGCTTACTTGTAGGTGATGCGGAATCAACAAAATTTATTCCTAAGCCCTCCCACGCCGTAGTCAAGATATTGCGCATAGCCGCATCTAGGGCCGAACACGGGATGGGTTTTCATCCTACCTAATGATTTGTATTAGTGTTTGAAAATTGGTGAGGCTTAGTTTGGATTTTCGATTTTTTTCATAAAAAACAGGAGGTCAAGGTTCACTGTTAACTGCATGGCTTAAAATGAAAGTGTGAATGGTAACCTTGAAGGCTTGGGTCACTAGCTTGACAACATACTATACGCTCCCTAAGTTATTTCGCATTAGGCAATGACATAGTCAAAGCCAAAACCGGGATCTTGTTTAGCTATAAATCAACTCTAGAAACCAATTTCTATTTGAGTCAACTCCAAATACTACACAAAGTCCCATTCAGCTTTGAAACCCTAGCATTTAACCTCATTCCCATGGCTCGTGAATGACATCTAAAGAATGTCAAGGCATCTACCATTAAGAATGATCAACCTCAAAGCATGGCAAGTATCGTCAAAGCGAAAGACATTAAATAAGATTAAACCCTAGTTTGGAAAGCTGGAACCATAAATGCAAGACCAGAATATTCCAAAGCATGAGGACAACCCAAAGTATCTCCAAACTGTTTAGCAACCTCCTCTTCAGGCTATGAGGCTTAGCCACATCCTTCATTGCCATCCTCATGGGTGTTCATACTCGAGAAAATAAGAGAAAGAGGAGAGAGAAGGCAAGAGAGCAAAGTAAACCCTAAAAATGAAAAGTCTGAAATCAGATAATGACAAAGTTGCTTAGGGTTTTCATGCTGAGGGGGCTTATATAATAATCCCAAAGTGTGAAATGAATAAAATTACCGAAAATATGAAATTACATAAGGGACAAAAAGGTAATTAATCAAATGCGGGTCGTTTAGAACCAAAAATACTCAAACACAAGGCACTCGCTATGCAAAGAAATTTCGCTAGCATATCGAAAATTCTCGCTTACAGTTTAAATTTCGCTTAGCCTGTATTTAAATTTTCCACATAGCTTAATTTTTGCCAGACGCGAAATTTTCAAGAGGATTGCGAAATTTTCGCAATCCCAGCGAAATTTTAGCAATCATAGCGAAAATCCCGGTCTTCTCTCGTTTTTTGTTATCGCATCCCCCTTCTTCAAATCCACCATACATTTCTTCATTTTGTAATGATGAACATATCGTGAATCCTCAAGATTCAAAGACATATCTTGACATCAAAACTTGAACTAAATGGTTTGAGGCACGTAAAACTCCGCAAATTACCAAAAACAAACTCGAAACTGACCGTGGTACTATGACCGCACACATCAATCGGGTTTAATTGATATGATTAGTGCGCAAAGCACTCAAACCTATCTTAAATAGGGCCTAAATGCACTCGGGCACTAATCACACCCCAATGACACGTTGCTAGTCCCTGAAGAATGCTAAAAATAATGGAATGCATGTCAGAAGCTTTTACAAAAAGTGTATGTGGTTCAAAAGTGTATATACAGTAAGTTTTACCTTAGTATGAATAATTTACACTCGTATGAAAACCGGTCATGAAAGAACAAAACCATATAAGAACAAGTTTTAGGACAACATTGGTTCCAAGGGAAGTCAACCTCGAATTTCCACCAATTGTTCCTAAGGTAAATCTGACGAGCTAATAAATGCAAGCCATCTCTCCCAACCTAGCATCGCCATGGCCTTAAACTATCACCAACCTTAAATAGGGCTAGCCACGCTCTTATTTCTTCCTTGATTGCTATGTAGGGTGCAATGCTAAAAACTCGACTTCACCAAAGTCCGTAATCTGGATTCACCGATGACTCCAACCAATTAAGGTTTGCGGCATCTGTACCAAAAGGATCACTAATTCACTCAACTCGCAGTTTCACCTCGACTTCGAATGACTTCGAATTAAGCACCTATAACACGCCTAACCTTCACCCATCCACCCGTAGCTTAACACTAAGTCGATGACTCCCAACCAATTAAGGTTTAGTGGCATCTACTAAAGGCTTTCGCTATATACCCCCTCGGACTGCAGTTCGGTTTCAAGGCAAAGCTGGTCATAATTTTTATTTCTTTTTCTTCTTTATTTTTCTTTGCTTTTCTTTCTTTTTTTTTTGGAAGACTTCATTGGTCTTCAAACATGGGTAACACAAACCTGATACTGGGCATCAACAAATTTAAGGTCATGGTAAAGTGGAAAGAGGTATATAGCTTCGCAACCTATTGGTACAACCCGTGTGGTGCAGGGTGAACTTAGCTAAAGGGGGAATGTTCAAGGTTGACTATGCCGAAATTTCAATTGACCAAAAACTAAATCATGCATAGAAATGTTCTAACATTAAGGTAACATACAGTGCTTCAATTTTTCAACTAAAGGCAAGAGTAGAAACACAAAATGTAGATACAAAAACGATTGCAGTGCGCAGTAAATCGAAATAATGCTATAAAGCTTTCTTGATATAACCAAATGGCTAAAACATGCTTAATATAGCTAAACATACAAAAAAATATCACTGCCTACTATTGGCTAAAAGCTGTCATGAATCACATCTGAAATGAGTAGGCGGAGTTGATAAGGCGAAGCGTACAAAAACATAATAGAAGACACTCTAACTCTAACCTCCGGTAGAGTAGAAACATGTCATAGGGGTAGGAAAGTTAGAGACCCAGGGAGGAACATGTGACCACCTCAATCTCGCGGTGGTGGTGGATGCATTCTTTAGCTGCTTTATGACGACATGTCTAATATGAGAAATTTCGCTGCTTTAGCCAGGCTCATCTGCGATGTGCGAGCTCGGGCGGGAGGCCAGGGTGACTCATGTCCCGGCCAGAGCATGGTATGACAATGCTCTAAAAGGTGAATTCTCGGCTCGGGCCAATCTACGATCCATCGTGCTGTGTAGTAGCTTGATGCACGGTGACATCCGTAACCTGCTAAAAAGCTCATCAGTGACATAAACATGCTCAGATCTTTGCGCCCGAATATGAAGCTGGGAGTGTCGAGTTGAGAGAAGAATTTGGGGGTAGAAGGAGGTGGAGGAGGAGATGGGGAGACAAATGCCTTTGGGCTCCTCGCCACCTGCCTGGCCCTCGGGAACCGGGATCATCTCTCCTCTAGAGTCCTCACTTGCCCCTCATCGGGTACCTCCTCCTGAGAACCTGGCTGGCCGGAGGAGAAAGAAATAGGCATCACCATGGCTCGCTCCAAAGACAGGACCTTAGGGCATCTGATCCTCCTCTCGATACGGGGCTCCTCTGGAAATCCCAAATGCTCTAGAACCTGGCTCAGTAGTCGCGACATCAACAATGGTAGACTCTTAGCTCGGGCCCGGGCCGCTATGATGGACCTTATCGCCAGTACGGCGAGTGTCATGACCAACTTCGGAGGGCGAACGAATCCCTCTGAGATCCGGTACAGGGCCTCGAGTATGGCTCCCCTGCGTTGGACCGTAGTCTTTGCATGGCGGGAGCAGTGCAGTCGGGAGGCGGGTGATCCACGAGAAGCATACAAGGGCGGGGAGGCTGCCCCTCACACGAAAGAGCTAGTCTGCGTGTATCCTACGGCTAGGCGCGGACCATCTCATTGTGTCGGGTGAGGCCAATCCGATATCCTCCGGCGTGGCACACTCTTGCTGCGCGAGACCCGGTCGGCTGGGAAATGTCATTTGCTCGGAGTACTCTGGTCGATCATGCGATAGTAGTCGAATCGACGGTTCCAGCACTCCCCGAAGTCATGGGGTAGGCGAAGTACTGCCCCGGGGGATAGTAGAGCGCCTCGGTGTCATGTCTGACGAGAGATCTTGTGTGTCGATCTCAATGGTCCTACGGATTGTGGGTCGGTCGGTCTTAGGCCGTCGTGGGAATGACTCTCCATGAAAATCTACGTGTATGAGTCGGCGTTCCCCGTGTCAAAGTCCCGATTAAAGTCGTCGATCCTGCGAGAGCAGGTGATAAATGGGGCGATGAGCTCTCCTCTGCTGTTGGTGAAGGGATGGCTGGGAGCCTCGTGTGTGAGACTCCCCGGGCCTGATGTCGGGCCCAGCTTGGGGTCGGGCCCTCCTAAGATCGTCTCACGGTACTAGGGGAAGGGGCAGGGTCGCGCCTCGTCGATATCTCGAACCCCTGGGGCTCCTCGGGGGTGGATCGAGGGGCGTAGTTTGGGGCTTTGCTCCTCCTGCTGGAGTGCTAAACTGACTCGGGGCTGAAGCGGGACCCACCTGCGGTACGATACCATGGCTATGGTCGGAGGCGATGGGATGGTATGCTCCAATTTGGGGGTGCAGGGATGCCTTTGCCGCGCGCACTCGAGGACCCGGGGCTGGTGAACCCGAACTGACCACGGGTAGTGGAGGAGGGAGCGGAGCAATGCTAGGGAGAGCGGTGCGGGGCTAACCAGGCCACTGCGGCACAGGCAGGAGGGCACCTTGCCGCGGAGTGTGACGGCGCGGAGTGTAAGGGTGCAACCCCGGGGCTCGAGAGGGGCGGCGGCCCGGGGCACGAGCGGGGAGGCTCGGAGGCCCAGCGAACCGGTCGCGATCTTTGGGCGAGACCTGGGCTGCGATGGAGATGGCGGCTCGGGGCTTGGCGGGATGCGGTCGGCGGCGCGGTGAGTGTTGGAGGCTCAGGGGGGCTCACGGCTAGGGGTGGCTCACGGGGGGAGATGATGGAATGAATATGAATGGCTTCCTCCCCTCATATTTTCTTATAAAGGCTGCGAGAGCTAGAAGAGTCGATTCGCTACAATAACAAGCGAAATCATAGTGAACTCCATACACGAGAGAAATAAAATAAAATAAAATTTGAATTAGGTAGATAAAAATAAAAATATTCACTAAGTATTATTTTTATCAAAAACCTAAAAATACAGTAATTTTTAGGCTACTTAAAAGGAAGAGTGCTAAAGCGAGAGAGTTACTAAAGGGAGGATTATTAAAGGCTAGTAACTATCAAAATTGACTGATTTTTTTAAACAAAGAGAAAAAAAATTTTTGAAGACTCTGATTTGGTTTTGCGAACCTGAGACCAGCCCGATTTCAAGATCTATTCATGGAGGTCGAGGAGGGCTCCTTAACCGTGGCTTGTGTTTACTTTGACCTTCATGCTTAGTCCATTCTTGTTGATTTTCTTCTCACGGGGGTGATTTTAGGCTAACCAATTTGCTCTGCGCATTGGTGATGACAACTCGATCAAGCTGCTTCATCTTGGTTAGCTAATTCTTGCAATCTATGGATCTTTGGCTTCCCTGCCTTCTGACCAATTGAGCAGACTTCATTGCTTCCTTCCTTATCACCTTCCACTAGCTTGTGCTTGTTACTCAAGTGAAAAATATTGAGCTCCAATGTCATGTTGCCAAATGTGAGTTGCATTACCCCATTTCGGCAATTGATGATTGCATTGGCAGTGGCCAAAAATGGTCTTCCCAGGATAATTGGCACATGATTGGGGCCACTTACAGTGCTTTCGATATCAAGCACAAAGTCTCAGGGTAGTGAAATTTGTCTACCTTTACCAACACATCCTCAACTATTCCCTTATGAATCTTCACTGATCTATCAATGATGACAAGTGATGTTGGTAGGGTTTTAGCTCCACAAACCTAGCTGCTTATACAGTATAGCGGAGTGGGTTCTGCTGGTCCACTAAAGTCTGTGAGTGCCTTGCTTGTCTATCACGAAATTCACCTCAATGTTAGTGAGGAATTGTGGGGGATCACGGATATTGCATATTTGACTAGGGTCTTGCTCTGGATTATGGCACTGACTTGCTCGATTAGGAAGGCTTCCTTTTCAATGCCTAACCTTTTCTTGACTGTGCATAGGTCCTTTAAGAACTTAGCATAATCATGTCGAGAAGCGATGGGATATTCACCTTCGCTTATAGCATAATTTCAACTTGGTTTGCAGGATTTTCTTGCCTCATAGTGCTTGGGGAAATGGAGGGGCATGCTTCTCTTCTTTGGGTCTTCAGCGAGTGATTACCCTCTCGGGGCTCGGCTTCTTTTTCCTTGTGAATGTTTCTTCGACGGAGTCATGAGCAGCTTTGGTTGCTCATTTCTCTTCCACTCCTCGGAATTGATTATAAGCTTTACCTCATCCATCCCTGAATTGCTGGATGAACCTACCTCATGGACCCTTTTGGATTTGGCAATGTTTGGGAAGGAACCTCCCTCCTCCTGTATTTCAATGACTTGTTGATCTTTGTGATTAGATCTGCTTGAGGTTATTCAATTTTCGATTAAAGATTGCTCTCAAACCCATCTATTCTTTTGTTCGGTGTGCTTTCTACGATGTCAATTCTCACATGCTGATTCTGTGCATTGATCCCTTTTTGTTCTTCCTGAGAATTGCCTACCACCTTGCTCAAATTCGGTATAGCATTCAGCAGGTGAAGAGGATGATGGCGGTGTAGTTGAGATGAGGAACCAAATGTTGTTTGGCGCGAGGGGGCACATAGGCGAGGGGATTAGGTTTCAGAGAGATTGGGATGATTCTTCAATTGGGAGTGCATGTATTCACAAGTATGGGGCATTAGGTAGTGGCTTGTATTGGCCCACGACATTATCATGCTCTGACATCAAATCCTTCACTGATGGGGCACTTGGATGATGTTCTCTGGATTGGCGAGTGGGTTGGCCCGGTGATGAATGGGTTGGCTTTGTGCGATCTGTTTTACCGATCTTCTTTTGCGCTTCATGGAGCCTCTTTCCTTCTAACTCCTCCGCCTTCTAGCTAGGGTCAGAAATTTTTCTTTCATTTCCATGTCCTCCGAAGTGTAAAATTCCTCCCCTTTAGTGGTGAGGGCCTCATTTCTCCACCTCTCTCGGGTTTGGCTCATCCCGACCTTGGAAGTTTCAGCCACATAACTCCCGAAATCCATAGCTTCATCTACGGATTTTTACTCAAAAAAAATCACCTCCACGCTTGGTTTCTAGCGATTGCTTCATGGCGGACATACCATTATAGAAATGGTCCACTAACATCCAGTGTCGAAACCATGATGTGGATGAAGCACTGATGGTCTCCATGAATCTCTCTGACATTGGTGGAGATTTCTGGATTGTCGTAGGCCAGGAAGTAAGTGTAGATCTACCTCTTCCGATTGGTAGTCTTGGTTGCAACGAAGAATTTCTTCAAAAATTCAGTTTAGTCGGCCAATTTCTAATCGTTCTCGACCTCGATGGAACGAGCCATATTTTGGCTTTGTGTGAAGTCAAGCGGGAATGCCTTGACAGGCAACTCCATGTCGGTTTACGCCACCTCCTTAAAGTTATGCATACTTCCTCAAAGATCCCGTATGTGTGAATGGTTTCATTCTCCATACATGAAATGTGGGAAGCGGGGGCACTAGGTAGAGGTCTCAGCTGCTACATCTGAGCGAAGAGTATGTCTGGGGAAGGAGCACCTTTAGGAGGGTGTATGTCATTCCCTCGTCGACACAGTATCTTTATTGGATTCATAGGGGTGCTTGTTGACTTTGATGTTCCTCGGAGTAGAGGATCCATTTGGTCCTTTGTGCACCGCGATTTCCACGACCTTGTTCAATTGGTGCACTCACTCTTTTAGTAATCTACACGATATCCCTGCATCCCGGTGCTGCATAAACACATGTTACACAAAATGAGACACAGCAAAGAACCTGAGAACAAAGCTTGCTAAAGTAGTGTTAGTTTAAATTAAAGAAAACTGGCGCAGAAACAAAAGCAGTCACGATGGCGCCAGAGTGAAGCTGCAGTTCACGCACCGCAAACTCAAAAGGACTAAAGATCACCAACACTTGTAATATGGATTACAAAGTACACTTCAACTCATCATCGTAGTTGGCACCATCGACAGCGGCGCCAGTTTGTTCGTGCCACGGTAGGGTGATGCGGAATCAACAAAATTGAGTATGATCAAGCTCTTTGCGGTCAAACTCTGCTGATATAGCGGTCTAAGTGGCTGCGGGGATGGGTTTCATCCCACGAATGATTGCGTTAGTGTTTGAAAATTTAGTGAGGCTTTTAGTTTGGATTTTTTTCGGATTTTTTGTTAAAAGCGAGGGGAGGTTGGTTGTTCAAGTTAAAGCGCCAATGGCTTAAATGAAAAATTGAAATGGTAACCTTTATCTGAAGGCTTGGGTCACTAGCTTGACAACATGGGAGTAGTGGCGTCTCGGGTTATTTCTAGCATTAGGGCAAATGACATATAGTCGAAGCCAAAAGCCGGATCTTTGTTTAGTATAAAAACCTAACCACAGAAACCACTCCTGGCCCCAGTCAAGCCCAAATACTAAGCATTCAAAGTCCCATTCGAGTTTGAAACCCTAGCATTTAACCTCACATTCCCATGGCTCGTAAATGACATCTAAAGAATGTCGAGTGCATACACCATTAAGAGAATCTGCTGAACCTAAAGCATAAAGTATTGACCAAAAGGAAGAGACATTAAATAGCATTAAACCCTAATTTGGAAAATTTGGGAACCATAAATCACGATCTGTAACATTCAAACATGAGGACAACTGCGTGATTTGAGAAACCAAGCTAGCAACCCCTCTTTCTTCAAGAGTACATGAGGCTTAGCCAAGCATCCCTTGAGTTGTCATCCTCGAGGGGTGTGTTTGTGTAGAAAGGAAATAAGAGAGAAGAGGAGAAGAAGAGAGCATAAAGTAAACCCTAAAATGAAAATTTGCAGGAGTTGTATTAATGACAAGAGGATTGCCAGGGTCCATAAGTTGAGGCTTATAGCCAATCAAAAAGTGTGAAATGACAAAATTACCTAAAATATGAAATTACATAAGGGACAAAATGGTAATTAATCAAAAGCGTGGTCGTTTTAGAACCAAAAAATACCAAAAACACGAGGCGACAATTTCGCTATAAATGTTTATTAGCATGGCCAATTTACGCTAACTAATAAAAATTTACATTCTCCCTAGCAAAATTTTTGTGAGATAAGCGAAATTGGAAATTTTGCTAAGGCAGTGAATTTGGCTAACTAAGCGAAATTTAGCTAATATGAAATTTTCCATAGAAGAATTTAGCTAGGATTATGAAAATTTTAAATATGATTGCGAAATTTTGCAATCCCTAAGCGAGGAAATTTTTCGCAATCTTAGCGAATCCACAGTGCTTCTCTGTTTGCCCTCTACGCATCCCCCTTATTCCAAATCCACCTTTGTTTCTTCATTTTGTAAATGACTGGAGCATTATGAATCCTCGAGTATTCAACACATATCTTGACATCAAACTTGAACTAAATGGCTAAGGCAACAAAGAACTGCAAAATTGCAAAAACTTGAAGGCAAAGGAATCGGTGGTACTAAGAGTGGACTGCACATCAATTGGCTTAATTGAGAAGTATGATTGAGTGCGCCAAAAGCACTCAAAACCTATCTTAAATAGGGCTCAAAATAGCACTTGGAGCTCTAATGCTACCCCGGTGTTCGAGATTCTTTTAATCTCCACTGTTCAAATCTCTGCACATCCGTTGATGCAGGGATGATAAGCTAGACTCATATGCTTGATCCCATACTGCTCATGAGTTTTGCAAAAATATTTTTGTTTGCAAAATGGCTTCCCATCACTAATGATAGTTAGGTGTTCCAAATCTGCTAAAAATATTCTTTTGTAGAAACTCACAAGCGCCAGTAGCATCATTCCTTAGACAAGCCCTTTGCTTCCACCATTTGGAAACATAATCCACTTTACTTGACCAATACATACAGTTTCCAAATGATGGTGGGAATAGTCCCATAAAATCTATTCCTTACATCATCAAAATTTGCACAACCATTATACCTTTTAGGGGCATTTCATTTAACTTGATATTTCCAATCTTTTGGCATCTATCACACAATTTGCCACAATGGCTGATCTACGAGAATGGTAGGCCCAGCAAATCGAGATTGGAGTATCTTGTAGGCTGTTCTTTCTCGAGAAAAATGCCCCATATATGTGTGATACATGGCATTCATTTAAGATTTTACATTGTTCGCTCCTACCGCGCACATGTACGATAATCATGTCGGCACCTCTTAAATAGCGTTAGGTCATCCCGGATGTAGTGACACTGTTATCGATCCACAGGCTTTCTTTTTCTGTTGGTAGCTTTGATCACGGGCTACTCATGGCGATTGATTACGTATCGTAGCTGCCGTGGAGTTGAGTGACGTGTGTGATGATATGCGGGATCTGCTGCAATATTGCCACCTCCTCCTTTATTCATTCCTTTCTACTGCGGACAAGTGATCGGCTATCACGAACTGTCATCCACTTTTTATCACTTTGTTCCAGATCAAACTCTTGCAGTAGCAGCACCCACCTTATCAGTCTTATGGCGGCTTCCTTTTTGACATCGGGATATTTGATGATTTGCGCAGTCACAATGTGAACTATAACATGGGATCCCCAAAATGTATGGCACAATTCTCACAAGCAATGCATGGCTAGCATCTCCTTTTAGGTTGTGGAATAGTTTCTTGTGCTTCATTGAAACTTTTGCTGGCATAATATATGGCTCTGAAAATTTTCTCTTTTCTTTGCATTAAAGTTTTGGACTTGGGTTCAGTTAAGTTATTGCCTCTTTATAAACTCTGGTGTGTGGAAGAATTGGGCGCGAAGTAATCAGATTAAGATATACCTGGATTGCTTGAGAAGTGTTCCGAGACCATGGGGACTTGCAGATCTTGTCTCTTATCAGTATGGTGAAATCGACTCAGAAACTCAAAATTTTCCACCGACCACCTTTGTTTGAAGAAATGTTCTATGATTCATGAGACTTGCGGTTCATCCATCTCTTGCTGTTTGGAGATCTGTGAGTGGATGCCTCTAACTCCATATGTGTTGATAGGGTTTGATGATGGTCAGTCTTTGGCACGGAGACGAGCTTCCGCAAGGGGCTGGGGCTTTCTGATGGAGTGGGGGAATGGTGAAGCTCACCGGATCCCTTAAGTCGCACACGTGAAGTCTCTCTTGATCACGGCCAACGAGTTACTTTTGGATCCAGTTCAAATTCCTTCTTGACCAATCTTCTCTTTTTGCTTTCGTATGTCTTTCAAAAATTTTGCATAAAGTGGCATCACGAGTCACCATAACTGTGAAAGGCATGCGATCTCCGGCAAGAAGGTTTTCCAAAAATCTGCAAGTTGTTCCTCCTATCTTTGATTTACGCAGCCTACGTGGAAATGGGGATCTATGACGGTGTGTGCAGGTTTTCTTCTTGCTTCCTTCTTCTCTACGATGACTTATTTCTTTCCTTGAGTGTATTTATTATGCAGGCCCTTCCCTTTCCCTTATTTGCCTTAAGTATCTTTGTCTTTTCTGGGTCTTTTACCGCGAGGGCTTTTGACCATGCGATCTTTCGATTCTTCTTGGTATCCTTTGGGAAGGCATCTTTTTCATCTGGTTTTGCGAGTTTAGGCCCAATTGCCCCTATTTGTGTCTCCCGGGTTCTTGGGGAGAGGCATTGGCTGATCTGAAAAATTTGAGGGGTATTTGAGGCTTCGATTCTGCAAACTTTGTTCATGGAGTTCTTGACTTCTTGTTGCATCCCCACGTATTGAATTGCAGCTTGTTTGATCTTCAGTAAGGTTGAGCTCTCCTCGACTGCAGTACCGTTTCTATTTGCACTCCTTCTTAACAGCGTAGGACGGTAGTTCTTGATATCCACTGTTGAGGGTCTGTATCATGCCTTAGGCCTTGTGAGCCCTCCACCATATGAAAAATTATCATGGTTTCCTGGAGTGCTGGATATTGTGATGTGTTGTAGTTGGATTTGGTTTGAAGTGATGATAACTTCTTGGCTCCACCCCAGTACTTAACCTCCCTCGTCATCATAAAGCAGGTTCTTCGGTGGAGTACATGGGCTTTCCTCTCAATAGTTCCCTCATTTGCTCTATTTCATGGTGGCGGCCGTCTTTCTCTCTTGGCAGTGTTCTCTTGTGATGGCATCGCACCTCCATGGCTGTCGTCTTGCATCGCTCCATGGCTCCTCTTCCTGCGCCAGTGCTCTTGAAAACTCTGATGGAGTTTCATATTGCATTGCTTGTCTCTGTGGATCTCTCTTGCCTCTTGGCCTCTTACGTTTGAATGTTCCACAGCATGAAGCATCAATATTGCCTTAGATGTATCATTCAGGCATGACCATAATATCATGCGGGTCTTCAAGTCTATTCCATGCATCGGACATCTTTTCGGCTAACCCTTTTGAATCTCTCACTTTATAAAGGCTCTCATGCTTTTCTTTGAGAACACAATTATCTCCCTCCTTCTCACGGGAGTGCGTGATGGGAAGAGTCTGCAGTGAGCTTCTACAAGCTCCTCCCAAGTATCAACGAGGAACCATATGGTAGAGATTCATACCATGTGGGTACAACATATCTCTTAGAGAATGAATAAATGCAATTTTATGACCTTCCTCTGGAGTCTCACCCCATTCAACTTCAACGTGTTTGCCATCTGAGAAACCTTCAGTGCTCATTTTGGGTCTTAATAGGATGACGATGGTATTGTTATTGGGCCGCATTGCCAATCAATGCGGCTTAGTTCAAAAGTTATTTGCATCTTGGCAAGTGCATACGATTCTGAGTATTCATCTGAATAATAGGTCTCCAAAAAGTCCTCCATTATGTATCGATGATTAGAGCCCTTGTGGGCCAGCATTCTTTATCCTTGATCCTAGTCTTGCCTTTCACCTGCCACTGGCTAGGTTTTCTGCACTAGACTTTTTCTCAAGCATTTGAGTGTTCTACCAATTCGATGCTCTATGGAATCATCCAGTGTTCTATTTCCTATAGGTAAAGTTTTGAAATAAAAACATACTCTGATTAATGGGATTAAGTCAGCCAACTTGAAATATTTTCAATATGGCTTGTTAAAGGTTAGTATTTAAAATAACCACTGCTTGAAAAACTACTTTATTTCTTTTTAACCAAATGTATGGGTGTGTTTCCTATTAACTACGTTTGAATATTGATCTACTAAATTCTTTGAGTCCACGACAGCGGCGCCAAAAACATTCATTGGATCAAAGACATGCATACAAATTTATGACACTATTACCAAGGACTATTATCTAATCTGACAATAGTCCCATGAAACTTGTTGATTATATTTCCTTGCAAGTATATCTTATTTATAAAATGGTTTCACGAAGAATAGATGCATTTCTTTTTTTTTTTTTTTTTGCATGTTGATCCATGGTCACCATGAAGGTGCACGGTCGAACAAGTAATAAAGTGGTTCCCAGTCGAATGTCGATCGGAGATCATAGAATTTTCAATCAACTACCTTGACTACTTAGAGCTCTACATCTATTCCCAGACTATGATGGACAAATTTGAATCTGACTTTGAGAAGCCTTAAAATAAGTAAACTAAAAATTTGAATTAATAATAAATGAATTGAATATTGAAATAATGAAATAACAAATTTAGACCGAACCTTGTTTATCTATAAAGGGAACATTGAAGAATGAAGCTGTGAAGAATCAGAGTTTCTACGACTTGTCGCTGTAATTTTTGCTTCTGAACCCCACGATTTTAACGAGTCCAAGGAATATGGTAGTGCAGGTACCGGATCTCTCAAACCCCAGCATTCATCATCTAGCGATTTGTGTTTTTCTTTCAAAGGCGTTGGATTGAATGACTACCTTTACAATCTAGAGTTTGCCTTGTGCAGGTATTTTTCTTTTTCAATACTTCATGCACCCCTGATGAATTTGTCAACTTTGAGCTCCTAGAGTATAGTCATTGCGCAGTTTTCTATCTTGGTTTTCTACTTCCTCAAAATTAGAAACATTTCATTCTTATACAGTTAGATCACTTTATAACACGGGGATTAGATTCACCATTCGAGATGAGGTGAACTCTACGCATATTTAGATTGTGTCGTTCAGCTCATTTCTCGTCTCCAGTGAAAAGAGGAGATTTGTCATTTAATCACTGGGCACATTCAAATCTGTGTGGCGGGGTTCGCATCTGAGTCATGATTACTCATCGCATCTCGAGGAATACCTTCACTGGCTGCCACTCGAGGCCTCCACAGGCCAAGGCTTGGGACATAAATACATGGGTAGGCGACATATTAGGATCAATTCTGGAATAAACAAAACCGACAAGTAGACTTACAAGGCGAGTTCGACATCAATGAATAAAGTCACGCGGGGAAAGATAATTTCTGACAATAGAGTCATTTTAATGGAAGCTGGGTTTCTAAACCACTAATTACACCTTGTTTGTACTGATCAAACCAGCAATTAGGAAGCGTGATTCGAAATCCAAAATTTGTGCGGAAATTCAAACAACAGACAGTAATTTGAAGAAATATAAATCTTGCATTCGGCTACTAAAACTTCTTGACTAACAGTTACGGATCCAAAATTAAAGCAAAAATCGAACTAATCTAAAATAAAAACAAAGAAGAAAGAAAAGAAAATTAAAAATCTGAGGCCTTGACCTTCGAGATCTCTCTTTCAATTCGCGAGAGAAATTTGCGTTCCTTTAGTAAGCGGCTACATGACTATAGGATTACGGGGTTGGAATGCCTAATTTCGTGCACCTCTTTTTTGGACTTAGGGTTATTGGCCCATTTGTTGATCTTGTCCGACATGTCGATTCTTTGTCGCGACCTGCATTTAATCTTAGTCTTTGTCGGAGAGCTGCCTTTGTTTGGTCGCGACATGTCTTTGAAAGTGGAATGATGTCGCGGCTTGACAGTCTTAGCCAGCGACATCTTCTCTTACGGATTTGATGTCGCGGGCAGCTCAATCATTGTCAGCGACCTTGTTATTTGCAGCGCGGATGCTTACGCGACCTCTTTATGATATGGCGAAGGAGCCTCAAGTCTTTACGGTGATATTGGCGACAACCAGTGTTATGTTGCGACCTTCTTCTTACAAGCTGACCAACCGAGACATTGAATGATATACAGCGACTTCCTTTATAGCCAGTTGATACAACCGGCGGCGAGCTTGATCTTGTCGCGACCTTCTTTTCAGTGCAACTGATGTCGCGACCATTTGAATGATGTCGCGACCTTCTCTCTTTAGCTGATGATGTCGCGACCTTAGTTTCCTTGCAAGCTGATGTCGCGACTGCTTCTGATTCAGTGTTGATGTCGCGACTGCATCCAAATGTCGCGACATAAATGTTCGTCTAATTGTTTATAATGCATGAAACTTCTTTTGGTGTCGCGACCTCCGTTTAAATCCTTTATCTTGGGTTTAATTACAGCCAGCGACCTCTAAAGATGATGTGACATCATGTCTTCTTCTTCATCAATTCCACCAGTTTGCTTGACTTTGCAGGTTTCTTCACGTCATTTCGTTTTGTCTTCAATTACGCTTCATTTGCGACTTGAGCTTTGTAGTGCAACGCCATATATGGCCCGATTCTTATAAAGGCTTCACGACATCAAATCCTTTAATCCTTTTGCACCTCTCTGCTTTGCGTTCGCGACCCGATTACATCCATTACTGCTCAGCCACATTATACTCAACACTACTGCGATTTACTTTTCTTTTGAATTCCCTTGCTTTGCTTGTGATTTGGTGAAATATTGTATTCACACTTTTACATAAATCAACATTTTTTAGAATAAAATAAATTAGAAAAATGGACTGAAAATAGATGACTTTTAAGCTCATCAGCCTGGAGCGGGGATAGAGGATTTCGTCCCTTGGGTTTACCCAATTTCCAATTGTCCCTCGGCTAGGGAAGAGGAAAAGGAGAAGAAGAGGAGGAAAGATGGTCGACCTTGTTCACAATTTCATCGCTCGGAAGCGCCAACGAGGTGTTATCTATAAGCAGGTGGCCGATACTTTCCTCGGGGTGACCGTCGCGATGAGCCAACCTCAATCTGGTGGCCTTGCTGAGGTGCGGGCGATAGTTGTACCAGATTCCCCGAATATGGGCTTCCAGGGGCAAGTGTCTTCAGAGACCCGTCCCTCGATCGTTTGGGAGAGATTCTCACGATGGGTTTTCATGGTAGGACAGCCCGAGATGCCAGCGGTCGAGCGGGGACGGATTTTCAGCTCCTGGAAGTCGGGAGGGACCGCTCCTCCGAGGAGAGGGTTGTTAGTCGAACCTACAGGTCGAGAATCCTGCCCCCCCGGGCCGGCCAGCCTTAGGCTCTTGCTTCTCGATCGACTGCTTTTGAACACATATATTCCTCCACGGGGCTAGGCTCCCCCCATAGAGGATGCGACTCCTGGGCCGGGGAAGGTGCTCGGGATATTGTGTGTCGTTAGTGCCCGTTTCAGCGTGGGTGACACCCCGGCTGACCATATGCATCAACTATATCTCGCATAACTTCGGATGTCTGTGGCTGTGCGGGCTGGAGGAATAAGCAAAGAGTATACCGTTCCGGTCCTACATCTATAAAGATGATCTCAATCAGGTGGTGGAAGATGGTATGCTAATTCGCAGCAAATAGCTAACGTTCGATCCAGTGGAGCTAGTATGTTCCCTCTTGCTAAGTATTGTTCCAATATTATTTAAGTCAATCCAACATCGTAGTGGTTTTTTTTTTTTTTTGGCACATCCTTCTCCAGGAACATAGTCTACCAGCATCAAGGCTCAGTCAGCGAGATCACGAGAGAGGCTACGGCTCTACAGCTAGTCGGTTATTTTTCGACTAGAAGGCGCTGATGCTTCCTTGATGGAGCAACAAGCCCGGGATTCCGCGGAAGTACGAGGCGAAAACCCGCGGCCAGATTGAAGGGCAATCCGGGTAAAGTGGGAGAGATGCCACTCTTCATGAAGCGTCGATGGCTCAATTTGGGCCAGCCGTGGCGAGTGCCGGCGTATTAGGTGGAATCTAAGTTAGCAGTCCGGCCTCACCTTAGGCACCGCGAGAGGATGCCGAGCGAAGAGGGTCGGGTTAATCGAGGTCGGCCCACGCCTTGGTTTACTTGAGGAAGAGGCTCGACGGAAGGTGGAGAGCAGAATGGCCCGGAATCCTGACGGATGAATGAGTTTGCTTTGCTTCTAGGCTCGGGGGCTAGCAAAGGCAGGGTTGTACGCTTTCGGGTGAAGCTCTAAAGAGAAAGGAGTATGGGAGGAGGCTTTTGACGTAGGCTTTGACATGATCTTCAATTACGGTTATGGCTACTATGCCTTCGCACACAACATTTGTGGAAGTGAGCCCGTGATCCCAGGTGGGATGTCGGACACGTCAAAGCTGCTTCCTCTTGAGTTCTTCATCAATCCTCGATGCCCCCCGGGTGCTACCCTAGGGTTCCTACCATCGATCCTGATGCAGATGTTAGAGTGGCGAGTAAGAATCTTCTAGCCGTCGAGGTTGGGCCCCTAGGCATTGATCGATTCTCCGTCGGAGTAATTAGAAGGAGAATGTGTGAGATCCTGCCGGATGCGCTGGTGGGAACTAGGGATTGTATTTTGTTGCCGTCATCTTAGCCTTGTGCCTTACGCGTTATATCCTCGGCTTTCGTTGTCATGCAACTGAGTTTCTTAATAAAGTATGTGTTTGTCTTGAAAATCTATCGTTGTTGCTTTCTTTCTATTGAGTAAAGTAATTTACTTGTTTCGCCAGGTAGGCATAGATGGATGACCCAACTGGGCATCAACCATCTTGGTAAGATGGGACATCAACATTCCGGACTTTGCTTAGTGAACGGTGGGCGTCGACCATCTTGTTTGGTAGGACATTAACAACCAGTGGACTTTGTAATGAACCGGGTTGGGCATCGACCATGCGGGAATTTGGATGGGACATCAACCTTCCCGGACTTTGTAATGAACCGGCCCGGGGCATCAACCATCTTGGGGTGAATAGGACATCGGCCTTCCCGGCACTTTATGTGGAAACCAGTGGGCATGTCGACTATACTGAGGCCGGATGGGACGTCAGCTTCCCGGACTTTATGACTAGACCGGTGCAGGCATCAACCATACTGGGTCGGATAGGAAATCAACCTTCCTCGGACTTTGATAATTAAAATTTGACATGGAAACACGGTTAGAGACTGAATCAACCTTTTATTGATAGTAATATCTTTTTGAAATTGCATATCATTCCATTCTAAGTATGGTGTTAAATACAGTTTATCTAGTGCATATAAACCGGACTCACTGGCTCGTGTTACAATAAATGGTCCTTCCCAGTTGGGCTGAAACTTTCCGGCCACTAGATTAGCTGTGTTCTCAAAGACTTTCCTTAGGACCAGTCCCACTGTTTGGAACACTTTCCGGGCTTGAGTGCACGGTATGCAGGTTGCTAATCGGCCGTAGTAAAGGATGCTATCGATTACAAGCATTTGTCTACTTCTGCCAGGTTCATGCTTAGTCTCTAGGGTGCATGGTGCTGGATTCTGTACTCAACTGCTCAAGCACATCAGTTCAAAGCGTAGGCATACCGATTTTTGTAGGGATTATTGTGACGCCTCAAACTTGGGGGTCCGTTGACAACCCGTCAACTCGCGGAATACATGTATCCATTGAGTGTCTCAATGCCACTGATGAGCTTAAAAGTCATCTATTTTTAGTCCATTTTTCTGTTTGATTTTAATGTAAAAAGGAATAATTAAGATGCATAAACAGTAAGAAACTCACCAAATTTGTTATTTGCGAGGAGTATATAAAAGAAAGAAAGAAAATACGTGGAAAAATGCAGCAAATGGTGGAATAAAATGCAGTAATTTAGGCGGGAATGGAAACAAATGGATTTGATTCATTGATGCGATTTGGGCTTGCAGTCAGATATAAGGAATTGTGACATCAGGATAAGTGAAGGAAGCGCCAAGCAACTGGTAGCGATAGAATCACTGAGATAGCGGTGAGGGATTAACCGGAAAGTTTAAGGAATGATGTCGCGTGACATCGTGATGTCGCGACAAGGGTTGATGTCGCGACTCGGGGATGGAGGTCGCGCAAGAGGAATCGCCTTGAAGCTGAAGCAGGTTTGGAAGGATGAGCCCCAGGTTAGTGAAGCTGTTGTCGCTGACGGAGGACTGAAATCGCGACAGAAGCACTGAACCGTTAAGAGCCTCGAGACATAAGGCGATGCGACAAGAGATTGAGGTCGACATCAGCGAGGCAATCCACGATTGAAAGCTGCGGAAGACTTGGAGAACATGTGGCGACAAGATATCGATATCAGCGACATCGGGAGAGACCAATTGAAACACGCAAAGGCATAAAGTGATGTCGCGACAAGGATCGATATCGCGACATCGAAACGTTTTGACTATCGATTGAAGAAATTTGTGAGACTTAAGATTGATATTTGCGGCGTGAATCGATAATACATGACATGGATGATCGCGACAAAGAGATCAAGGTCGCGACTTGAACAGTAACCTGGGCCAGTCCACTTTGAAATCCACAGCATAATGCATTGGGATTATGGCCCAGTGAGAAACCACTATAAATCTGACTACTGAGAGGAAGCGGTCGCGGTAGCGGAAGGAGAGATCACGGGTAGCCCTGAGGCTTCATTTTTTTTTTTTTTTTTTTTTCTTTCTTTTCTTTATTTTTCTTTTCTATTTCCGTCGTTTTAAATTAGATTTATTTTCATTTCCTTTATTTTTCGTTTTTTATTTTACGGATGGGTATTTATCGTTTTGGCCCATTTGAATGCGGAATTCTATTCTTCAAATTACTACGGAATGTTTGGAAATTTGAATAATTGCAGGTCGACTCTTCGATTTCGAATTGCAATTATTCTTATGACGGAGGAATCTTGTGGCGTGTAGTCGTGGTGAGGGAATCGACTTTCCATTAAGTGAATGCTATAGTCGGAAATTATCTTTCCCTATAGTGCGTTTCCGGCAGACTTGTGAATTTCGGTTCATGAATTTACTTACGGTTTTGGGTTTAATGTTTTCTAGATCGAATATCGGTTTCTTATACCTGGGTTTAAGATTTGTTTCATTGCTCGATTTCAAGGAGGTCCTCGGTGACACGAAGACATTCACGAGAGTTATGGTATTTCTTTGAAGTATATTAACACGCTATTAGAGATCTATTGAGAGCTTTAACAAGTTTACTTGGATAAATCCTCTTCTCACTTGAATCAAAAACAGAGTTGAACGAGTTATCAATTTAAACAAGCAAAGAGTTCACCTCAATTCGGATAGTGAGGCTAATCAGAGTGTTGAAATGAGATCTAATCGAGAGAGGGGTGATCTGTCTGACTCGAGGAAGAGTAACACGGAAGTTGTATATCCTTGCTTGGCCAGATAACTTGGGAGCTAAGGTTTACAGTCCATAAATGGGTCATGAAGTATTAGAAAGAAAAAATACCCCGGATTAAGGAAATCCCCTTTTAAAAGTAGTTATCTCATTTCTGATGTACGAAAGAATCGGAAAAGATTAGATATAATGAAATGTGAGTGTGGAGGAGATCCAGGCTTCTTGCTAAACGCCTTGGGCCGATTTTTAAACACGAAATATTCAAGAAGTTTTATCGGTATTAACTACGAGGAATTGGTACTTCACTATAGCGTATACTTGATGTGTCCTACGAAAGATAATTATTCGGTGTCCATTTATTTTCTTAACTATTCTTTATTCTTTATTCTTTATATTCCGAGTTTATTTGATTGTTCATTTATTTTACTCGTGCTAGTATAATTTCCGACTTCTTAAATTTGGACCCACGATATCACTTTATGGTCCGAGAATAGTGCAGACTTGAGTAGTCGGGTAGTTGATTTAAAATTCTTGAGATCTCTGTGGGATGTGGACTTATATCCGTTTATTACTTGTCGACACTTTGTGCACTTACGTATATCGAGGCCCAACCAAAAGTGAAAATGATTAACTCAAAGAGATTTTGGTCTCAACAAGTTTTATGGTGAAGTTGCCAGGGATTAGACAATAGTCCTTTGGTAATTGTGCAACTAAATTTGTATATGCGTTTTAATTCGTCGACAAGTTTTTATAAAGCGCGGATTCTTGTCGAGAAAGAATTTGATAGATCAATATTCAGATGAAAGAAGGAAATACTAATTTGGACATTTAAAGAAAAAAAAGAGAGCGAAAAATAGTTTTAACTGATGGTTCATTTTGACCACTTACCTACAACGAACCACATTGAATATATTTGTTGTTTTTGACTAATCTTATTAATGGGATTGTTTGCTTTGAAAAACTTGGATGCATAGGCGAAGCGATCGATTCGAAGTGATACGAATTAGAGAAAACGCCGACTTGAAAGGCAAGGAAGCGAAAACACCACCATGGCGGATGAAAGACGGGATCAAGCGGGGACACGGGACCGGCGACGAAGACCTCGATCAGCGATACCGAGGAATTTTGGAAGCCTATCATTCGGGATGAATACTCGGCAATCGAGCGACACACGCTATCGATGCCCGACAACTTGAACTAAAACCGACCACTAGAAACTACAGTGGTGCGGCAACACCATGAGTTCTTGGTCATCCCATGAAGATCCTAATGAACACTTGGGGAGATTTCTCGGGATGTGGCTCTGAGTTAAGGCGAATGGGGTGGACGAGAGGTTATCAAGTTACGTATTCCATTCTCTCTAAGAATACAGTGGCCACATGGTATGAATCTTTACCGTATGGTTTACGTTGATGGGAGAATTTGGTAGAGGCCTATTTGGGGCGAATTCTTCCCCATCTCCACTGGGAGGAGATGTTGTTGTGGGAGGACAGAGTGTTTGGCTGGAAGTGCGTTGTTGAAGTGTGATTAGATGAAGACCCAAATGGATATCGTGTATCATGCTCTGAATGAAGAGCACATCGAGAATCATTGATGCTTCCATGTTGTGGAGCATTGACGTAAGTGATGAGGCTAAAGATGCGATGAGGGACACGGCAAATGCAATATGAAAACTCCTTCTGAATCTTCAAAGGGAGCGACGGAGAAGGGATCATGGAGCTGAAGCCCGAGATGAGAATCTTGTGGAAGCAAAGTTGGATGCTATTATGCATCGAATGGACCGAAACAAGAGAGGAGGCACCTGCTTGTCCATGAAGTAGGAGCGATTGAAAAAGAATTGTTAAGAGAGGAAGTCTTGAGAGAAAGCTAATGAAAAACGAGTTCTATGATGCGAGGAGGTAAAATACTTAGGTGTGGCTTGAGAGAAGTTACCATTTCAAACCCGATCCTAACACCTTGACACATTATCACCCGGCACTCGGGAACCATGAGAATTTCTCATATGGTGGAGGGGGCTTCTGAGCCCAGGCGGGGGACCAGGAACCCTCGGCAAGGGTATCAACGACCACCAAGGTTCGAGCCGGCATCAACATCGGGGAAATGAGCACAGAAATGAATACCAGGGTCAGAGGAGAGCCAAATCTTTTGAAGAGCAGATGTTGCAGTTCATGGGGGATAATAAAAGGCATTGAACCTCCGTAGAATAAAAGTTTGTAGAATTGGAAAGCGGTGCTCTGAAATTCCCAAATTTTCAGAGACCACCACAAATATCTTAGAAGAACACGGGGCCTAGTAAGGCGGCTTGCCACAACCTGCAAGCAGGAGGAAAGATGCCTTCCCAGTGACACAAAGAAAATCAGGCTGCGTAGGCGCGTGCGGCGGGAGTGGGAAGGAAATAGAAAGGAAAGAAAAAAATGATAGCGACAAAGAAGAATGAGACTGGGAGGAAGGGAGTGGGAAGAGGAGGTAGGAAGGGAAGGAACATGGATCAAGGCCTGATCATTTACAAAGGCTACTTGAGAGAGAAGTCGAGGATGGAGGGCTTGGTTGCGGGTTTGAAAACTTTCAGAAGGCGGAGATCGGTATGCCTTTAGCTCGGATGCCACTCTATGCAAAATTTACGAAGGGACATCTTGCGACGAGAAAAGAAAAATAGTAGAGGAAGGAATGAAAGGTGAATCTCTACACCACTTGCGGTGCGTGTCGAAGAACTACCGATGCGATGAAAGACCCGGGGAGCTTCCACGATTCCCTTGTATTGTTAGGAGGTGATTCGAGGAAGCTCGTATTTCGGGGAGCTAGTATCAATTTGATGCCTCTTTTTGTTGTCAAGAAACTAAGTTTGGGGGAGCTTACTCCCACAAGTGGTACTCTTGAATGGCGAACTCAGTCGATGGTAAAACACGAAGGAGTCATTGAAGATGTGCTTGGTCCTTTGTTGGGAAGTTTGTTTTCCATTAGACTTCATCATTCGAACATGGAAGAAGATTCAAAGTACCCACTGCTATTAGGGAAGACCATTCTGATGCGGGCGCACGATTGACATCTGAGTTCTTACCTTGAGGGGTTGGAGAAGAAAATTCTTGCTTTTAACTTGATCAAAAGTATGCAAAAATATAGAGCAGAATAAGAAAGTTGCAATGTAGCGATTTTGTCTATACTTCCCGACCACGATGTTAGCAATGATTTGTAATACTCGGTTTTTATCAATGAAAAGAGATGAATTCCCGGTATGCAGAAGATATGCATTACGAATTTCCATACAATGGTTTTCATTCTTTAGAAACTATATGATGAGCTTGAAGCAAAACAAGAAATGACAATGGGAAAATATTGAAAAGAGAGGAAATTCATCGAAACCGGTGCGAAGGACTAGTAGTTTTGAAAGAGTTGCCACGTCATTTAAGAGTATGCTTACTTAGAATTGCAAGAAAAACCGTTGATCATTTCGATGGTCGGTGATGAGGAACAAAGATTGCTGAAAATATTAAGGAAGCATAAGGAATCGCTAACTTGGTCCATTGAAGAGCTGAAGGGTATCAGTCCATCAATTTGCATGCATAAGATTATGCTAGAAGAGACTTCAAACTATGCATTGGGAACACCAAAAGGCGGCGAATCCGGTGATGAAGGAAGTAGTCGAGAAAGGAGGGTACTGAATTCTTCGGAATGCTGGTTTTATACATGCTATTTCAGAGCAGGTACGCGGGTGAGCAGTCCATGTGGTTCCAAAGAAAGGGCGTTCTTTGTGTCGAAACGAAAAAATGAATTGAGTTCAACACGGCATTGGCAGGATGGAGGGGAGGTATGTATTGATTACAGGGAAGTTGGGTGGCAACGAGAAAAAGATCATTTCCACTTTGCCTTTCATTGATCAGATGTTGGACAGGTTAGCAGGACACCCTCACTTTTGTTTTCTGGATGGGTACTTAGGATACAATCAGATTGCTATTGCACCTGAGGATCAAGAGAAGACCACATTCACATGCCCCTATGGTACCTTTGCCTTCAGAAGGATGCCATTTGGGCTATGTAATGCTCGACTACATTTCGAGAGGTGTGTACCTTGATGTCTATGTTCTCGAATTTGGTTGAAAAGTGATGGAAATTTTCATGGATGACTTCAACGTGTATGGATCCGACTTTGATCAATGTTTAAACAATACGGAAATAATTGATACTTCCAAGATGCCAAGACAAGCGGCTAGCAAATTGGGAAAAATGCCATTTTATGGTGACCGAAGGTACTTGGGCATAAAATTTACCTTCTTGGACTAGAAATTGAAATCCAAGGTATCCATTATCAAAACTCTTGCACCACACCCGCAATTAAAGGGTAAGAAGCTTCTTGGGGCATCTTTGGATTTCTGGGAGATTCATCAAAGACTTCTCAAAAATAGCAGACCCTTATGCAGTTGCGGAAAAGATACGAGGTTCAATTTTGATGACTCCGCAGGATGCTTTTGAAGAAATCAAAAATCAGATTGGTACGAAGCACATAATGGGCGCACGAGGAATGGGATCGGATTTGAAATAATGTGTGATGCCAGTGATTTTGCCATGGGAGCTGTGTTGGGGCAAAGAAAAGAGAAAGTATTCAGGGCCATATACTATGCTAGTAAGACCTTCAATGAAGCACAAGAGAACTACTCGACAACTGAAAAGGAGATGCTAGCCATAGTATTTGCTTGTGAAAAATTTAGGCAATACATTTTTTAGGGGATCCCATGTGGTAATTCCTGTGATCATGCAGCCAAATCAAATACTTGATGTCAACAAGGAAGAAGCTAAGCAGATTGATAAGGTGGGTCTTGGCTGGCACATTTGCGAGAGTTTGATTTGTAAATCAAGGATAAAGGGATGTGACAATGTGATGGC
The DNA here is from genome assembly GCA_016808115.1 of Tetrastigma voinierianum. NCBI lineage: Eukaryota > Viridiplantae > Streptophyta > Magnoliopsida > Vitales > Vitaceae > Tetrastigma > Tetrastigma voinierianum. The sequence goes on along the minus strand of JAEQBH010001895.1, from coordinate 101,227 downwards.
GATCGCTTGTCAAGAGTAAGCGATGAAGAAGAAAATGTGATGTTAACAGAGAACTTCGGATGAGCAATTGTTTAAGGTTTCCTTCCCGAGCTTCCATGTGGTATCGATATTGTGAATTATCGGCGTGAGTAATGCCTTGAGTCGGCTACCAACGAGAGGAAGCTCAGGCGACCGGCGGGAGTATTATATTTGGGATGACCCACTATTATTCAAAGAGGTCTTGACATGATAATAAGAAGATGTGTGCCGAAGAGTGAACAAGGCAACATTTTAAATGAATGCCATGCATCACCATATGAGACATTTTTCTGGAGAAAGAGCGACTCACAAGATACTCAATCCCGAGTTTTATTGGCCCACTATCTTGAGAGATTGTGCGAGTGGGTTAAATTGTGTGATAGATGCCAAAAGATTGGAAATATCCAGAAGCGGGAATGAAATGCCCCTCACTTAGGTATTACATGGTGATACAAATTTTTTGATGTATGGGGAATAGATTTTTATGGGACCTTTCCACCATCATTTTGAAACCTATACATACGCTGCTTGATGGTCTGCGTTTCCAAATGGGTGGAAACGTGAAGCTTGTCAAGGAATGATGCTAATACGTTGTGAGTTTCTTGCGAAAGAATATTTTGGCAATTTGGAACACCGGAACTATCATTAGTGATGGGGGCCCGAGCTGCGAGCAAAATATTTGCAAAACTCATGGCAGTATGGGATCAAGCATGTAATGATTTAGCTTATCATCCCGGACCAATGGACGTAGCGAAATTTCCAACGGGAGATCGAGAATACTTGAAGGCGGTGACTCCAGCGGGAAGGATTGGTCTTCCAAACTTGATGATGCGCTTTGGGCTTACGGGTTTGCATACAAAGCCCCGTTGGAATGTCCCCCATACGAGTTGTTTTGGCGAAACCATGTCATCTACCTCTTGAATTGGAATACAAGGCGATGTGGGCCATCGAAGTTAAACTTCGATTTTAAAGGCCTATAGGGAAGAAAAGATTGCTCAAAGCTATCAAGCTGGAAAGAGTGAAATGAAGCTATGATAATCTTTAGAATATACAAAAGACAAGACAAAAATGGCATGATCAGGAGAATTTTGAGAAAAGAGTTCGGAAGCCGAGGAACGAGGTTACTGCTGTTTAATTCCTAGGCGAAATTGTTTCAGGAAATTAAAATCCAAAATGGAGCGGGCCATACACAGTGGTGTCAAGTACTACATTTGGAGGCGGTGACTAACGAGGGCGATAATGGGGAAAGAATTCAAGGTCGATGGCGAGAGGTTAAGCATTATCTAAACGGGAAGAGGAAATGAAGAACTCAATTGGTTCTTAAGGGAAAAAGAAGAAATTACCACAACCTGACAAGTCGGTAGGACTAGCGGCGACTAATGGGAGGCAGAAGCGTGGGATTTAATTTCTGATTTTAAGTTTTGAAATATTTTCTTTTAGTTGCTGAAAATTAGGGTGATTTGTTTTTATAGGATAAGATTTAATTTTAAAAATCAATTGTAGTTTAATTAGATTTTCTTGAATATTGGAGTGAGCTTACGCAAGGTTTAAAGACATGAATGTAGCTGATTACAGAACAATTCCAGTGAAACTACTTGAGAGAATCCTGACATGAAAAAGGGAGTAACCTTACCCATAAACAGTCTGTAGATATACTTGAATTGATTGTTAAATCTTTGCTTGGAGATGCACGAAGATAATAATAAAAGGGGTTAGGAGCGATAAGAGAATTCAAGGTTCTTGAGATCATTGAGTTAAGGGCTTAGGTCGCGACAGAAAGGTTATGTCGCGACATAAGTGATGTCGCGATCTATTTCTGAAATGTCGTGACATGTTTTGAAAGGGCAATTTGTAGTGAAGGAAGAAGGTATAATGTCACGACACCCTTGTGAAATTCAGCGGCGAATTAAGTTTCAAAATGAAAAAATGATGTCGCAACAACCCCGACAAGGTAGGAAATAGGCGGGGAATAAAAACGGGGAATAAAAGGATGTCGCTGACATGATAATCAAACAATTCTAAAAATCAACGATGTCGAGAACAAACTTAGCATGTGTGACATAAAGTTTTTAATGCATTAACTCCACTTTAAAGCCTAAATTCAATGATCTCAAATAAAGAAACGGTAGCGAAGTCGCGACATGTTTTTAATGAAAGCGATAATTAGCCCACAAACATTGATTGAATTGCAGCTTGTTGGAAACTTTTATCATTTCCTCGAGCCACATAGCTATTCACCTTTACTTCTCCTTACGAGATCTCGACCCACGAAAACCACAACTTTCGAAACCTTTTGAAAAGCTTTTCTTCGGATTCCAATGGTGAAATTCCGCTAGTCCACCCAACCTAGGCGAGATTATGAGGGAACATGAACAACGGAAGAAAAAACTCGTCGAAGAACACTTAGAGCGAGATTCGTCGGGAAGAACAATCGGGAGAGGTGCCATCGAAGAGCACCGAAGCTCAGGAGCGAGCTCGAAAGAGCGAGAAAAGGAAAGGGAAGGTGAGAAGAAGAAAAGTAGAGGATTTCGTGTCGAATGACGTACTCCAGTGGAAAAAATATTATGCTAACGAGGTTTGTCACAAAGGAGATTCAAAAATCACTGTTACTCCTTTCAAGGAGATGATAGAGCGAGAGGAAGTGGGAGAGTCTGCGCACACCAAAAATCGAGGGTATGCGACAACTAGAAGGGTTACTATTTAAATTTGGTAGGAAGGAAGGATGGAGCGGTTTTGTTAGAGGGTGCGGGTTTCATATGGTATTTAAAAGGCCATCAGCAGGGGCCTATGGCATGGCAGTGCACAAGCATGGTTCGAAATTCAAGAAACTTTTGGAAAAACCGGATTTTGGAAGATTTCCAGAAGCTCACTATAATGGTAAAGGTGCGAGCTAACCCAGAGGAGAAGGAAGGCGAGAACATTGAATAGGGGGCCTCATGAGGAAGTGAAGGTATGGTTTTACTTCCCTAGCTTACGTTTGGTTCCAACAAAACACGTGTTGCACGATGAAGAACAGAGAGAAAGGCTACGTGATCTTTGTATACCATCTAAAAAGGATACAAGATCAATGTAGGAGTTGTCATTGAAATTCTATCATGAGGAACATCATGAAGGGAATAAAGGGCTTATTCCTCGACCAGCTGACAATCAACACATTCCTATGTTTGAAGAATTTGGGGTGAAAGGAGTATGAATGAGAAAGTACTAGCTTCACCACTCCTTCGACGGGAGTTAGCAAGGACCAGAAACCCAGGAAGGTCTTGGCCAGAAGAGATGAAGGCCCCATTTGAAAGACCCGAGAAGGAGACTCGAGGGTTCTGTGATCAAGGGTAGAGCACCCGAAAACTCACGACAACAATGATTTCATTTTTCTGCGGTCTGTAATGAAGGCAGGATGAAGGTAGCCCGATAGACTTCTCCATTCCCTTAGCAGTTCTCCTCCTGTGCGAAACGAAATTTCAAACATGGAGAGAAAGCCGAGGGAACCTGAAAACCGATTCGATCTTAGAGCTCCGATGCCATGCGAGAATGGATGAAAGAGAGAAGGAGTGGAACCTACGTAGGAGTCGAAGGCATTTATGGAGTTGAAAGAAGGAGCCAGGCCAGTGGGATGAAGAGCTAAACGGGAAGGAAAAGGAGCATGAGATGGGCTCTGAAAGAAGAGACCCGGCGGTGGGAGAAGAGTATAAACGAGAAGAGAGGAACATATGAAAATTTTTGAAGCGGCAAGGGGAAGAGTTTAAGAAAGAAATGAAGGAAAGAGATCCTGTCACAATTACGAAACTCAAACTAAGTCATGAAGCTTTATAGCAATCGGTTTTGGCGTGATTCTCGACTCTAACATTGATAAAGAGAAAAGAATCTGAGACGAAGCCAAATTGGGAGCAAATCAAGGGCTTCAAGTTCTCTAAGTCTCTGAAGGATTTTGAAAACAAACATTGATAGACGAGAAAGCAAAAGATACGAGTCCCCATAGGCGAAAAGATGGGTGGAAAACTTGGTTACGATCGACAATAATTTCTCCCAGAATTTTTAGAGGTCATGGCGAAATGGAGAATCTGATAGAATGGATTGAGGAAGGCGGGATGGAGTTGAACAAAAGGTTGATCTCTCTAATGAGATTTTCATTGAAGAACAAATTGAGAGGGGAAACGAAGAGAAAGGAAAGAGAATTTAAAATTCTGAATTCCCGACTCATTTCTCTGTTAGACCTAGATCCCCTGACATCTTTGCTCTGGCTATTTCAAAAGAAAAAAAATAGACCTTCTCCACACTTCTAACCTTCCTTACCCTCCTTATCCCATTTGAATTGTATCCAAGCATTTGCAATTGAATCAGAAATAAAATGAAATTTGAATTGAATTGTTGTGTGTGCTATTTTGAATATGTTTGTTGATGTTGTGTTGCTTTGTGATGCATAGTTAGGAAGTAAAGTATGATTTATTTCCGAGAATAAAAATTGTTGATATGTCATATCTTGAAATGAATGAAGCAATCGGTTGGGGAGTAAGCCCGAAAAACAACAAAAGGCGGAAACGGGGGCCGGCGAATACGATTTCATTGAAACCTGAAGTGCAAAAGTGATTTAAATTTAAATTGTTAAGTCGGGAATAAGGAAAGTAATGAAATTGAAGGAACAAAACATATTTTAGCGAGATTATTGGTATGAACTTGATGAGTCAAGGAACTTTGTTGATACTAAAGAGTTTAACTACTCATCAACAAAAATTAATCGAACTCCTAATGGTCGATAACGTTAGCTAACCAGTTCTAGAACTTGTTAGATTATTGATTGAGGGGCGAAATCCTAGAGTGAATCGACTAACAAGAAATGATGCAGACCATTCTTGAAAGTTTGAGCCATTCAAGCCATCCCTATCTATATGCTAAAGCATATACCTTAGTTCGAAGTGGGCGATCTGACCTTATTTCTAAAAATCGGCCAATTCAAACTAATTCCAAAAGAATCCAATGCTTCCAGTAAGAACACGTGATTGCAGGGCGAAGAGGAAGAAGGAAATCCAAGTTTAAGGGGGAGGTTGGAACACTTTGAAGAACTGGGAGAAAAGGCAAAAAGAGGGGGAATGAAAGGAAAAGGGTCAAAAAGCAATCTGAAAAAAAAAAAAAAAGGGATAAGTTTTTACCTTGTGGCTAATTCTCTTGAACTATTAGGGTTCTTGGGGTGTTTCAGCACCTAGTGCCCTAATACCATACGGTATGGGATTCTTAACCAAGTTCGCTAAGGGTAGTAGAAAGCAGAATGTGCATTCTACTTTATCCACTGAATGGTGACAGAGCAAAGGAAATTCCCAGGTTCGAATTACAAATGAGAAATGGGACATACAGTTACGAATAGAAGAAATCAAGGAGATGTCCCAAAAATGAAGTTTGGGAGTTTATTAAAGAAACTACAAGGAAAAAGAGGCGTTAGTGAGAAAGAAGAGAAAAAGTTCGGGGTAATCTAAACCAAAGTTCCTTTTATCTACCCTTACCCACGACCTAACATTACAAGCCCAAAAGACGATTGATCTTGAAGGATGGAATTACGTGGTGGAGATCAAATATGAACAACAAGCTTATGGAATTTGGAAAGGCAATAAGCAGTAAAAGCGCGTGAAGGACTAAGGGAGTTAAAGTGAATAATTATGAAGATAGAAAGGAAAACAATTTATTTTTCAACAAGATCTGATGATTATCTGTTTTGTAAAACAATTTCGAAACAGTTTAGTTTTGTATACTATAAAGAGTAGAAACCAAGTAGGCTGGACTTGAAGCTAGATGTCTGAAAACAATGCAATCACTTGTATTTCAATTAAATTGACTTCTTGCAAAAGCGAGAATAGAAAAATATCCTTTTGTTTGAGGACAAACAATTCTCTTTTCTTTGCTTGAGGACAAACAAACTTTAAGTTTAGAGTTTGATGAGCTTAAAATCATCTGTTGCAGTCCATTTTTCGTTTGATTTTAATGTAAAGGAATAATTCGCAGATCTCGAAATATTAGAAACTCACCAAATTTGTTATTTGCGGGAGTATAAAAGAAAGAAGAAGAAAATGCGGTGGAAAAATGTAGCAAATGGTGGAATAAAAATGCAAGAATTAGTGGGCGGGGAATGGAAACAAATGGTTGATTCATTGATGCAGTTTGGGCTTACCGCGGTCCAGTTATGAGGTCGCGACATTAAGTTAGTGAAGGAAATAAGCAACTAGTCGCGGCGGGAATCACGAGATAAGCGTGAGGATTAACGGCGGAAGCTAAGGGAATGATATTAGCCCGACGACATCGTGATGTCGCGACAAGGGTTGATGTCATGACTCGGGATGGAGGTCGCGACGAAGGCCGCCTTGAAAACGCGAAGCCGGGTTTGGAAGGATGGTAAGTTAGCGGAAAGTGTTGGCATGAGGGTGCGAAGTCGCGACGAAAGCAACGGTGAAGCCTCGAACCTGGCCCGATATCGCGACAAGAGATTGAAGACCGCGGTATCGAGCACGATCGGTTGAAGGCTGCGAGAAGACTTGGTACGATCATCGCGAAGCAAGACGTCGTTCCGGCGACATCGGGAAGACGGTGAAACAACGAAAGGCATAAGTGATGTCGCAACAAAGGGATCGATGTCAGCGACAGCCGAGAAGACTATCGATTGAAGAACATTTGAGACTTAAGTTGATGTCGCGGCGTGAATCGATGTCGCGACATGGATGATGTCGCGACAAGAGATCAAAGGTCGCGACGAGCGATAACTGGGCGGTCCACTTTGAAATCCACGGCATAAGTGGGATTAGGGCCCGAGAAACCCATAAATGCGAAGCTACCCCGAAAGGGAGGGAAGGCGGTCGCGGGCGGCGAGAAGGAGAGATGCGGGTGCTTTGGCTTCATTTTTCTTTTCTTTTTCTTTTCTTTATTTTTCTTTTTACATTTTAGTCATTTTAAGAATTAGATTATTTTTCATTTTCCTTTATTTTTAGTTTATTTTTGGATGCGGGTGTTGTCTGGTTTTGAAGCTTGATGAATCTGGTCTATTCTTTTCAGTCTTACACGGAATGTTTGATTCGGACCATTCACGGAATTCGACTCTTAGTTTCGGATTGCGGTTATTCTTATGATCGGAGGAATGATGTAGCGTGTAATTCGATGGTGAGGGAATCGACTTCCATTAAGTGAATGCTATAGTCGAGAAATTATCTTTCGCTGTAGTCGTTTCCGGCGGCTTGTGAATTTCGGTTATGAATTTACTTGGTTTTGGGTTTAATGTTTTACGGATCTGAATATCGAGTTTCTTATACTAGTTTAAGATTTGTTTCATTGCTCACGATTTCAAGGAGGTCCCTCGGTGACACGAAGACATTCGAGAGTTATGAACATTTCTTTGAAGGTATATTAACTTTGCTATTAGAAGTCTATTGAGCTTTGTAAGTTTACTTGGATAAATCCTCTTCTCACTTGAAATCGAAGAGCGAGTTGAGCAGGTTATCAATTTAAACAAGCAAAGGTTCACCTGGTCGGATGAGTGAGGCTAATCAGAGTGTTAGTTGAGATCTAATCAAGGAGAGGGTGATCTATTCTAATTTCGAGGAAGAGTAACACGGAAGTTGTATATCCTTGCTTGGCCAGATAACTTGGGAGCTAAGGTTTGAGTCCATAAAATAGATGAAGTATTGAAGAAAAAATACCTAGATTAGGAAATCCTTTTAAAGTAGTTATCTCATTCCTGTCTTCGAAAGAATCAAGGAAAAATTAGATAATGAAATGTGGGTGTGGAGAGATCCGGCTTTCTTGCTAGCGCCTTGGGCCAGATTTTAAAACCTAAAATATTCGAGAAGTTTTATCGGTATTAACTACGAGAATTGGTACTTCACTATAGCCGGTATACTTGATGTGTCCTACGAAAGATAGTTGTCGGTGTCCATTTATTTTCTTAACTATTCTTTATTCTTTATTCTTTATATTCAGTTTATTTAGTTGTTCATTTATTTTACTCGTGCTAGTATAATTTCCGACTTCTTAAGGCGGACTGATATCACTTTATGGTCCCCAGCGAAATAGTACGGAGCTTGAGTAGTCGGGGGTAGTTGATTTAAAATTCTTGAGATCTACATTGGGATCGATGTGCGGACTACTATCCATTTATTACTTGTCGACATTGCACTTGCGGTATATCGAAGCCAAAACCAAAGTGAAAATGATTAACTTCCCCAGGAGATTTTGGTCTCGATAAAGTTTATGGTCTGATTTAGAGTTAGACAATAGTCCTTTAGTAGTGTGCAACTAAATTTGTATATGCGTTTTGGTCGGTCAACAGCCACAAAATGAGTGTCTCTACACTCAAGACTCAAACATGAGTAAAAATGGCCACGTCGGGCCCATACATCCTTACTCACCCAAATATAACCAACTATATTACAATAGTTTCAAGAGTTAATTACACTCCTATACAAACATGTATAAATCAGAATGTTTCATACATGTTTTACAAAAATATATAATCAAAGCCACATGTCGGCTTTCTTCTCAAACGGCCTTTAGTGAGCGTAGTCTTCTGAATACTTTCTGTGCCCGGGGGGGATCTACGACGGGGTGAGCAATGCCCAGTAGTTGAATTCTTCTATGAGGGCTATTCCCCACCTAAAATGCACATGCAATGGCACATCATAACATCCACATTCCATGCAATTTACGAGTTCATGCATGGAATGATTTATCATCATGAAGCGTTTCCACATACCTCGAGTCACTCACTTGAGCTCCCTCGCACATACCTATGCCAAGTGTGCGATCATCAGTAATACCAATGACACCCATATACTGAGCCTTTGTTAGCTCACCAACACCCAATGCAATTTGCCAATGGGTAACCCATCCCAAGTCAATCCCGACTCCTATCACTCAACTCTAAGTCTAAGTGATAAACATGATCATGTGTTTTCTTTTGGGCAACAGAAATTTCGACTTACGCCTCGAGTCTCTTACACCCAAACATAACTTTTCGGATGATACCGCGGGTCTCTTACACCTAAATTCTAGGTTTTTCACCTGAGGGGATTAACGGCTCCTTTCTTGCTTCGCCCAACACATATTAATTAATTTTTTTTATTTTATGATTTGAACTATGAGTCTTTATTGGACATAGTCCCAAAGACAAACTCAACCCACATTCACCAAGAGTGGTGAACAACAATACTAGTGCACCCACACCCCAACTGTGCGATGTCCTGATTTTATGAATGCAATGATGTCAATTCATATATCCAATTCCAGTGGATCATACACAATTATATTTCATATAATTCAAACAATCATGTTAACACATCACTTTGCACGCATTAACATATAATTTTCCATACACATTTCAAGCCATTCATTTTAAGCAATATCATGCTATCTAATTCAAGCAAATTCACATGGACAATTTCAATCCAACAAGCAATCCGAACTGTTTTTAACAGTCCCAACTCAGTCTGTGGGCTGTCCATAGACGGCCCCCTCATCAAGCATTGGTTGCTTTCTTTGGGCAGGAATCCCATCTGGCCATTTCATTTCACAACACCCCAAACCATTTTTCATGGCTTTTAGACAAGAATATCAAGTAGAAGAAGACCCACACTTCCAGAAGTTGTCGAGAAATTCCGCAAATCTGGGGTACCCACCACGTGGCTTTTGCGGTGGGGATCAACTTGCCTCTTGTCTTGTCGGGTCATTATTAGATCACTAGGAAATCTAGAGAGAAGGTAGAGCCTCTCTCTCTAGAATTTCTCCTCTCTATTTCCTCTTTCTTTTCTTTCTCTATTTTAAACTCTTTCTTAGTCAATCAGTTGGGTCAAGTTGGAGTGAGAACTTGTCCTGCTTGCCCTCTGTCACATTCTAGTAGTTCCTTGGATTTCACCTTATCTCTTATCCATCTACCATGGATTTCCTCCCAATGACATGATGTCCATGCCACTATGGCCATGCTGGAAAGCTCATTGTTTGACTCATCTCTCACACGACACGTGGTGCCTCGCGGGTGCCAGCCTTGTCTGCCAGTGTCGTGCTGCTCTCGATACCTCAAAAAACGTGAAATCCTACTGTCTCGGAATTCAACGAAATTCGACATGGTAGATAGATTTCATGAGACGATTCCAACGGTGAAGTCTGTTTCTTTATTTTCAACTCATGGTAGACGTTCCTGTAGACACAGCTATCAAATTGGGGCCAGGATTGTCTAGCTCTGATTGGCCAGGGAATGCAAACCGGCAAGCGATATTCTTCCAGTAAGCGAGTGACGTCCTTGTCTTTGATTGATGCGAAAGCGTCGACCTCTATCAATTTTCTGAAGTAATCAGTGGCTACTAGCAATGACTTCTTCGAGGTCGGGCGATAGAGAGCGTGTACTATGTCGATTCCCGTGAAGCGAAGGGCCGGTGGCTTGAGATGATAAAATCCTTGGCACGATCTTAGAGCGGGAGAGCGTCGTTATTGCCGATCACATTTTCGCATGTAATCGGCGGCGTCAGACTTCATGGTTGGCCAATAATACCCTTGAGTGTGGACTCGTATTGCGAGTTCTGCAGAAACAATTGATTGCCACATATCCTTCGATACTGACTCGACCCGACACATACTTGCCTTGTTGATGAGTCCAAAAACTCATTAGATTTTTAATCCATTTTTCTAAGCATATTACAAGATAAATGTTGATTTGTATGCAGAAATGTGGATATTTTACTCAAATTTAATTTTGCAGGAAAATACAGCATAAGCTAAAATCTCAACAAAAACTAGAAGAGACCGACCTCTGAGCAAATGAAAGATTGCGACCTCACAACGATGTCGCGGCGCCAATTGAACTCTCTTGGTCGCGACGGAAGCTTAGTTTTCGGAGTCATTTCCAAGTCACGTATATCCTTAAATCAGTTTTGGGGGGAAGAAATAGAAGGCGTAGCAAGTCGTGACTTGAAGATTAAGCTTGCGACGAGAATGACCAAGGCAACAAATGAAAGAGATTCGTGACACCCTGCCCGATAATCGCGGCCTGCCCGATTGAATATATTGAGGGTCGCGGCATTGGTCACGATGTCGTGACGTGGATCCTGATAGACCCGTAAAGGGAAGTCTCCTGAAAAAGCGAAGTTGCAACTAGTTTTTAAATGAAAGGCTCCATTTGAGGTCGCGACCTCTTTATTGAGAATTAGGTGACATAAGCGAGAGCTGAGTCTCAGCGGGAAAGTGAAGTTCAGCCATATTGGAAGTTGAAGAGGCGAGGGAGGTCGCGACACGAGTAAGCCAGAAATCCTTGCCAAGAAACTGAAGTTGTGACCATTTATTAATAAAGGACCAAGCGATGTGTGACCACTCATTTAGGTGTGACACGAGAAGATGGCGAAGGAATCAAGGTCGCAACTACTTTTGAGCAATTGAAGCCTGCGCGACGTAGTAGCGACATGAAATTAGGTGACATCACCTTGGTCGCGACCTGGAATAGAAGTTAGAAAGAGGAAATTGGTTGCAATGGCGGGTTGCGACCGGAAGAAAGAAATGGACATCAACGAGAGTCAGCGACATCACCTTGAGATTCGCGAGAGTAGAACTGAAACTGTGAAGGCCGACCACTAACCTGTCGCGACCCGGAAAAGAAAGTTATGACCTGAAGTCATCATACAAACGAAGGTGAATTGCAACCTACAGCGGAGTCGCGACTCGAAGCCAGGAGAAGAGAAAGACAATGATGTCGTGACATGAAACCGTGAGTGTGACACAAGTGCGGAGAAACGAGGCAAATAAGGTCGCTATTCCTGAGAGCTGATGTCGCGACCATTAATCCATGCAGCAGCGAGGAATCTAGTTGCAACAGAAGAAACGAGGTTGCGACTGAACAAGAGCAAACAAGAGAAATTCATGTCGCGACATCAACTTGAGGTCGTGACATAGGACAGTGAGCTGGGCTTTCTTTTGGGAATTCCACCTAGAGTTTTTTTGGGATTCGGCCCAATTCCTTTTGACAGTATAAATAGACAGTGTTAGAATAGTAAAGTAGCTTCCGTCTTCACTACCCAAAGGGGAAAGGAGAGAACTCGGTGTATAGTTTAGAGTAGATTTTCATTTTTATTTTTAGTTTTAGTTTATTTACCTTCACGGATTTGAATCTACTTGTTGTGCGAGGCAGTGGAGTGAATTTTTATTTCTTTTATTTTCTTCTTAGAATTACTGCCTGAAAATTTATGAAATCTAGACAAATTTCTGGAATTCATTTCTTCTCAGTTTTATTGAAATTACAGTGGTTGTACGTGATCGATGCTCCATTTCTTAATTCGTGTCACGATGTCGGAGCGCTGACTTTCTTTGGATTTGATTTACATTTAGTTATAGTCTTTCTGCACAAATATATGGAGAACTAATTTGGGTTCGGTTTTACTTATTTGGTGTCATTTTTGAATTGATAAGTTCCCAATAGTAATTAGAATACCGGTTGAGGAATGTATCTTGCTCGATTTCTAGGATGCCCTGCAACGTGACACGAGAGAGACGGGAGATTCTTGAGAAATTTGAGAAAATTCTTTTCACGGGTAGGCTGACTACAGTGATGAGCTGCTGAGCTTTGAGAGTTCATTTTGATAAATCCCCATTAAGCTCATAGTGAAGTTGGAGGGAGTATTTAACAATATAAATAATCAGAGAGTTCTACCTTAATCTAAAGGCAAGTTCCTAACCCAGGTGTTGTGGAAGTCTAATCAAGGGAAAGGGACGAACCCATAGATCTGGAGGTTGAGCCATCAATTAAGTGGTAGAAACTTTGCGAAAATCATGAGAAGGAAATGCAAAAGGTCTGCTGTCAACAAGAAATGGGTGTGAAGTATTGAGAAAGAAAAATACTCAGATCTTGTAAGGGGATTGGGAATACAAGTAGCTGGTTTGATCTTGTCTTGAGAGAAGCAGGAATATCAACCGTTGAATATGGAGAAATCAATTCCAACATTTAGGAAATCTTGGACAAACCAGATCCATACACGAAACGAGCAGTAACCTTTAGTCTTTGGAATTGGCTTGTTCATTGTATTTCCTTGAGTAGTTTTCATTTCTCACAAGAAAGCTGGTCGAGTCAGGTATTTTAGTTCTACGATTTGTTTTGTTCATTTACTTTGGTTTTATTTTAGTTCAACAGTAGTCAATAGTCTAGGATCTTTATTTTTCTTGATAAAACCTTCATTGTGAGTTTTGAGTCAAAATAGCATAGAATTTTAGTAGTTAGGGTAGTTGATCTTTAATTCGTACCAATCTACGTGGGAATGATACCTGGACTTACATTCAGATTTTACTACTTGTATGACCTGTGCACTTGCAGTGTCAAAGACTAAACCCTTATTTTTAAATCATGAACCTTACGAAAGAAATATTTTATTAAGAAAATTTATCCAGTGACATGGATGCAATAGAAATGTAAAGGCTCTTGTAACTATGTGAATTTGAGGGGGTTTTAGTCTATATAGAAAGGGACAAACAGGGCCAGAGTTCTACCGCTTGGATGATTGCCACATATCCCTTCGTACAACTCGACCAACACATACTGGCCCTGTTTGGCAGTTAATCATTTCTTATATGGCCCGTCCAGGGATTGTTTGAACAGCTGCCTATCGATCAAGGAAAATCTGGCCGACTGGATTCGGACCTTGTTAGCCTTGTCCTTCTCATTAGGGAGTTCTCCCGTGTTGATGTACTGCGCTATGGGGTCCATTGATAGGCCGAAAGCGTGATGTGTAAAATGTGTACGCCTATGTGCGCAAGTGCAAGCGTCGCCTCAAGTAATATAGTGTACCTAAGTACGGATATCAATCCATGGGGAGAGATCGTTGACTGCGAGGTGGTCTTATAATATTATCTTGACTTAAACTCTGAATTTCTATTAATAAAAAGGAAAACTAATCCTATATTATTTGCTAAATCAATTAATTATGTAGGGTTTGCCTTCCCACCAGAGCCACACTTGATGAATTTTAACCTAAATATATTATTCATTGTATATTAATTGATTTACAACCGGGTTGAATCGTACCCAGGTAGGGGTTCTCACCACGGTTATTTCTTGCCTAGTGGCCATATAAGGGCAATTTTAGTTCAGCTCTAATCTTAGGGCTGTGTTTATTAACGGTTAAGGACCAGACCCAGTGTTTCGAGACATAAATTTTGGACCTCTTGGCTACCCGTGTGTAGCGTTGGTTATGACTAGGCGTGACTGGGCATCCGACACACTTTCGTAGCCATGAATGATCGATCCAGGAATGAACACAGGCTTGTTTGTGGTTTGTTTTGTAGTGTTGGTCTTGGGTGCCAATTAACACCAGAAATATACCCTAGTTGTTTCAACATGTTAGGGTATTTGTGAGCATAAATTGAAATTTTAAGTAAACTAATTCGAAAAATATGGAAAGTTAGAAACGAAAATTTTATCTGTAAGGACAAAAATAAATAGTGTCCAAAAAAGGGAGTATCAAAGACATGGAGTTAATATGATTAGAGGCCAAAGTATAAATAATAAAATGTAATGTAATAAATGGAAGTTGGAGGACTAAAAGCTAGATAATCAAACCTTAGTATAATTAGATGTGGGGAGACCCGAAAATGCATTATTTTGGTCTCCCGAGCAAAGAGATACGGGGATGGAGAGGAAAGGGAAGGAGAAGAAGAGGAAGGAGAAGAAGAGGAAGAAGGAAAAGCAAATCCAAGGTATGGATTCTTGTATACATGACTTTGGTATGATTTTTGTACAAGAATTTCTTGGGTATGATTGTTAGGGTTTGCCTTGAAGAGTAAATTGGTTCCCTTTTCTAGGGTTTTGTTAGGAACCCATCCTAACTCTAGAATTAAGGGAAGTTTGGTTGAAAATCCCTAGTTGATCATAATTAAATATGGAATCCTTCACAATTCAAAGTTTGAGGTAAATTGGGTTGAATCTTTTAGTTCTTTGTCTAATTAAAAGTATTGGGGAGTTGTTTAGAGGGATTCCCATGTTAGTTTTTGATGAAAGGATGTAATAGGAGTGATATATGGAAGAAGATTACATGAAAAATGGGAGAGAAAATACACATTATGGGAAATTTTTCGGTGACATGTACCGGTACACCACGAACATGTCTTAGGTACACATGTTAGTTCGGTCATTTGGGCCAACATGTACCGGTACATGTTAGGGGTGTATCGGTACATGTGATGCTGCAATTTCCTATTTCAGCCTAACATGTCAGAGCACATGTTAGGGGATGTGCTAGGTACATGTGATGCTTTCCCAATTTTATTTCAACCCGATTTTAAAGTATTATAGCCATAACTTGCTCATTTGTGTATCTGATTTAGAGTGATTCAAGTGGCTAATTAAATAGACTTCAAGGAGAACCAAACATACAGAAATAGGCAATAAATCAAATTCTGAATCTAAGTGGCTTAAAAAAATTCCACTCAAAGTGGGGCTATATTCCAGCCAAATTCTGCTTCAGTTTTGATCATAGAGTAGTCCAGATTGTTTCGGACGTATCTTAAGTTTCGGTGCTCCGATATGGGTGATTCCAGTTGGAGAAGAACCTTTAGCACCTTAAATTTAAGGGAGTACAAAGAACCAGTGTCAAATATGGAGTTAAGGCACTGGAAAATGAGTATTTCAAACTGTCCCTCGGGTAAAATCGGTAAATTGACTAGTTTGGCATAAAAATGCCATAACTTTAGTTTGGATAGTCGGTGGAATAATTCGATTTCTAAGTAAAATAGATTCATAGAGGAATTTAGAATATATGAATGATGTGTGAATACATAGCATTATACTGTGCAAGTATGTGAAATGCCATGTAATGGTAACATAGAAAAATATATGAAATGCAAAATATATAGGCGTGTTCCATGAAATAAATATGTTGAAATATGAAAACGAGGCGAAACGTGACCATGAGCGTGAAATACAATATGTCATGAACACATAATGTGGCTAAGAATGTCTCTATTATAAGATAGTAGGATTGCGAACTCATATAATTATAGAAATGCCTAAAGACGAGGTTATTGAATGACATGGCATGTGTCGTGGGCGGGGGCACGTTTGCCGGTACTCGATTAGTGCGACGGCACTCTACGGCGTGTTTTGGCACATTAGTACTTGGTGCTCGATTGAGTGCGGCGGCACTCTGCATGGTCTTAGGCACTCACGCTTGGTGCTACGGCACTTCAATATTGTAAAGTATCTTCGGATACTCATTGTGATGTGTCTTACTCATTTATTATTACTAGTCTAGGTGTTCCTTTAGTTATATGAAAATAACCTGAATGGCGAATAAGAATAAATGAATGTGTATCGTTCGATGCGTAGCCACCTACGGGTGTATCTACGGAATAAGAATAAGTTACGCAGCTTTCCTCACGGAATCCAGAATAAGCATAAACTTGTTATAAGTATAAGTACGTGTATAAGTCCATTATATGAATGCATGGAAATTCTGATATTCTTTATTGTTATATACTGATTATAAATGTGTTTATGCATACCATATATTTTCCCACTAAAGCGTAAACAGCACGGGTTACAATCAGGTGTAGATGCAGGAAGAAGGAGGCCGATTGATCTTCAGGTGTTCATTGGGCGATGCAGCGGTAGGAGTTCATCATTGTAGGTCTATGCTCTGATCAGTTAATGTAATATATAGTTTTTGAATATGTAAATGGGACTCAGTACTGTATATGTGACACTGTAACCACCACTACAATGGTAGCTTTATTTTGAAATCTGTATATAATATTTTGATTATGTTATAAATTGACACACCCGATGTGCGAAAAAGTAAACAGAGTCCCAGTATATGGTCTCGCACCTCGGGTGGATTCGGATCCTCGATGGGGTCGGATAGGAATCGAGGCGAACGAGTTATTATCAAAGCCTAGGTTTTGGCGTTTCTGGAAGAGTCTTAAATTACTGATGTACCTACATAGAATGTGTTGGCCTAATGCGAATGTCTTTGTTAATTTATTGTCAGAATGGATCCACCTCGAGCGTAGACGAAGCTTGGTGGCGTCGATCCTTTGGATCCATACGCTTCTGATGGTCAGGAGTCCAGCGATGAATGAAAATGCTTCAGTGAAGCATTAATAAAAGTCTCTCGAGGATATGAAAGGGTCTTGGAAGTCGACTCACCCAGACGTGACCAGAGTGATGCAATACTAAAGCTTATGGAGTGGAAAAATTCCGTAGTACGAGTATGGAAGAATCGGAGATAAAAGCTAGAGTTTTGGCAAAAACTTGAAAGGGTGTTAGATGAAGTTAGATGACCTGTGGACCAAAAATCCACATGTGCGGTTTCATTGCTGCAAGGTGCGACTTATGATTGGCGGAAGCTGGTTTTGAGAAATCCACTACTTCCAGATCCAGTTACATGGGACTACTTCGTCACAGAGTTTAATACGAAATATGTCACTGATGATTACAAGGAATTGAAATGGAAGAAATTCTTGACTCTAAGACAAGGGAAAATGACAATGGCTGAATATGAGAAAGAATTCAGCATGCTTAGTAAATATGCCGGAATCGGGTTCTTACGGAAGAATTCGAATGTGGACGGTTTAGGAGGGCCTACATGAGTCTATCAGGTACCTCACATTGTTATATTCCTGATCTGTCAATTTTATCGGTGGTGCTGGCGTTTATAAAATTGAGAATACGAAATGAAAGAGTCGAAAGTAAAGAAAGAAAAGTTCTCAAGAGGGGGTTCCTCTTCAGAAAAAAGACCTAGAGAGTCACAAGTTGATTCAGTACAGGGTTCAGCTACCAAGGGTAGGAGACAAGGACCTACCATGACACAAAGTTCCGGTCGAGGCATCTCAACTGGACAAGAGGAAAAACTTGTATGCCCACATTGCCATAAGAATCATTATGGGTTGTGTAGACGAGTAACTGGGGGTTGTTTCCGATGTGGGAGTACAGATCATGTGATAGCCAACTATCCGCGAGGATCGAGAAGTTCTAGAAATCCTCAAGGAAGTGGTAGAGGAGGTTCAAATGTACCTCCACGATTTCCCGAGGTAAGGGGTAGAGGGCGAAGTGGCTCACGGGAAGAGGTAATGTTTCGAAGGTGAATCGTCCGACTATTGCGGCCCCGACTCGAGCTTATGCTGAGAGCTTCGTGAAGATAGGACATCACAGGGGTTGTGCTTGAAAGTACTTTCACTCTCTTTGATAATGATTTGTATGCTTTAATGGATCCGGGCTCTACGCATTCATATGTATGCATGGAACAAATGAGTGATAAATTACCTTGATGAAATTTGTTAGCTTATGACACACTTGTACAAGTCCCACAGGGCATAGTGTTAGTCAGCAGGTGTGTTACAAGAATTGTCCTTAATGAGGGTCATGAAAGGGAATTCTCGGTTGATCTAGTGCTTTACTTTCATGAGTTTGATTTGATCTTGGGAGATGGATTGGTTATCCCGAACATCGGGCCATAGTTATTTGCGATAAGAAAATAGTTATGCTTAAATGTCCTGACTTATCGGAAGTAATAGCCACAAATTATCCGGTGCGAATCGGCAGAAGTTATGTCGACTGGCAGACGTTTTTAAAAGGTTGTGAGAAGCCTTTTGGCTTTGATTCTTGACTCAAAGAGCAAGTAAATTTAGAAGTATTCATGTGATTAGGGAGTTCCACGATGTGTTTCTCGAAGAGTTCACAGGAGTACCACACGAGCGAGGAAGTGGATCTCTATTGAGTTGTTCGGGGGCGACTCATTTCCAAGGGCACCTTGCTAGGTATGGCTTCAGCCTTCATTGAAAGAAGTTGAAGACTCAACTACGAGAGCTATTAGATAGGGGTTTTTTCAACTAGTGTCTCAAATTGAAGTCTTGTAGGTTTTATTTGTTAAGAAGAAAGATGGCACTCTCAGATATTGCATTGACTACTAGGCAAATAAATAAAGTAACTTGATTAAGAATAAATTACCCAGATTGCCAGAGGCAGAATTTGTTGATCCAAATTGAGAGGAGCAAAGTGTTTTCTCGAATGGAGCTTGCGATCGGGATATTATCAACTTTCAGAGTAAAAAGAAGGTTGATGTTAGACGACTTCGAGAACCCGTTATGGCCACTATGAGTTTTTAGTGATGCCATTTGGATTGACGAATGCTCTGGCTGCGTTTATGGACTTGATGAATAGGGTTTTCCGCCCCTATTTGGATCAATTTGTTATGGTATTTATTGATGACATCCTAGTGTATTCTAAAGATGCACAGGAACATGAAAACCATTTGAGGATAGTATTGCAAACTTTGAGAGAGAATAAGTTGTTTGCAAAGTTAAGTAAATGTGATTTTTGGCTTAAGGAAGTGTCATTTCTAGGCCATATTGTATCTGCAGAAGGTATTATAGTGGACCTAATGAAAATCGAAGCAATTGTGAATTGGCATCCTCCTCGAAATGCTTAGGGTGAAGCTTCTTAAACAGCGAGGTTATTATCGGAGATTTGTACCGGGATTTTGTTTTAGCATCCTCACTTACAAGATTACTTTCAGTAAGGGAGTGAAGTTTAGTGGGATGATAAGTGCCAATCAAGTTTTAAAGATTAAAGAAATCTTGGTTGAAGCCCCGGTGTTGATTCGACTACTTCGGAGTAGGGTTACCGATTAATACGATGATGCTTCGAGGATAGGTTTAGGATGTGTATTGATGCAGGATGGGAAAGTGGTGGCTTATGCTTCCAGACAATTGAAGCCGCATGAACAAAACTATCCCACACATAATTTGGAGTTAGCAGCTGTAGTGTTTGCTTTAAAATTTTGGCGACACTATTTATATGGAGAAAAATGTAGAATTTTCACCGATCATAAGAGTCTGAAATATTTGCTAACTCAAAAAGATTTGAACTTGAGGCAACGTCGGTGGTTGGAATTATTGAAAGACTATAATTTGTATAATTGATTACCACGGGAGGCGCAAATGTAGTGGCAGATGCCTTGAGTAGGAAAATGATTTCTGCTCTGACCTTGAAAGATCATGATTGGAGACTTGCACCTGATGGAGCCTTGTTGGCTCAATTAAATAGGATACCGGATTTAAAATAGATGATAGTGAAGGCTCAGAAAAATGATGCCAAGTTACAAGAAATGGCTCAGTTGATTAGTACTAGAGACAAGACTGATATTTCCATAGATGGAAGTGGGGGTTTTGTTGTCTGAAAACGGTCTATGCGTGCCCAAGATGATATGGTTGAAGATATTATATGAAGGCCACAATCTTTGTTTCCTGTGCATCTTTGAGTAATAAAATGTACTAGGTTATGAAGCAGTCTTGCGGTGCGAGGGATGAAAAAGGACATTTACGGTATGGCTAAGTGTCGGTAATCGGCAAGTAAAAGGCGAACACGAGTACCATCAGGTTTATTGAATCCCCTTCCAATTCCCGATGGAGGTGGGATAACATATGGATTTCGTATGGGTTTTCCCTCACCCGGAAAAGAAACATGATGCAATGGGTGGTGGCAGACCAGGCCGAGCCAAGATACGCTCACTTCCTATCGATTCGACTTGACTAATCCATGGATCGTTTAGCGGACCTTTATGTGAATGAAATTGTCAGATTACATGGCATTCCGGTATCGATAGTGTCCTGCGATCCTCGGTTTACGTCAAGGTTTTGGAAAGAAGTTCTTGTCGACTTTTTGGTGCGAGATTGAATTTTAGCGCACCATCACAGCGAGATGGGCGGTCTGAAAAAGTGATCCATGTATTAGAAGATATGCTTCGAGTAGATTTTCAGGAAGTTGGGATAAGTACATTCCTCATGGAATTTTCTATAACAACGGTTATCAATCCGATATTGGTATGGCCCCATATACTTGACTCTATATGGAAGAGCGATGTAGAACTCCCTATGTGTTGGGCCGAGAGATGAAGAACGAGCATAAGATTATTGGTCTTGAATTAGTAAAAGACACGGAAGACAAAGTTAGTTATTCGACGAGAGATTAAAGCATCTGTGTTAGACAAGGTCTTATGCTAATTTGAAGAAAAGGAATATAGAGTATGAAGTCGAGGAGATAGAGTGTTTTAAAAAGTATCTCAGGTGGAAAAGATACTCCGTTTTTTGGAAGGAAGGGGCCCCGAGTCCACGATTCATTGGCCCTTACGAGATTTTGGAAAGAGTTGGACCAGTAGCGTACCGTTTGGCACTCCCTCCGGAGTTAGCCAAATTACATGATGTATTCCATGTGTCTATGCTTCGTAGATATCCTTATGGCCCATCGCACATATTACCCGGGTTCAGATATACAAGAGTAGAAGAAGATTTCACTTTCGAAGAAGAAGTAGAAGCTATTGTAGATCGTGAAATAAAACAATTACGAAACAAGCAAGTCATACAGTAGGGTGCTTTGGCAGCATCCACGGTATGGAAGAAGCGACATGGGGCTAGATATCGACAATGAGGTACGGTACCCTCGACTCTTCGGTTAATTAATTTCGGGACGAAATTTATTTTAAGGGGAGAATTGTAACACCCAGAAATATACCCTAGTTGTTTCAACATGTAGGGTGTTATTTGTAGCATAAATTGAGAAATTTTAAGTAAACTAATTCGAAAATATGGAAAGTTAGAAACAGAAAGTACTATACAACTAAAGGACAAATCGTAAATTGTCCGAAAGGAATTATCAAAGACATGGGTTAATATGATTAGAGGCCAAAGTATAAATAATAAGAATTGTAATGTAATAAATGGAAGTTGGAGGACTAAAAGCTAGATAATCAAAAACCTTAATTATAATTAGATGTGGGGAGACCAAAAATGCATTATTTTGGTCTCCAAACAAGAAGCCTACGGGAAGGAGAGGAAGAGGAAGGAGAAGAAGAGAAAGAAGGAAAAGCAAATCCAAGGTATGGATTCTTGTATACATGACTTTGGTATGAATTTTGTCTGAGGAAATTTCTTGGGTATGATTGTTAGGTTGCCTTGAAGAGTAAATTGTGGTTCCCTTTTCTAGGGTTTTGTTGGGAACCCATCCCTAACTCTAGAATTAAGGGAAGTTTGGTTGAAAATCCCTAGTTGATCATAATTAAATATATGGAATCCTTCACAATTCAAAGTTTTTGGTAGAATTGAATTTGAATCTTTGGATTCTTTGTCTAGTGTCAAAAATCATTGGGGAGTTGTTTAGAGGGATTCCATGTTAGTTTTTGATGAAGGATGTAATAGGAGTGATATATGGAAGAAAGTGCATGAAAAATGGGAGAAAATACACATTCTAGGCAATTTTCTGTGACATGTATCGGTACACCCTGAACATGTACCGGTACATGTTAGGTTGGTCATTTGGGCCCGACATATGCCAGGTATGTGATGCTCTGTTTCCTATTTCGACCGGTTTTGGTATTTTTAGCCATAACTTGCACACTTATTATCCGATTTGAGTGATTCAAATTGGCTAATTAAAAATAGACTTCAAGGAAAACGACATGCAGAAATGGCATCGTCCAAATTCTGAATCTAAGTGGCTAAAAATTCACTCAAAGTGGGGCGTATTCCGGTAAGTGCAACTAGGTTTTGATCATAGAGTGATGGGATTGTTTCGGACGTATCTTTGGACCCCCGGTGCTCCGATTTGGGTGATTCAGGTGGAGAAGAACCTTTAGCACCTTGACTTTAAGGGGTACAAAGAACCAGTGTCAAATATGGAGTTAAGGCTTGGAAAATGAAGTATTTCAAACTGTCCCTCGAGGTGATGGGTAAATTATTTAGTTTGGCTCATGTGCCTCTTTTTAGTTTGGATGATCAATTGGAATGATTCCAATTTCTAAGTAAAATAGATTCATAGAGGGACTAAGAATATATATGAATGATGTGTGAATACATATCATTATACTGTGTAAGTATATGAAATACTCTTATAATGGTAACATGAAAAATATATGAAATGCAAAATATATAGCTGTGTTCATGAAACATAAATATGTTATGAAAATATGAAAAGCAGACTTAAACGTGACCATGAGCATTGAAACACAATATGTCA
Source organism: Tetrastigma voinierianum (assembly GCA_016808115.1). Classification (NCBI taxonomy): domain Eukaryota; kingdom Viridiplantae; phylum Streptophyta; class Magnoliopsida; order Vitales; family Vitaceae; genus Tetrastigma; species Tetrastigma voinierianum. The sequence goes on along the minus strand of JAEQBH010001895.1, from coordinate 78,207 downwards.
TGAACATATAATGTGGCTGGAATGCCTCATTATAAAAGATAGTAGTTACTAAACTCCTTATAATTATAGAAATGCCTAAGACGAGTTATTGAATGACATGGCACCTGTATTACGTGGGCAGGCACGTTTAGTACTTCGGTACTCTCTGATTAGTGCGACGGCACTCTCTGACGTGTTTTGGCACATTAGTACTTAGTACTCTGGGCGTCGCCGGTGCTACGATTAACGATTGCACTCGATGCAGTTAGTGCGGCGACACCTGCGTCGGTGCCGGCACTCACGCGGTGCTATGGCACTTGTGCGTAAAGTATCTTCGGATACTCATTGTGCTGTGTCTTACTCATTTTATTGTGCTTGGTCCAGGTGTTCCTTTAGTTATGAAAATAACCTGAATGATGAATAGAATAAATGAATGTGTATCATTACGATCACATGTGCACACACTTGGTATCTGAATAAGAATAAGTTCTGTAACTCATACGGGAGATCCGAATAAGCATAAACTTGTTATAAGTATAAGTACGTGTATAAGTCCATTATATGAATGCATGGAAATTATGATATTCTTTATTGTTATATGCTGATTATAAATGTGTTTATGCATACCATATATTTTCCCAGCGTAAACATACGAATTTAATCCATGGAGTACGAGAAAGAAGGAAGCGGTGATCTTCACGTTCCATTGGGCCAACACGCGAGTAGGAGTTCATCATTGTAGGTCTATGCTCTGATCAGTTAATGTAATATATAGTTTTTTGAATATGTAAAATGGGACTGATCTTGTATATGTGACAACATGGCACTGATGGCGCTTTATTTTAATCTGTATATAATATTTTGATTATGTTATAAGAATTGACATAATGTACGAGAAAAAGTAAGCAAAGAGTCCCAGTATATGGTCTCGCACCTCGGAACCCGGTTCGGATCCGCCAATCGGGTCGGACCGGGAATCGGGGTGTGACATGTAGTGCTTGGTTTTGGAGGTGAGCAATCTTCTGCAGCGTGAATCGGCGACTTACGACTGAGCGACCATAACTTTCTCTTTCGAACTCCAATTTGCGCGTTCTTGAACTCTATGAAAAGTTCTTTGAGTCTAGAATTTAACCATATACTAGTGAATGGCATTTAGTGCTCACCAGGAATTTTGGAATTGTTGCTGCCTTTCAAGGAAGTTGGTAATGGATTGTTTGGGCATTATTTGTACCACAATTGGTAAGGATACCAAGTTATCTTTGATATATGATTGATGCTTGATTGTGATGTATGCTTGTAGTGCATGAAGAATGGCGTCACATGTTGATTGTATGGAAGCATGTTGAAATATGTGTGATAAGCATATTGAATTGAATGGATGTGAATTATAAGTATTAAATATGATTATCCATATGATACTTGTACGAGTATGGTTTGTATTGTTACTATTGGCATTTTCATTGTGCATGTAGCATGAGATACATGCAATGGCATTACATTGCATTTATGCACAGGACATCGCATGACATGGGTGTAAGTGCATGGTGGAGATCGACATTGTGTTTGGTGTTCAATGGTATGTTGTGAGTACATGGTAGATCGACACTGTGTTTGGTGTTCAGTGGTGGGATCGGTAAAATGGGACAACATCCAAAATGAGTCTCACGGTTGCACAAAAGAAAAAGGAAATGAAAAATACGTGTGTTGGGTATAGAAGAAGGGATAGATACCACTCAATTGAAAAGGCAATATTGTTGAACATATGCCATTCAACGATGAAAGTTCGTGAAAGTGTCGGAAGGCATGTGAAGCCTTTAGTAATACCCCGGAAATTCGCTACTCATAAAAACACATAGGACTTGGTAAAAACAAGTGAATATCGGAGTTTGTCCAATGGATTTTGATTTATAAAACAAAAAGCTTTTGTTTTGAAAAATGGTCATTGATGGAACATAAATGACGGTTTTCACATTTGGCATATGCATGTGTGAAATTCGAACAAGGACTCGGGACATGGGACAAGGTGAGTCACATTCTCATCCATGACATGTAGACATTTGAGTAGGAATGTGTATGTTTTTACTTGAATGTGTGAAATGGCATTGCATGTGCACTTAAGTGTGAAACCCCGAGAAAATCTAATTTTTTGAAAAAGGGCAAAATGGTAATTTCGGTCAAAATCAGAATTTTCTGAATCTTGGATGATGAAGCAGACTTGTGGATTGAGATAAATCTACATGAAATCTAATTCCTGGCGTCAAATTCGTCAAATTCAGGAGCGGTCGAATTTGCACGTTTTCGAGAATGGCGTAGTGAGGCGCTTGTCATATTTTGATCAGCTTACTACACTGCGGTCACGCGTCAGGTAAAATGAGTCAATCTTGAGCTCGAGTGTGGGGCTCACATGGACATGTGGCATCTCCTAATTAGGTAGAAAATTCAAAGTTGGTGGATAAGTGGATAAGAAATCCAATGAGCCAATGATGGCTTGACAAGGGGCAAGTGAGGGGGGACAAAAGAAGACATTTTCATCTCGGCTTTCTTTCTCCATTTAGCTCAAGGTGCAAAGTAGGGAGAAGGGAGAGCATATTTTGAAAATAGAGGGTTTTTAGAGAGTAGAAACAAGAATCCTCCTCTAGATTTCCTGTTTGCACCATCTGGATCTCATCGAGCCAGAAGGCTAAAGTTGTTCCCACGCCGTGCTGGCTACGCTACGGCACCAGCTTTGTGGAGTTTCAACAACTCCAGGAGTTAGGGATCTTCTCCTACTTCTGGTTATTTTCGGTTTAAGAGCCTTGTAATGAGCCTGAGAGCCGAGGCCATGATCATGAAAGATTTGTCTCTCGGTCTCCAAACTTTGATTTAATTGTTGAATATTTGAACCCATGGACAAATTTAGGGACTGTTTGTGGGTCAGGTGGATCATTTATGCAATAAATTATGGTTTAGGTGTTGTCAGCCTAAATGGCCATGGATTTCGCTCCACAAATTGGAACCACGTTAGGTGAGAGTGGGTCGCCCACCGACAAACATCAAGCTCGCTCGACCGTTAAAAAATAGTCCCTTGGCTTGTTTCGATTGGACCGAAATGGTCCATGTGTGCTGTGGGCAAAAGACATGGAATTTGATGACTGGAATTGTGAGAATGTTAATGCATGGAATTTAATGTAAGTTAACATGAGGTCGAATTAAAATATATATATAATTGTGTGAGAGCCATCGAATTAAATTGATTGTTGATTAGGCTCAAGTGAGCTAATTTCGATGCTATCAATAAGAATTAAAACACATGTGGTATGTATGTAATTTTGTTAATATATGTGATAATTGATATATTGACATGTGTGGTTTGGAAATGGCATAATGCATTTTATATACACCAGGGCGACCTAGAAAATTAGGTGTGAGTGCATGGTATGAAAGAAAAGAAAATTAGAAAGTGGTTGTGAAAGGAATTTCAGCGTTAGCATTTTTCCGAAGAATCGCTTCGAGGAGTGGTCCAATGGGGCCTCATCTCTGAGGTCGACCCATGACCTGCTTCAAAATGACTGCTAACCACCGAGGGTAGTCTAATATATTTACCGAATCTCCTGTGAGTACGCCAGAACAAAACCTTTGTTTTGAAAACCGATTTTTCTCACACATTCGCTTAGGCATGCGTGAGGGAGCCTGAGGACTCGAGACAGTGGATCGGGGCACATGCGTATTATCCGCGTAGGATCATGTATTTTCTTGAATGTGGTTATGTTGAATCATTGCATGTGCACTTGGCTGGAGTAAATCATGGTAGATAATTCAACCATCCGCATCGCTTTCACCTCGCCGAAAGTGATCATTATTTCGTGCACATGAGTGTTCTGAGGACGATACCACTAGAGGTCGCCAAGAAAAAGCCTGATTGTGGCTTTGATTGGTTATTTTTGTAAAACATGTATTAGGATTCTAAATTTTAATATATGTTTGTATTAAGAGTGATTTAATCAACTCTTAAACTATTGCAATATAGTTGGTTAGATTTTTGGTGAGTATTGATGTATGGGCCAAAGTGGCCATTTTTACTCATGTATGGATCTCATGACATGAGACACGGATTTTCTGTGGGTTGACGGGTTGAAACAACCAATCTCCGAGATCTGTGGGTGTGTCACACATCCATGGCATGTAGAAATTGAAAGTAGGAATGGCATGTTTTTACTTGAATGTGAAATGTCATTGCATGCGGTGCACTGAAAGGGGGAGTGTTCCTTATAAGAGTTATCCTTACTGGGCATTGCTCACCCCGTTGTGGGACCCCTTTTCAAGTGCAAGGTCTACATCGATGGACGGCACTCAACCAAGGCCGTGATTATGAAGAAGGCCGACATGTGGCCTTGATAAATCTTTTTGTAAAAAGTTCTTAGGACGAACTAATTCTAGCATGTATTTTTGTATAAAAGAATTGTAATTAAATTCTTTTGGACTATTGCCAAATAGTTGGATATGTAATAATGGTAAGAGGGTCAAGATCGGACTCTTACGGACTGTATTTAAGGGTATTATTATCATATTTTTAGCTTAAATATGAATGAATGGGTCCCGGTGAAGGGACGAATCGAGGTGGTGCCAAGTAACTTGTCCATGAGTACTGGTACCGTCCAGCATCAAGATCGACTAGCTGGTTTTCAGATATGAGAGCGTTGTAATAAACTCTACTGACCATTGTGATATAGTTGTATATCAGATATGGATAGATGGACCTCAGGTGGTTGGCTATTACTTCCGCTGACACCTATACGGGTCATCGATATATTGTTATGGCTGTGTTGTATTTTTGGGCAAGTGAGCTCCCAACAAAGGAGACTCTTCCCCGATTTCTTTTCCAGGAAGCGCGGATCCTACTAAATGGGATTATCAACAATGTGGTATCTGGTTACCAAATCCATAACATAATCAGCGGGTTGACGGTTGTCAACGACCTGCCTTTGAGGCGTCACAATTAAGGCCTCGAGGTTTGTGTTAATTTACATATGATTCAGAGTCTATGAATTCATCCCACATGTGGCCATCATGGCTGGTCGTGGAAGGGCAATTCGAGAATATAGTAATTAAGACAATGAGGGCATGGAGGATTTTCACTGGCTCCATTAGTCAGATGTCCCACGCCCCTACCTCAAGTCCCCAAGTCTTTAGTATATATACCAACTCTTCCTCCATCTCATAATCTTCTTGTTCATGATACATATTTCCCAAAGAATTAGAAGGGTCTAGCTATTCCCACATCTTGGAAATAGATTCTTCCCATCCCTCTTGTGGGAGTCTGGTCCCAGATAAAAAGTGCTTGAAGACACTAAGTTATTAATCGCAAAAACAAAATAAAAAGACTAAAATAAAAACTGAGAAAAATATTAATAGGGTTAGTCCTAAATAAAAAATAAGAATGAACCAAAATTAAACATAAAAATAAATAAATAAAACAAAGATAGAAAAGCAAGAACGAAAAAAGTCTATAACTAATATAAAAGAAAATAAAATTAGCAAATAAAACGGGAGAAGAATATAAAAGTAAAATTAAATTAAATTGAAAAAGAAAACACAAACTACAAATCACTAACAAATATGGGCATCATTTTCTAAGAACGCATTACGATTCATCTCTAAATAGATGCATTAGGTGCAATCACAAATATTTATAAACCTAGAAACATCAACTAAGGTAGTCTACTAACAGAAAGGATAATGGCTTTAGGGTTGTCCGTAGGACGGGTATTCTACTCGAAGTCAGAATTTGTAGTTTGCGTCTAAATAGTCAATTTTGTGTAGCGCATACTTGTGTTGAATTTGGAGTTGATTTTTGAAGTAGTTTATGAATTAGTTAAAAATAATTATATTTAAGCAAGTGTCACCAGGTTGGTTCCACTAGGGGTACACTCCTCTTAGGTAATTTGGAAGGATTTTAGGGTTTCCTAGGTCTTCAGGAGCAAGTTTCAACTTTTATTGATTATCTAATCAAAACTAAGGTTTTCTTAGTTTAGGTCTAAGCTCGAATTTATGGAGGTAAGGTATGTTTAGAAACAATGATCAACCTAGGTTCTCACTCTTCACCATTTTGATTAAACGAAAATAGAAAACTCAATGATCACAACAAGTCTATAATATCAAGCACTTGATGTATCTGTGTAGTATACAGAAGAAAAAGTGAGAATTACCATCAAAAATCTATCCAAGAAGCCTTAATGACATCCAAAGATGCCCCAAAGATCATTCCAGACATTTTTACATCAAACCTAAAGAAGATCTTTTCAAAGTTTGCTAATAATTCTTCTAGATGAATACATGATCCTCTTGGTTACCTTTGATTTGTGCCCTAGCTTTGCCTCACCCTATGAAAACAAGTTTACTCACTCATTCCTTGGAGAAAACCCTCCATTGAAAGACGAGAAACCAAAATTATGTAAAAAGAATGAAATAACAAAAAGAAAAGAATAACCTTTAATGAATGATTTGAAAACTACAAATTCTCCAAGGAGGAGTTCATAATTCGTTTGACAAGCCCTATCTCTATTTAAAGGGGTCAAAATACATCAAAGGGTTTTAGAGATGTTACAATGATCCATACCCTTTATATACCAAAAATAGGGTTTAAAATTGGGATAAATTGAAAACAGGGAAAAATTGGCGCATTCTGCTCCATTTCGCATTGCCTCTACAGGTAGTGGCAAAATAAGACTACTCCCCTCGATCTTCGTGATTGCTTCCCTTTTGACAACTTTCCATATTTGGCAAAGAACATGCCTGACTTCCCAATTTGCTTGGATCATGGTTTTAGACTTAATGTAATGCCCCTTCCCCCCAACCACGTGAAAGGAGGGACTGCATAGGACAGTGGACTTCCTAACCCGATTTTCTGAAATTAGTGGGCCCATTTCACCACACTCGTGGGATCGCCCAAACCCGGGGTCCCATTGACCACCGTTAACCTGCGGAAACCTGTGTGTCTCATATCATGAGACCCATACATGAATAAAAAAGTGGTCATGCAGGGCCCATACATCCACACTCACCAAAATGTATATTTTATACAAAAAGGAGTTAATTTGCAATTTGTTTTGATTACAAACTATCCAAAACTAAGTCTTTTACGCATATTTTTACAAAAATACATAACAAGGTCATATATGGCCATTTCTTCATCTCTAAGACTCCTGATGCACCCCATCCCCGTGAACTCGCACCTAAAATAATTTTTCCCTAGATGGTGAGCAATGCCAAGAGTGATATTTTCCACATGGGTTACCCACCTGGCGGCTTCATGTATCGACACACCAAACATTCAAGTAAAAAAAAAAAAAAAAAAAAAAACATATATGTCCCTACTCAAACGTCTACATGTTACGGATGAGAATGTGACTCACCCTTTCCCCACATCTCAAGTCCTCACCGACTCCCCACGCAGATGCCTAAGCCAAGGTGAGAAAACACCGTTTTCAAACAAAAGGTTTTTGTTCTTGAAAACATAATAACACTCGAAGCAAAATTCTATCGACAACCCTCGTGAGGTAAATTGATAACTTTCTCTCAGAACGTCATGGATCTCTCAAGATGAATTGCTGGACAACTCTCCAAGGAAATTCTTCGAAAATCTTCTCCCAACAAATCTACTGACAACCATGGTTTTTCAAGTGTCATGCACCTACCTACCGCTCTAGGTTACCCCAATGCATATGAAATGCAATATCATTTACAATAATTCATGTTAACATATCAAACACGATATTAACAAAAATCATACGCAAACATCATGTTATTCATTCAAAGCAATAACACCCAAAATTAGCTCGCATGGGCTAATAAACGAACCAACAGTCCATCTTAGAACTGCCCAAAGCATCACACAAAACATAACGACATCATGCTTCAAACATAGGAACACACAAGCAACACATAAAGTCCACTGTTAGTTTAGATTTGTCAAGAAACTCTAGGGAATTCTTAACTTTCAGTCAAATCCTTTGGAGGCTGAAAGCCGCAGGCATCTCAGGGCCTCGAAGACATTTCCGTCCGTTAAAATGAAACAGCGCGAATAAAACAAGTAGGAAAGCATATCACATGGAGTTGCCGAATCAACGTGTGTTTGAGCGTCATACTGGTGGGGATGACTTTGCCTCTTAATAAGCGAAATTTGTGGACCATGCTTTGAATCTATAGAGAAGGTAGACACTCTCTCTATAAAATCTCTCCTCTTTTCCCCCTCCTTTTTCGATTTCAACCTCCATACTGGCCCCAGTTGGTGGCATGGGTGAGAATTATCTTTTCTCTTGCCATGTCAACCCTCATTGGTTGACTTAGATTTCACCTTATCATGTCATCTAACATAGATTTCCTTCGATGACTTGTGATCTTATGTTTTCTCTCATTCCCATGGCTTGAGGTTCGTATTTGACTAGCTCACCCACTTGACACGTGTCTCATCTTAAGCCACTCAAAAATGTGTAAGTGTTGGCCTACCTCGTTGCCTCAAAAAATGTGAAATTTGTTGTCTTGAAATTTGGCCGAAATTCAACGTTAATAGCTAGTTTGGCGTGGCTTGATTCCAACGATGAAGTCCGTTTTGTCATCCGAGATCTACAAAAATTCCAGATTTTAACCGAAATTACCATTTTATCATTTTTCAGAAAATTAGAATTTTCTCAGGTTTTACAAATTCATAATGATATGCATAAAACTTGTAAAACTACCACCGTAGTGGTGTTTAAATTGTCCTAAACATATATGTTTGAGTCCAACTATTTGTATTTATATAAGTTCAACTATTACAAAATATTGCATTTTTATTTCAAAAACAAAATAAAAAACCTACGTAAGGTGGAGTCCTAATGTTGTATGGCTAATGCGGGATGTCTCTGACGACCTCTTCAGTACCTACACGGATGAAACATTCGTACTAAGCTTATACTTTAGTGGGAAAACATATAACATATATGACCACTTGCAGTGGTCCTCCAATTCTGATATACATTTAACATAATTCCCATATCGGAATATCCATATCTCTCGTAGGAGTACATAATAGAAATCTCTTAACATAAGGTACCCGTAGGCACACTACAGAACATAACTAAATTATGCCTTAGCCTCAAAGCTGATTACTTTCGTTTTCTTATTTTTCCTTGTTTAGATACTTATCATATAAATGTTTGCCTATATAGACCGGTAACAATGAATGAGAGGGCGCCAGCACAATAGATTTTTGAAGATCCCCGAGTGCATTACTCTTGAGGTTCAGGCTTTAAGCAGAACATGCACCGCACCCGTAACAAAAGTGTATGCATGAGTGTCCTGTAGCGAGCAGAGAAAGTGTCGAAACTAAGCAGAGAATCTTAGAAGCATTAAACAAATGTGCCTATTCATTCACTATCTGATCTTAAGCAGGCCTACAATTATATGTGTTTCAAAGCATTTTAGACTGGTCTTATCAATATTCATGTTATACTCTTGGTCAATTCTTAAGACTATATTTCCATATATCTTTGATGTTCGTTTCAATTACAATTCGACCTGAGCAATGGGGTTTTTTTTTTTTTTTTTTAGACAAAGTGTTCTTTAACACAATCTTTGCCTATTAAGTTTCCAATGGATCATAATCAAGTCATCTGAGCCTTTAAATTATGAGGTATGGCCTAAACATTTCGAACTGCTCCTAGATAGTTTCCAGGAACAAAATATGGAATTATGTCCTATGTTTGAAAATTTTATGGAAATTATAGGGACATAATTTGACCATACTTTCTTCATGAAAAGCATTATTTATATAAGTGTCTAGTTTAAATATAATTTGATTCCTGTTTGATTAGTATAACTCAAGATATGGTGCAAACAACATGAACTACTACTATAGAGGAAACAAAATCCATATCTTAACATCAGACTCAGTTTCAAGGGTCTTAGAGCAGAATTTAGTTCTCATTCTCTTTCTTTGTTTGTAGCCACAGGTCTTAACTTTCATCTCCAAATAGAATCATCCAATTTGAAGGTCTGTAAGCCAAATTATGGCCAAAACACAGTCACAGGTCTAAAGAAAGTTTGACAGAGTTTCCCCTTAAACACCAATTCACACATCTTTACAATGGCCCGCAAACAAAATCATATCATAATTACGCAGCAAAATGATCCCGAAACATGGGAAGAGTTAGGGTTTTCTAACCACAAATGGGAGAGTTCCATACCGCCTTTCTTCTCTTCCAACTTGCTTTTCCTCTTCTTTTCCATTCCTTCTCTTTGCTTGAACAAAAAATGAGCAAAAACAATGGCGAGCACAAGCTGGCAGTCTCCTCCTGGCAAATGTTGCCTAGCTCTAAATCCCCCTGACATGGATAATGCTTAACCTAGAAGACATTTTGGTGTCTTAAGGGATTTTGGCTTCAATTATCCCTTTTTGCTAATTAGTCCTCCTTCATTCTATTTACAAGTCAACTAATTAATATTCCACAATAACATATAATTTTCTTATTTTATGTCCTTCGGGTCCTTAATTGGTAATTTACAATTATCCTTTAGACTTCTTTAAAAATCCCGGTTATGTCATTTTTCACATTTAGCATTTAAATTTTCGAAAAACACAATTTAAACCACCATTATACCTAAGCGTATCATAAAAATTTCTTTAAGTATAATTCGGGGTGTTACATACAAACCTTCGAACTAATTCCTGAGCTCAGACACATGGCCTAGATTCAGAAGAATGCCTCGTACTCATCCTCATGCTTCTAAAGAGCGAAAAAAGTACTTAGCAAAGGACTATAAAACCACAAAACTCAAGCAAAAATATTAATAACAAGGTTAGGGATATATCAACTCGCATAATTGGTTTAGTATGATAATTTAGCACAAAAGGAGATTTAATATCAAAGAATTAAGTATGTAAAAATGCCATTTTCGAGTGGTTATCAATAACCACATACCGCACTACAACGATGACAATCACACGCTACATCAAGACAACTACTAACACACGAAAAACAAATGAAAACCTAGATCTTATGGAATAACCACTTCATTGAGGAAGAAAATGATGGAAAGAGGTGTAGAGGGTGATTTGAGGCCAAGAATGAGCAAAAAAATCACCCTCCATTGCTTAAAAGAGAAGAGGCTATGAGAAAAAAAGTTGAGAAGAAAAGAAGCTAGAGTTATGAGGCATTTATCTATATAAGTATTAAATAATTTAAAACATATAATTTTTGAATTTATTTTTTATTTTTATTTCTTCTTTGTGAAACTAAATATTAGAATTTTTTACTTTTAAATATTTTAGAAATCAAATATAGTAAATAAATATGAATGTGTTTTTATTTATAGTCCGGTAATCATAACTAATTCTTACAAAAAATTAAAATTTATCACTCTACTACATGTCATGGCTTTTATGGGTTTGTAAGAAAGTGTGGCCTATATTTTTTTTAAATGACGTATGAGCAACAACTAACAAGTCTCTAATAGCTATTGAAAATACAATAAAAATGATTGGTTTTAAATACTACAAAAGTAAAAATGGAAAAAAAAATTAATTGAGAGACTAAATTGATACTTGATCAATAGTTGAGAGGCAAAAATGACAAAAAATTAATTGAAGGGTTAAGTTGACACCAAAGCCATAGTTGAGGGACAAAAATGCTCTTAACCCTTCTTTTTTTCTTGCCTTCTAATCACTTTGCATATTACACTGCAGTACTTTGTTCTTTGGATTCTATCCTGTGATTTCTCGTATCTCATCCCACCCTTATAAGGCTGTAACCGAGTCGAGCTACTCGCGAGCTGCTCGATGTTTGGCTCGTTAAACACCGAACTCATTATTAAGTTAAACGGTAGAGCCTGAGAACATCATTTTGAGGCTTGTAAGTTAAACGAGTCGAGCCTAAGCACCCTCAAACTCAACTCGTCTGCTCGTAAACAGACTCGTGAATAGGCTCGTGAGCAAGCTCGTTAACCAAGCTCGTGAATAGGCCCGTGAACCAAGCTCGTGAACATGGAAGACTGATTACTGCAGCAATTTTCTACAAATGAACATGATGAATATTTTAACTCTTGAACTTCAATCAAGTTAATTGAACTTTTATTGTCTTATCTTTTTAATCTAGTTGTATGTTGGCTATTTTAGATGAACTTTTTCTTTAAATAGGGTTGTAACCGAGTCGAGCTACTCGCGAGCTGTTCGGCTCATTAGAAGCTCGCTCAAACTCGTTTATTAAGTTCGCGAGTGGCGAATATCATTTGAGGCTCGTAAGTTAAATGGAGTCGAGCCCGAGCACTTATGGCTGACATCCAGCTCGTAAACAAACTTTTGAATAGCCTCAAGCCTACTCCTTTAAATGGCCAGAGCTTTGCCTAATACCACGAGGAAACAAACTCGACTCACCCTAAATGTATACCACTTGAGCGATCCTCATAAACCACAATATATGTAATTAAATCTTTATTATTTGTAAAAATATTAATATAGCTCAAAATTTTAACTCTTATTATTAATACATAAACTTTTTGATACATATATTTTAAATAATTTATATATTATTAAATATAAAAATGAAATATTTTCTATTTATCATCATTTATTTCATATAATCGAATACATTTAAAATTAAATTGAATAATAATTTTAGTGTTAAGCATATTTTTAAATTAGAAGCCCTTGAGGTTTGACTCAAGCGGTAAAGAGGTGAGATGAAGTGCAAAACCCGAGGAAATTCAAATTTCCTGAGAAAGGGTAAAACGGTAATTTCGGTTGAAAATATGGAATTTTTCTAAATCTCGGATGACGAAACGGACTTTACCGTTGAAATCGTCTCGCGAAATCTAGCTACTACGTCGAATTTCGTTGAATTTAGAGATGGTTAGATTTCACGTTTTCAAGTAGCAGGAGTTGATGTAGGACACTTGGCGCGTGATGAGTGGCTCGCGAGAGACCACCGGTAATGTCTCAATCAAAGAACAAGTCAAATAATGAGCTCAAGTGGGGCCATAGGAGACATGTGGCACCATGTCATTGGATGGAAATCCAAGTGGAAGGGATAAGTAGATAAGATAAATCCAAGTGAGTCAATGATAGGCTAACATGTGGCAAAGAGTGCTCTCCCACTTGGCCCATCTTGGACCAAACGGTGGGAGAGAAGGGAAAGGGAGAGAGGGAAGAGAAAAGATATTTTAGAGAGGCCTACCTTCTCTCTAAATTTCAGCGACTCGGATGCGATTTCAAGAGTGGAAGCCCAGAGGAAGAGTTCATCCTCACGGCAAGGGCTTTGCATAGAGACCGGAGTTGCGGAGTTTTGACAAACTCCGAGAGGTAGGGGTGTTCTCCTACTCAGTTATTCTTCGTTAAAATGCCATGAAAATGGTTTTGGGGTTGTGAGGCCGAGAACGACCATGTATTTCGGTCCCAAAGAAATGGGGCCCAGATACTTGATGTAGAGATTGTGGAAGTGGGCCAGTCCACGGCTTATTGGGGCCCCATTTTAAAATAGTTCGGGACTGATTTTGGACTGAAAATGTCCATGTGAAATTGCTTGCATGTTATTGGTTGATATGAATAGCATGTTTAATGTGTGGAGAATGAGATTGTTGATGCATGCTAAATTGATGTGTTAACATGATTGCGAGAATTATATGGAATATAATTGCGTATGAACCATTAGAATTGAATATATGAATTGGCATGATTGCATTCATGTGCACGGTTACATCGCGTCGAGTCGGGTGTGGGTGCATGGTATGGTTGTTCACCATTCTTGGTGAATGTGTGGTGAGCCCGTATTTTGGACGACGTCCAATAAATGACTCATGGTTCAAAACATAAAGTTAAATAATAATTTATGTGATGGAGCAAGAAGAGGGTCATTAATCCCCTCAGGTGAAAAGCCTGGAATATGGGTGTAAAAGACTCGTGGCGTGAGCCAAGGATTACAATAGGGTGTAAAGAGACCCTTGGTGTGTCAGAAAGGGATGCATTGCCCTGAAATAAGACACTCGATTAACACATAGACTTCGGGTTGTGTGATAGGAGTTGGGATTGACTCGGGATGAGTTGCCCATTGGCGCTTGCAATGGGTACTGGTGAGTCGGTAAGGGCTCGGTATATTTGTGTCATTGGTACTACCAGTGACGGTTGTCACACTTAGCATAGGCATGTGTGAGGGAGTCGGTGAGTGACTCAAGATATGGGCATGATGACATTTCATGCATGACATATGACATTCATGTAGACATTTTACTTGGATGTGTGGATGTTTATGATGGGCCATTGCATGTGCATTTTAGGTGGGGAGTAACCCATGTAGGAAAATTCAACTACTGGGCATTGCTCTTTGTCAGCGGGAATAACAATTTCGAATGTGAAGGTGCACTGAGGATGGGACGTATCGAGACCTTAGAGGTGAAGAATTGCAGGATTGCTTGGTATTTACGTATTTTGTAAAAATCTGGGTAGAAGACCCAGTTTTTCTAATTTGTAATTAAATACAAATTGTAATTAAACTCATTTGTGTATACTAAATACATTTTTGTGAGTTTTCCATGTTCCTGTAGCCTTTGCAGTAATAAGGCTAATTGATGGTGATTTTAGAACCTACTAGACCAAAAAAAAAAAAATGCAGGAGAGAAAATGGAGTGGGCTACTGTCGATTTCCAGCCTTATGTCGCAACCCAGAGTGGTGTCATGACAGGAAGGATGTGATGCACTACAAGGCTAGAGGCTGCGGCATGCGTGCACGATAAAGCCCAGCGCATGCGTAGCGTAGACGCAGCCAGCTAGCGTCTGCGCGACACAGCTCGATGGCCCGGGAAAGGGCTGTCGCGATAGAGTTCTGTCCGCGACAGGAGGATTCAGCCCGGATTTCATGTTGCGACCTCATCCACTGTGTCGCGACATGGGTCTTCGGTTGCAATGGACAGCTGGGTCGCGACAGGGAATGTGGTGTCGAGACAAGCTTCCCGGTGAGCTGGGAGGATTGGGTCAGCGGCGAAGTTTCTGCCATCGCGGCGAAGCTCTTATGGTGGCTCCTTGTTGAGACAGAGATTTTATGTCGCGATAGGATTAGAGATTTGAAATTTAGTGGGGCATGAGTCTATGAGTTTCTGTCAGCGGCGAGTTGGCTCCCCATGTCGCGACCAGGAATTTTGGTGTCAGCGATAGGGCCACCTGGCCCGGTGGTGGTTTGGTCGCGACGCTGAATTTGGTCACTACAAAGGCAAGCCCGATTGAATTGGTGTCGCGACCATCGCGCCTCAAGCCAGGAACAAGCTGTCAGTAGCGTCTTAACCATTGCCCGCATCTTGTGGCTGACATGGCGGTTGTGCGCTCGTGCATGATAAGCGCCACGGTCGCGGCGTCTTGTTGAGTGCGGTCGTGTGTGCCACTAGGCACCACGACAGAACCTGCGACAAAGTATAGTGTTATTACCTTTGTTTTGGGTCACTATTAGTCAGCGTGCATGGACACTATTTGCAGTACTTGTTAATGGAGTTCTTGTTCAAAAGAAAAAAAAAAAGATTCAGGAGTTTTTGATCACATGAAAAAGATAAGTATTTGGATTGAATCCTTGTAAGAAAAAAAATACTACAATGTAGTATGCAAAATGAATAGATATAAAAAAATAAATATATAATTATAATATTAGTATAAAACCATATATATAATATATAAAATTTTTATTTTTGAATGAATAGTATTATTATTTTTTAAAGAGAAAATTAATTTTATTAATTCAAACTAGCATTATATGTATAAGAATTAATTTTATTAATTCAAACTAGCAATATATTGATAAGAACATAGAATCAAAATCATTAAAAAAAACTTAGAGGATGAAACAACATCGAAGTTAATAGTATAATGAATCAGCTCAAAGTTTACACATATGATATTTGAGACCTCCATATTTGATATTATTATTGTGATTTGAATACATTTGATCCCAGTTCTACAGCAAATTGATGACCTTTAATGTGATTTCTTATCGCTAATTGAATATATTTGTTTATGCAAATCATTTCCTTGTAAAAATAAACGTCGCACCACCAAAAAAAAAAAAAACGTTATATCGAGACAACACAACAACATGCCACACAAAGACGATGACTAAATCACAAAAAAAATAAATAAATGAAAATTTATATTTGTGTGTAATAACTAATAACCACTTTATTTAGAAAAAAAATGATAAAAAAAGATATGTAAGGGTGATTTTAAGTTAAGGATAATAAAAAAATCACCCCTCCTTACTCGAATGAATGTATCATTAATAAATATAAAAAATGCTATACACTAATTAAAAAATAACTTATAAATATTTACTGTCACGTTTTTATAAGTTTTTTTTAATGATAACAGTGGGAAAAAAAAAGGAAAGGAAAAAGAAAATTCCGTCCTAATCATGATAATATTTTGGACTGAAAATTATTCTTTGACTTAATGAATCTTCCACGTAAGAAGATCTAGCGGTCAAGCCAATAGGGCTTTTCAGACATTTACCCCAAATAAAAATAAAACTTGATCAGAAATATTTCTAAATCTAATATTTTATCCTGAATAATATCTTTTAGAGATTTTTTTAAAAATTTTAAAATATAAGCTAAAATTGTTTGAAAAGTCATTTCGTAATTTAAAAAATTTTAAATTTATATTAAAAGTGTAGTTTAAAAAAACATTTTCAAAAATTTAAAAATTTTGAATTTATATTGAAAATAAACATTTACCTTTTTTAATCTTTATTTTACATGAAAAGCCTTTATACAGAAAACTATACTAAATTTAACATTATTTTTTGAACCTTGTTATTCTTAAATTTTTATTTTATTTTTCTAAAACTCCCCAAGCCAATAGACAAACTATTTTGTATAGACTGTCGCAATATTTTCTTCAGCATGGGGATGACTTCTCGATGTTGGAATTATGGAATGATTAACAGCGGTCTTGAAAAGGACCCTTCACTTAATTCCCAAATTAAGTTTAATACAAAATAAAATTTTATTTTTCACTCAAATTTTTGATAAAGTATAATTAAAATTAGGTTGGTTATTATAATAAGGTTAAAGTTTGAAAAGGAAAGAAGAAAAAAGCAAACGCAGTTAGATAAGTTAAATAATTTCACGTTTAAAAAATTTATTTTAAAAAGTGATGAAAATCAGCTTGATTTTTTTAATTGTGTATTTAAAAAAATGTTAAATGTGCACCCAGTTTTTGCAACTCAGAGTTTCTTGATTTGATGGGGGCCTTGTATACAGAAAACGAATTTCATGGAAGATGCGGAATTTCCAATAATACTTTCTAAGTGTTTGATTTTTCATATCAACTGAATGTGGTAGATCAGGGAGAAATGGAATTTCCAATAATAGTTCCAAAAAGTGTTTGATTTTTCAAATCAAATGAATGTGTGCGTAGACATCTTGGGATTGTGAGTGACTTGTGGAATATTACAAAAAGTAAAATTTAGGTGACTTTGCCAATCCACTGTAAATGTTAGCAATTGAGATGATGAGTCAATCCATATAATAAAAGTAGTAGATAAATGGTTATGCCAACCTTCGGGAAATGAAAGTGTAGATGGATGGTTAAGTCAATCTTCAGATAATAAGAAGGGAAGAAAATAATTACACCCAATATAACATGGTAAAACCCTCAGAATGAGGGAAACCTCAACGGGGCAAATCCAAGAAAATAATCCACTATGAGATAAAACTAGTACAAGATGACATACACCTAGGATATGCTCACAATCCTCTCAGTTTTATATCTCAGTACTCTCTCTATGAAGTACTATGTTTCTTGTCGCTCTATCGATTGATAACCGATTGTTTCGCACATATCAGCTCCAGCTCTGGCTTGATTGAAAGAGCGATTTACGAAACTCTTGCATCTCACTGGAATTTGTTTGATTATTAGTCCATAAAGAGCCTATTTATAGGCAAGGGTTTGATCCTCGGATGGATTCCATTGGTTGAAATGGAAACCATTTTCATTGGCTGAAACAAAGGCCAATTCTCATCCATATAAACATGAGATATGAGACGTGGTGGCAACGTGGAGAAAATTTCTCCTAAGGAAATTGTTGTTGTTGTTGCAACAGTATTTATGGAACTAGATTTACAAATCTCCCATTCGAATCCATAATAAGCGATGAAGGTGGGAGTGCTTCTTGATATGTAGTAGCGACTCATGCCCATGTTCTTGATATTGTGTCGATTTTCTTAAGTATTGACCTTCGTCATCATATCAACGATATTCGTTAATTATTGGATCTTTTGTTTGGAGCGGTTGTTCTTTGATTTGCTTTTCCAGTCAGCGATATCTCACATCTATGGCCAACAGTTCTTTGTGATACACCAGGTATTTCTTGCACTTAAGTCTACTCGCGCCCATTATCACAATGTATATAGTCTCTCTGTTTTAAATCAGTTCTTGAAGAAACCCTTCATCCATAACATCTCTTTTTACGGCCCCGATGGCGCAATATACTCTAGCCACATAGTAGAAAGTGAAACACACTTTTGTAGCTTTGACTGTCATGATATAGCTCCCCCTGCCAAATGTAAATAAGTACCTAGAAGTAGATTTTCTACAATCTAGGTCTCACCCTGCTCAAATCTGTATAATATTCAAGAGATGGTTTGATCCCCAAATCTTAAACTTTGAGGGTACCTTTGAGATATTTGAAGATCCATTTTATTGCCTCCCAGTGTTCTTTGCAGGTTGCTGAATGCAGCACAACTCAAGCTTTGTATGAGATATGCGGATGTGTACACACCATAGCATACATTAGACTTCTAACTACCGATGAGTATGGAATGGCCCGACATTTGCCTTTTCTTTCTCGTAAAATGGGACGAGTCTCTTACTCGACTTAGAAATGACATTAAGTAGTGTAGAAAACTGGTTTTGAATTTTTCATATTGAACCTTTCCAGCATCCGTTCAATATATATTTCTTGTGACAAAATTTGCCTACCTTCCTATCTCGTAGAATCTCCATTCCCAAGATATGCTTTGCATTGCCCAAATCCTTCATGTCAAATGTCTTTGACAATTCCATTTTTAGCTTCTGGATCATATCGGCATCCTAACCCACAATCAGCATATCATCAACATATAACAGGAGAATGATGAATTTATCATTAGGGAATCTTCGAACATAAACACAAGGATCTGCAAATGTCCTTTTATACTCTTGACTCATCATGAAAGAGTCAAATTTCTTATACCATTGTCGTGGCACCTGTTTAAGTCCATGTAGACTTTTCTTTAACTTGCAGACCATATTCTCCTTCCCTTTCACTTTGAAGCCTTCTAGTTGCTCCATAAAGATCTCTTCATCAAGATCACCATGCAGAAATGCAATCTTTACATTGAGTTGCTCCAATTCAAGATTCATACAAGCTGCCAATTCTAGTATAACTCGAATTGAACACATTTTCACAACAGGTGAAAAGATTTCATCAAAGTTAATACCTTTAACGATTTGAAACCTTTCACCACTAAGATGAACATGGCAACTTTTTAACAACTTCTCGTTGTCATTCTTTAGCTTAAACATTCATTTATTCTTGAGTTCTTTTCTCACTTTAGGCAATTTTATCAACTCGTAGGTATCATTTTTCCATAAGAAGTTAATCTCTTCTCACATGGCTTTTATCCAACAATCTTTGTCTTTGTGAGACTGTACTTATTGGAAGCTTTTAGGTTCCCCCTCATCAGCAATTAAAATATACTCTGAACTTGGATACCTTGTAGATGGTTGACGTTCTCTAGTTGTTTGTTTCAACAGAGGTCCTTCTTCTAGTGGAGAGATTTGCTACCCCTGATCAACACCTCCCATATCACCATCATCACCACTTTCTTCCTCCTCTATGATTGATTCTTTACGTTTCGTCCCTAGTTCCGATTCAGACATCTCTGCTTCATTAGTGGCACTTTCTAATGAAGTTTGTTCAAGTGTCAGATCTGCAACGCCTTTATATGTGAGTTTTGCACCACTCACATTTTTCTCCATATCTTCAATGGTTTCGTGTTCATGAAACACGACGTCTCTGCTTCTGACTATCTTTTGCTTCTCTAAATCCCATAGCATGTAGCCGAACTCCTCGTCTCAATATCCGATGAAAATGCACGTGGTTGCTTTATCATCAAGCTTTGATCTTTGCTCCTTTGGTACATGCATGAATGCTTTGCATCCAAACACCTTCAAGTGAGAGTATGGAACAAACTTTCTTATCCAAACCCTTTGAGGAATATCAAAGTCCAAAGAAACTGATGGCGATCTGTTGATCAGGTAGACTGCAGTGTAAACAGCTTTCACCCCAAAATGACTTAACAAGATTAGCTAATTTTAACATGCACCGGACTTTTTCTATAACGGTCTGATTCATCCTCTCTGCAACACCGTTGTGCTGTGGTGTACCAGGAACCGCCTTCTCGTGCCTGATTCCATGCTTGGAGCAATATTCTTTGAACTCCCTGGAGATGTATTCTCCACCATTATTGGTTCGAAGTCGCTTTAGAGGATTTCCTGTCTCTCCACCATGGCATGGAATTTTTGAAAATATTGGAATACCTGACTTTTTGTATGCAACAGGTATACCCATGTCTTTCATGAATCATCGTTAATGAAAGTAACAAAGTATTTGTTACCACCCCGGAAATCTACCTCCATAGATTGACAAACATCATAATATACTAATTCGATTGCTCGATTTTCTAGTGGGAGTTCTTTTGGAATGATACTCTATCATTGCTTTCCAAATAAGCAATAATCACAAGGGGTTTAGTGATTTGTCTTTAATATAGGAATTAAGAGGCTGTAGCCAAAAGTTGTAACCCCTTCTGGCTCATATGTCTAATCGACATGCCACAAGATTGGAGGTATCATCATCCAAGCGCATTTAGGTTGTCCTCCACCTTCCTTGTGTCTTGTCTGACGAACAACATAATGCAGCACCGTGCCACCATCAATGATCCTTGGTGACTTTAGTGCCACTATTGATAAAGTGGTTGTATCATCATATCCGATTATATGCACGAGAAATTAGGTTTGAAGTAGCGAGTCTAGAAGGTGTCGCACATCTTTCAACATTAATGTGCACTCCATACTTGTTTGTACGCAGATGTCACCAATCCCCACAATCTGGGAAACACTTTTATTTCCCATCTTCACCATGCCATAGTCTCCTACTTTGTATGTTGAGAAATATTCCCTTTTAGGGATGCAATGGTATGATGTTGTCGAGTCCACTACCCACTCAACATCTTGTTCTACTATATGACAACAATCTTCTTGATTTCCAAGTAAGGTCACACCTCATTTATCATTGATACGAGGTTATAGTGGCGAGTATTTTTTGTCGTCTTCACCTTGGCTCTTGTCTCCTCCTTGCTTCAGGATCTTGTAGTTCCTTTTCATGTGGCTTATTTTGCCACAATGATAACACTTTATTTTCACTATAGGATTGGATCTACCTCTTGACTTCTTATGCCCAAATGGTCCTCTACTTTTGCTTCAACTCCTGTTCTCAGTGACAAGGGCATGTGCATCATTGCCCAAAAAGTCTTTCCTTCGCATTTCTTCATTGAATAATCTATTTCTAACCATAGCCAACGTGACTTTTCCTTCTGGGGTTGAATTTCCCAGAGACACCACCAAAGTGTTCCAACTGTCTAGTAATAAGCCGAGTAGCAAGCATGCTCGGGTCTCATCATCAAGTGCATGACTTTTCCTTATGGGATTGAATTTCCCAGAGATACCACCAAAGTGTTCCCTACAAGAATTTGACAGTTTACCTACTGAATTTACCTACTACCGCAATTTTGTAGGTAAAAATAGGGATTTACCGACAAATTACCTACAAATTCTTGGGAAATATGTTTTCAACAATTTACGTACAGAATACCTACCATTTACCTACTAATATTTACCTACAAAACTATTTAGTCGAGTAAATATGGCGCTAATTTTGGCAAGATATTTGACAACACCTACAATTTACCTACTAATATTTACCTCTGATACTATTTAGTCGGTAAAATATAGCGTAATTTTATGCAAGATATTAAACCAGTAATAACATCTGATTTACCTACTATATTTGTAAGTTCCGCGATTACCTCTTGAATTTGTTGTAGGTAAATTAAAATATATTTTTATTTCTGTTAGATTTCTTGTCTTGTTTGTAGAGTAAATATACATATTACAAATTATTTTTTGTTAAGTAGTTACCTACTAAAGTTTTTGTAGAGCAAAATACAAATATTTAAAAGAAAACAATAAAATTATTTTATAAATAATTTTACATTTACTCATATTATTTTAGTAAAAAAAAATTTTAAATCAATTCCCAAACTTGGCCGTTTATTTGTTTTCTCAATTCCAAACCTACCATATTTTGGTTGATTTTTGTTTTTTATTTTTTAATTTTTATATTTGTTATTTTATTATATTAAAATTAATATATTTCAAATAAATAAAACAATTATGATTTTTAATTATTTATTAAAAAATTACAATAATAATTATTATTTATATTAAAGTATAAAATAAAATAATAATAAAAATATTTTTAAAATATAATTAGGGCGGGGTGGGGTGGGAATAATAATACCCGAACCCGTCCCAAACTTGTCTCGGGTATGAGAAAATAAGCTTATGAACCCATTGAGAAACACGATTACAGATTAAACTAAGCCGATACTATTAAAGGCGGAGCGGAACTGAAATAACCCCGTCAGATTTGTCATGCCTCTTCGCTACCTAATATTTAAAAAACAAGCGATTTAATGGCAATGTTATTAAGTACTGTGAGCACTAAGCTCAAAATTTTTTATTGACATTAAGTAAAATTATTTTAATAAACTTTATTTATTTTAATTTAAAAAAAATTCTTCCCTATTAATTTATTTATTCCTCCCTCCCTCTCATTTCCCCCTTTCCTCCTCTTTTTCCAATTTCCCCCTACCCCTGGCCCCTTCACTTTCTTTGATCCTAGAGATTGACCTATTTTACAAAATTCCCCCTCCCTCCCTCTCCATTTCCTATGCGACAAAGAACTTGCCCCCTTCCCCCTCCCCCTCTCCCATTTCCCCATTTCACAACCTTCTCCCCTTCCCCCTCCTCCATTTCCTCCACGAGCAGAGACCCCCTCTCCATTTCCCCGATTCACAACATTCCCCCTCCCCCTCTCCATTTCCTCTCTGAGCGGCCCACCCTCTCTCTCTTCATTTCCTTCTCTCCCTTTCATGATCTAGAACTTGGAAGGCATATGGGGGATCTGTGGTATGTTTTCGATTTTATTAATACAATGTTTCTATATCACTACCATAGTAAACTGGATTTGATGTTGTATGATGAATTATTTTTCTTATTTTCTTTATTGAGATTGTGAGCATTCATTTCTCTATTTTGCTTGGTTAAAGATGATGTTTCTATCAACTAAAGTACAGACATTTGGATTATCTTCTCGTTCAAAGTTTCCAAGCTTTGGACCGAAGGTTAGATCTTTGCCTCTTTTGAGTGAGAATGGAATTGATTTCCCTATTCCTATTACGTAAATTTTCTATTCCTATTTGTTCATTTTAAACTAATTTCTCTGAAAAAATCGAGAATGCCAAAGAAATATTAATTTATGGGATCTTCTTTAATATGACATATGTTAGGTTTTTTCTACTTACGGTAAGATTAGGTTAGAAAATATATGTAGAGGTTTCTTGAATTACGGTAAGATTAAGGTAAAATATATGTGAAGAGGTTGATCCACTATTCTATCAATGTTATATTCAGTATATGTTAAGATTGAGTATAATATATGTCAATTTGTTTGATATGCTCATGGGTTTGCATGTGAGTTATACTAATAAGCGAACCTATGACCAAAATATGATGTACCAAATTAAACCTATTGTCAAATTAAATACATAATTAAATTAAGGTTGGTTTCATATAAGTCAAGGTTTTTTTTTTTTATATTATGTCAAGGTTTGATCAGCATAGATTAAAGTTGATAAAAAATATTATTTCAATATAATTTCTAGTTTTATTAGGCTGAATACTTGTTATGCCTAATTGAAATTAAATTTGCTTCTATTTAGGTATGATGCTAATCATCAAGTCCTAAAACAATGCTATAAATTACTATTTAAATGATGGGGTAGAAATTTATTATTATACCTTTATTTGAACATCAAATACATAATCCCATAAATCTTCTTCAAGTTATATATATTTTATACATTTAAACAAAACTCAATAAAACAATCAGTGTAAAAAATATTACACTACTTAAATTGAATTCTCTAATATTTAAAGAGGTATTCTTTGTTTCTTCCTTTTATCTTATTAGATTTAGATTTTTCTTAGGTGCTGATAAGATGAACTGAAATATTAATAAAAACTTGAGCAAAAAATATAAAAAATTATAATTGTTTCATTGGAGAATACACATTAACCTCTTCAATCAAAGATTTGAACCGGGTAAGTAGAATCCTCTATGCCTTTTGGAACAGTTTATAAAATTTAAAATTTGTGTAATTTATGTATTTTGCTTGACCACGGGTCAAGGTGAGATCTTTAAGGATTTCACTTTTTAATGGTTAGGAAGCGCATCATACGGATAAGGAGGAATAAGAAAGAATAAATTATTCTTTTGTCAATATTTAAAAAAAAATACATTAATTAAGGAATGGTATTATATAGTAGATGGAGATTAAATAAAACCTAAAAGGGCATACTTGAGAATTTGGTTAGTTTGGTTGCTTGCTTTATGGTTGGAAGAAGCAAAAACAAACATGTGGGCAATGATTTGTGGGGAAATTCCTCCTCACTTTCATTGCTTGCAACATCAACTCAATTGTACTTGAGAATTTCCCCCCTCCTAAGCTTAATTTCCCCCTTAAAATAGTAGCAGAATCTTCCCCTAATTCCCTCAATTGTTTCTAATTAATAAAATAATAATATAGTAATCAAATAGTTTCCTCTATTTTACTACTCTATAGCCAAACGAGTAAACAAAAATAGTGAGTTTTACTCTAAACCCAAACTCGATTCCACTCTTTGCCACACCCACACCAAAAAAAAAATAGAAAAGAAAAAGCCCCCTTTTAAGAATTACACCTAATTTAATTCAAAGTTTCAATGTATTATATTTCCTTCCTCCTCTACAAAATTAGGAGGAGAATTTTCCCATCAATGGTTAAAACATGAAAAAAAAAAAAAAGATAACAATAAAACATTGATTTCAGGTTTTTCCAGCAATGTCTTACTCCTAATGGCTAAAGGCACTCATGACCTTTTCTATTATTTTAATATCTAAAAATGAATAGGCTACTTAACACGGGGCATTCTAAGCTTTAAAGGTGGCCATATATATATATGGTGAGGAAACATTTAGTAGTTTTCATATGAGTATGTCATTCTTAGTAATATATGTGTAAAATAAATTGATGAAATGTGGTCTAACTAAATTTCAAACATGGGGTGATTTCAGGAAATATGAGATCAAATCGTCATTGGATGTATACAAGACTCAACAATGATGGCACCATTAGCAAAGATTTGTTGATGGGGTTGAAAATTTTATTAGTTTTTGCACAATCAATTGGGAGTGATGAATGTAAGAGATAAGATGTCCATGTAGGAAGTGTCATAATCGAAAGTTCCAAACTTTGGAAGAAGTGAAGTTACATCTTTTTAGAAAGGATTTATTACAGATTATTATGTATGGGATCGACATGGAGAACAATATGTGCATGCTACCTCTACAAATTTTGAATGTAATATTCATGAAGAGGTGGATACAGAATCTAGTAATCCATATCGACAACTGATAATCGATGCAGCTGGGCCTGGTTTTAATGTAGAGGATATGGAGGAAGTACCTAATCCCACTGCACAAAAGTTTTATGATATGCTTAATGCAGTTGATGAAAAATTATGGGATGGTTGTACTAAACATTCTCAAATATCGTGATTTACGATTGTTGCATATGAAGTCAAACACCATTTTCCAGAGAAAGATAACGATGATTCGCTCGAATTTTACAGAGGTGTTGCAGGAGGATAACAAAATGGTCGATAAGTTTTACAGAACAAAGAAGTTAGTGCAGGGACTTGGTCTTCCAGTAGAAAAGATTGATTGTTGCAAAAATTCTTGTGTGATATATTGGGGTGAAGATGCTGACTTGACAAGTTGCAAATTTTGTAACCATCCTCGATTCAAGAATAAACGAGACTCAGGGAAACCAAACAAATATGTTCCACACAAGATGATGTTACTTCCCTTTAAGTCTAGGTTACAACGATTATATGCTTGGGCTTGCTTAATTTGCACATATGCGATGGCATGATGATAACAGGATGATGGCACAATGTGTCATCATCGAATTCTGAGGCATGGAAGCATTCAACCGCACATCAGCCGTTTTCTTATGAATGTCGTAATGTGAGATTGGGATTGTGTATCTTGATGGTTTTCAACCATTTGGTCAATCTGGACAACAATATTCGTCATGGCCAGTAATAGTTACTCCATACAATTTGCCACCATGGATGTGTATGAAGGAAGCTTATATGTTCTTATCCGTAATTGTACCTGGGCTTAACAATCCTAAAAATAAGATTGATGTTTTCTACTGACCTTTGATTGCGGGTACAAACAACTTTGGGATGTTGAATTGTGCGAGCTTATGATGTTTCACGGAAAGCAGAACTCAAATGAGAAATTTGCTCTCATGTGGACTATTAGTAATTTTCACCTTTACTCAATGCTTTACAGTTTAGATGCAATTTGGAAAACTGCTAATCCTTATTGTATGGAGCATTCACAAGCATTTACATTGACAAGTGGTCGAAAAACATCTTGGTTTGACAATCATCGAAAGTTTCTCACCATAGACATCCTTTCAGTAGCAATAAGAATGCTTTCATTAAAATGGCTGAGATGTCACCATCCCCACCTATAAGAACCGGTGCCCTGATTTTCTGAAATAGATAACTTGGGAGTGAGAAAGAGTGATTGATATTGATGTTGTTGGGGTTAATAGGGTAATATGCAAGACATGTGGTTGGGATCGCGAAGTATCTTTTGGGAGTGCCATATTGAGTTCAAATCTCATTAGACATAATTTAGATGTCATGCATATCCCGAGAAGAATGTGTTTGAAAATGTATTTAACCGCCGGTGTTGAACATTGAAGGAAAAACTAAAGACAATGAGAAAGCGAGAGAAGACATGAAAAGGTTATGTCGAAGGCATGAGTTGGAAAGGGATGAAGCAACAGGCAAATTTCCCAAAGCGTGTTATACATTAAGATAAAGCGAAAACAAGTTTTGTCTTGAGAATGGGTAGAAAAACTTAAAATTTCTGATGGGTATGCTTGAATATGGGGCGATGTGTAGACATGAGAAAGTTAAAGTTGTTTGGGATGAAGAGTATGATTGTCATGTATTTATGCAAAGGCTACTTCCCATTGCATTTCGTGAGCTCCTTCCGACAAATGTATGGCAAGCTTTGACAGAATTAAGTCTTTTTTTCAAAGACTTAACATCAACAACAATTACAGTAGCAAACATGGAAAGACTTGAAAGAGATATTCCAATTATCATTTGCAAATTGGAACGTATATTTCCTCCTGGTTTCTTCGATTCTATGGAGCATCTTCCGATACACTTGCCTTATGAGACAGAAGCTGTGGACTGTACAATATCGTTGGATGTATCCTTTCGAAAGGTAAAATGAGTAATTTAAATTAATATTTTTATTATATTAAAAATGAATACTTATGTATTTCTATGCATATATGTTGATATAGATTTCTTGGACACTTGAAAAAGAATGTCAATAATAAAGCAAAGGTGGAAGGATCAATTTGTAATGCATACTTAGTAGAAGAAGCATCCAATTTTTGTTCATATTATTTTGAGCCACACGTGTACACAAAAGCTCGAAGAGTACCTCGTAATGATGATGGTGGTGATGTTGAATAGGTTGTAGGTAATATTTATTCAAACATCCTAGCAAGTACATTGGACGATTGAAAACAAGGAGGTTATCGATGTTGAGTATGATCTTTGCACAAACTTCATATTATTAAAATTGTGAAGATGTTGAACCTTATATCAAGTAAGTGTTTTAAAATTTAATACTTATCATTCATAACTTATTAGTTGTAGGGATGTCTAAAAGTATTCTATAATTTGATTATAATATACATTGATGAGGGGAAATACAAAACAACGAATCGGGCATCACAGAAGCTGAGCTTGATGAGAAGCTTGAAAAGCATTTTTCAAAATGGTTTAAGAATATGTAAGTAGTGAAATTTTATTTCCTATTATGCCAAGTTCATTACTTATATTTCAAAAATTAGTTGTATGTTTAATAGACGCGCCGTAATATCATCAACAATGAGTTCATCGAAGATCTTGCAAGAGACCCTTTACACACAGTTAAATCATATTCAATGTATTTTGTTACTGGTTACAAATTCCATCTTGAATCCACATGGATCTATCACAGTCAACCTCAGATAGTGGAGTTTTCAAAGGCACAAATTCTAGTGATAACGAGATTCATTACTATTGCGGCTTGATAGAGGTTTTGGTTGGATCTCCAGGCGCAATTAAGCGCCGCAGTGCTCTTCAATTGTGAGTGGTTTGATCCACCACTATTAATAGTGGGATGAAAGTTCATAAGCAGTATCCTCGGTAGATGTCAACCTCAAGCGAAGAAGAATTTAAATAAGTATGAGCGCTTTTAATTCTTGCCGTACAGTTTTGCACAAGTTTATTATGTCTTATCTGACTTAAAAGAGACAAGTCGATTGGTTAAATTTGTTTGCAAAGTTAAAGCTAGGTAATGGTGGATGTTCCATCATCTTGTTGAGAAGATAGTAGATGGTAACTCGGCATTCCAAGAAGATGAAGCCATTTAATTTACAACAAAATGAAACATCGATCCACGATTGATGAATCGGGTCCATTGAATGATGTAAATGGGGATCTTGTTCAACTAGTTGATGATGAATACGAGAATTTCCAGATGACCCATACTTAGTCGAAATTAGAAGATGAAAGTGAAGATGAATATGTAGGCGATGATAGTGATTAGAAAAGAGCATTCACGACAGTTTTGTATTTATTTAGTTTATTATGATGTTTGTAGAAATCTTAATGATTTGATATTGATATTGCTATAATAAATCATTATGAATTTTGATTATGATATTTGTAGAAATTTAAATTGTTGATATTGATATTTACAATAAATAAGTAATATTGTTTGTTTTTCTTCTTGATGCCATATTTGTTTAATATTGTAACTTGCTCACATTTTTGTTTACATCTTTATAGGTTTATTAGAACATGGTTAAATCTCTAAGTAAAGAAGAAGGCACTTACAGTCACAACCATCTCATCAACTTGATTCAATCGAGTAATCTGAGTCTTGGCACGCCCCCAACAACAGTACCCACCTTTCTCTCCGCATATAAGTCAACGACCATAAACCCAACTTCTTGCACTGCACATATAGAGTCATCGGTGCATCTGACCCTCTTTGCTGTTCCTATAGAGTCCACCGACCTCACCCCAACTTGCTGCTCCTTTGCATACAACTTCACCAACACCTCACGGATGCTTACGCACTATTCTGGACACTACAAATTCTTCGCTTTATACTTATGAATCCGGGATAGCTCAAAATCGTACACTTGTGCGTTTACGAAATAATGTGTAAGTAATATATTAAAGTCTTACATTTTGTAGTGTGAATAATATTTAAATAGAATATTATTTGCTAGTTTAGAGCCATGCGGAAGAATCTCTCGCATAATGAGGAAGGCTTTTGAGAAAATATTGATCTTGAAGAGAGACAATGGATAAAATGGAAGACCATTTTAAATTGAAATTAAGGCTTTTATTATACTCAATTTGGTAATAAATCTTTGAGTTAACTTATTTTTAAGTTTATTTTAGCATGTGTTAGTTGGAAAAAAAAGGTGAAGCAACTCCTACTGCATAGAATTATGATTTAATTGTATGCTAATTTTGATTATAACATAGAATTATATAATGTAGAAATGCTTCATGTGGGACAATGCAATAGATGAACTAGTCAAAATAGCATGGGAGGAGAAAGTGTGTAGTCGATATCGAGACATGATATCGGAGATAAAAGGAAAGGAAGAAGCCAAACTTCATTGATCGGTTATGGGAAAGATGGCGGTGTTATTGGAACACACCGAAAGCAAAAAGATTCATGGCGTACTCGAACAGAATATCGAAGGCAACGGGACGGGAATGGACCTTGACTCACGCGGAGCCTTTGCTCGTTATGACCATGGGAGACGACTTGTAAGCTTTTATTCAGAACTAGTTTTTAACTCTTTTGGCTATAATTTGTTTGGTCCTTTGTCATATGATAGATAAGGAAAGGAATTTTTATGTTAGTGAGAAAATAGTCCATATGAGATGGATGTGGTATATCGTCATTGGAGAGAAGGTCAATGCCTTTGGGTACTGTTCCTTTGATGGAATAAGATTATAACATAATTGTGAAAGTACTTTAATGAAAAAAAATTGAGAGATTTGTGTATTACTGCTACCCTGTGGCATAACCAACACTTATTTTGTTTGTTTGATTCCTGAGTGCATATAATTTCCTGTTATGGTTTGTTTGGCTGCTAAAAAAATGCAGGGGAACAAAAGGCATGACATATAATATTGAATTCGAATCTTATCGGCCCAGTTCTCCTATGTTTGACTAATGGGAATATATAGACATTATGGAGTCCCCTTTATTTTAGGCACGGAGTACACCATTGTCTCCTTCCTCTTTGTTTTCACATACTTAATAGACATATAGTTCCAAGATTAAATTAGCATATAGAATACTATGTCTCATTTCTCAAAGTGTTTGTGATGTTGGGTGGTTGTTTGGTGTTTGTGATTACAACTTTTTCTCATGGTGATTGTGATGTTGGGTGGTTTTTGTTGTGTGTTGTTGGAAAGGATGACCCTAATGTGAAGTTGTGTGTTGTTGTGTATTTGTTCGTTTTGGACTAAGGATCTTCATTTGGAAGCATTTTAAATTTTTTTAATAGATTAGTAATTTTTTTTTAATCTTGTAAGACCATAATCTTCTAAGCATTAGTAAGGGTGAATTACATTTTTTTAATGAAAGCGATAATTCTAATCAAATCAACTTCTCTATTTGTTGGCTTATGTTCTTGGTTTGTAATGAGTTTCTATATTTATGTATATTTAGGCTCATATACTTGGGCGTCAACCTTTGCCACTACCATTATTTAAACACACGCACACCAAAAAAGGTGATGGTAAGACATTTGTTTGATAAGTCAAGAGCGTAAATGTAAAGTTAATTAATTTGATTAATGTATGAGCTTTCTTGAACTTACCTTATTATGATAATCTAATTAATTTAAATTTTTACGGGATGCTCTTGAGTCTAGGAATGTGATTAACACAATGCAATGAGACAATAGATGAGAATAGCATGTTTTGGATATTGTGGGTGGAAAACAAAAGGAATGCGGTTTATGGTCTTGGGTCCGGCTAGTGAGTCTTATGGGACTAGTGGTGCATCTACTTCAACAAACGTCCCCTTTTCATAACAAAATGAAGAAATGCAAGAGCTACGAGAGAGGCTTACTCACCAAGAGGGTAATTAATAAATTGGAAAGCCTAACATCACATTTATTACAACGATATGGATGAAATGTCGAGCTCGGCAACCACCACTAGTCCTGCTGAGTCTTATTTCGACCCACAGTTCATGATGATGATACGAGATGATAGCGATGGCGATGACAATAATACAATTCCAAAGTTGTATCTATTGTTGTCTCAAGTTTCAATCTATCATGTTATGCAGCTATCAACTTGTTATTATTGCCACTTTTTATTTTATGTAAGACTATACTTTAAGTGCACTTTCTAGTTATATTTATGTAATTTGAATATTTTAATTGCACTATTATTGTCATTTTATTACAATTTTGAATCATATATTAATCTACTTTTATTGTAAATTTATTACTGTTTTTTTATCGGGATTGCAATTAAATTAAATTAAATATGTAAAATGTTTTCATATTATTAAATTACCTACAGTTACCTACTAAAAATATAAATGAATGGATTATTACCAGCAGTTACCTACTAAAAGTATAATATGAATGAAATTATTACCCAGACGATTACCTACTAAAGTATAAATATGAATGAAATTATTATCGGCAGATTACCTACTAAGTATAAATGAATGAAATTATTACGTGATTACCTACTACAGAGTATAAATGAATGAAATTATTACCTACAGTTACCTACAAATCTAACCATTACCTCACAGTTCGCAGGCAACTTTACCTACTAAATTGGCAAATTAAACGACAAACTTACCTACGATTACTATAATAATGACTCTGGATGAAGAAATTGCATACCCAGTTTATTTTTCGTTACAGCGATTACTGAATTTTCAAAGCATTGCATACAAAACAATATTAGGTAAAGTAATTTCTTTGACAAATATGACGTGATATTACCTACCACTTCTGGAGCTAATATTGTGTAGGTAATTACCTACTATTGCACTTTTTTTGTAGGTAATTATTTTCTTAAACGGAGATATTACCTACAATGGTGTTCGGTAGGAAATTAGTAGGTAAACTAGATTACCTACAAAATTTCAATGATTACCTACTGAAATGTTCAGTAGGTAAACTGTTAATTTCTTGTAGTGTTCCAACTATCTAGTAATGACTCAAGTGGCAAGTAATAACAAGGTTTCATCATCAAGTGAGAGACCTATAACTGATAACTGCGTGATCATTCCTTCGAAATCATTCAGGATCACTCGCTTGTTGATTGGCCTTCCCTTGAGCTTCAAATTCATCAGCTTCCGCATCAAGAAAATCTTTGCTTGTGCGTTCTTTGTCTCGTATATGTTTTCCAAGTTCTTCCAAAGAGTGTGGGGATCTGTCTCTTTGGCAACATGGTTGTAGAGGCTGATGTCCACCCATTGGAGAATGGCACCCAATGTTTTCTTCTTCAACTTCTTCCAATCAGCATTTGACATGTCACTTGACTTGCTATTATTTCCCTCAATAGGATCAAATAAATCCTTACAATTAAGGATATCCTCCATCATAGGTTTCCATAATGAATAATTTGTTGCTGTCAATTTAATCATGAGACTCGAATAACTTTCGGCCATGATTCCACACAAACTCGGTCGAAAAACCAGAATTTTTCTAGATCTCGGATGACGAAACAGACTTCACCATTGAAATCGTCTCACAAAATCTAACTACCACTTCGAATTTCGTTGGATTCCAAGACAATCAAAATTGCACGTTTTTCGAGGCATTGAGTGTAGGATGACACATGGCATGGTTAAGGGGATGTACGCTAACACTTGCGAGAAAGTGACATGGCAAGAGCCATATGTAGATGCGCAGATGTGTGGCTCGCAGTGCTTGTGAAGGATGATCTGATAAAAGGAAATAAAGAAATAAAGGAAATAAGGAGGAAAATGTGCCACATTGGGCATGAGAAAAAGGAGGAAGTTCCTCCCTTGACCGATCAGTCAATGTAATCCAAAGGGAGGAGAAAATGCAAGGAAGAGAAAATGAAGAAAGAAGGAGAAAGAAAAGATGAAAATGAAATGAGAAGAAATGATGAAAAAAGAAAAAAGGGAGGAAAGAAAACAAAGAGAAAACAAAAGAAAGAAAAGGAGTTAGTAGAAAGGAAATGAAGGAAAAGGAAAGGAAAGAGGAGGAAGAATTTCTGATTCCTTGATAAGTGAATGATTAAGATCTGATGTGCAGTGTGCGTTCTCCGTGAATCTTTGAATTTGGGTTTAAAATCAGCTAATCGATAAATGTTTTCCTCTTGATTAGTCTACAGTATATAATGGTATGAAAATTTTACATTTTATGGGAGCCATGAAGCATATGATTCGGTTCAAGACTTGGGGTGGATGGTAGAAATTTCATGATCGGTTTCACACCGGTCGAGGCGTTGTGGGTTGGGGTTGCGTCACGAAACTAAAGTTTCCCGGGTTTGTGACTTGTTTGATGTTGTATGAATGTTTGGAACCAAACTGGTTCATGTTGGTGAAGGGACCATGAGGTACCCTATTGGATGGATCCAAGATTGTGACCTTATTGTGTGTTATTGTTTACATGAATAACATACTGTGTGAAAAGTATCATGTTAGTATATGTTATTTGATGTATTAACATGGATTGCTTAGATGTAAATTATATGTAAAAATTATAATTGTCCATGGTATGTAAATGTTTCATGTAACTTGAAGGAAAATGCATTGGCATCATGCATTTCATATTCACGATCACAT
The DNA here is from genome assembly GCA_016808115.1 of Tetrastigma voinierianum. Lineage (NCBI taxonomy): Eukaryota > Viridiplantae > Streptophyta > Magnoliopsida > Vitales > Vitaceae > Tetrastigma > Tetrastigma voinierianum. The sequence continues at coordinate 43,843 of JAEQBH010001895.1, read as the reverse complement.
CGGGTTAGTTGGGTGTGATTTTTATGGTCTTGTTTATTCACCGATCATTGACGAATTGAATTTGTGAAGCTGAAAATGGGACAAAGTCAGGTAGAACTCTGGGGTGTAAATGATCAAAATGATAAATTGCTTTTTTGGGGTGGGCAAAGTTGGGGTAGATCCCCCTAGGGTGAACCCAAATGTTATTCACGATTAGACATGAATCCCGGCTTGATGTAAGTTCGAAAATGTTGAAAAAGCATCACGGTCAATCACCTGTGAAAACCAAAATTAAATGGCCCATAAAAAGAAAAAGAAAATCATGAAATGATAAATTAAAGATTAAGAGGTTGTCAATGGTTTAGTCATTAGGTTAAAGAGCGTTGTTGGGACTCTCACAATATTCTAGTTGTAGGGAGTTGGTTATGACTCAGGGTTGTGGCATGAGGAATTAGCATCTTATCGTGACTGAACATTCCGTATAATGTTGCATAAATAGTGCAAATGTGATTGATGTTTATATGCCCAGAATTAAGTGTGCGTTTAGGTGGGAGTAACCCTTGTAGTGAAAAACTTTCTACTAGGCATTGCTAACCCCGTGTGGGAAACTATTTTTTTCAGGTGCGCAGGGGGAGGTAACTGGTTCAGGTGCTCAGTTGTGAACTAGGCCGGATTGTGTCCTTTTTCAGTCAATCTTGTAATATTTTGGATCAAATATCCAGTTTTTACATGTAAATAATGTATTTTGTAATAGAAACTGAGTTCCGGGATGTTCCAGTGTTACGTTAATATTTTTCCCAGTGTGCATATGGCACGAAAGTGAGTATATTAGGATCTGATATTGAAATATTGCATTTGGAAGAGGTAATGAGTCAGGGAAGCAAAGGGATGAGCACTACCCCATTTTGCCCTAGGTCAGACGAGAAATGGGCCGAGGAGCAGACGAGCTGGAATGTGGGCGGCAGGGTGCACGAGGCCGAACCGCAGCGTGCAACACGGTCTGGTGTGCGTAGCGACGGGATCCCTTGGCCGCCCGGTCGCGACATCAAAATTTTATTAATACATGACATGGTGAGGCGAAGGACAGGTGGTTCAAGGTCGCGACATGATTTTCATGTCGTGGCGGGTTGGCCAGTAGGTGTGCGACGAGAAGAAGCTGCAAGGCGTGGTGTCGCGACCGCGATTTTATGTCGTGACGCGGTGCGGGCCATTTGGTGTCGCGACACGCACTGGTGTCCGCGACATGATGCGGCTTCAAGGGTCGCGATATGGTTGGTGTCTCAGTCGAGCTTAGGCATGGCGGGGGGCGGGTGTTCTGCGACGGCCGGCGAGGCATGAACAGCATAAAGACACCGCGGCGTGCGTGCAACAACACGCGATGTGCCGCCTTGTGCACCACGACCACCTCTTCTGATTACCAACGTGTTGTGCCGCTGTTTTGGAGTCCTTTGTTTGGAACACTGTTCTTGGATCATTGTTAAAAAAAAAAGACCCCCAGGCCGGGATTTGGGGCGTCATAGGAATATGACAACAAATAATATTTGGTGGTTTGTCAATCATGAGATAAAAGCAACGATTAGATGGCAATCTTGAACCTTGAAGATTAAACAACGGTTGGGTGGTTGTGTCAATCCACGAAAATGTAAATAAACGGGTTTGAGAGGCAGGCCAATCTGACATAATAAAAACGGCAATATGGGTGGTTATCTCTTGTGGCTGGGGAAATGAAAGTGTAGATGGATAATTGAGTTAATCGCCGGGAGAATAGAAGGGAAGATAATAATGAAACCCGATATAACGTGGTAAAACCCTCAGAATGAGGGAAACCTCCATGAGGCAAATCCGAAAAAATAATCTACTATAAGATAAAACTAGCATAAGATGTCATCTGCTTTAGGATGTAATCTGATGTCTCATCTTCTGCAGTAATCTTGTATGATTAACATAAACACCAAAAGGTGTAATAGCCACGAACTATTTTGCCTATCTTTTCGATTATGTGATCGAAAAAATGATCTGGAACTCTTTTAATCTCTTTGAATACTCGTTTGATTATGTTGTGAAGCGCATTTATAGGCAGGGTTTAGTCTTTATATAGTTAATTGGTTGAAATAGCAATTTTGATTAGCCCAAAACATATCGATTACCACCATCCATATAAATATTAGATATGAGACATGGTGGCAACGTGGAGAAAATTTATCCTAAGGAAATTGCTGCGCTGTTGCAGCAAGATTTATGGGACTGGACACTACAAGACCAGGCCCCAGAGAAGTGGATGAGATCGATGGAAAATAACCTAGTTCTATTAATTCCTACCTTGGGATGAAGGGGTGAGCATTCCAATCATTCTTCTTCACTTACTGTCTTTAACAGTACTCAATCCCAGAGGTAGAAATGATAGCAGGGTTTTGTTGTTGTTGTGCTGCTTGTGCTGATCATGATCATCAGCTCTTACCAGCTACTGGAGCAGAGTCCAACCCCTCCTCGGATGAGTATATGGTAAAGCCCACATGCATCGACTTCAAGTGCGGGAATTTCAGCATTCCGTATCCGTTCGGGATGGGAGAGGCCTGTTATTCCAGTCCCTGGTTCTCCATCAACTGCAACCGTTCCTTCAAACCCCCAAAACTCTTTCTAAACCATACCCGCCTCCTCAATCTGGAAGTGCTGAATATATCATTGGAGGACCAAACGGTGACGGTCAACAGTCCCTCAACTTCCTTGTGCAATTCCACAGATCAGGCCGGGAAGATGTCCACTGAAACGAAGCCCAGCATGGACTTGACCGGAACTCCCTTTTGGTTCTCAACCTATTACAACTTATTCATGGTGTTGGGTTGCGGCAGCGCCCGCCTCATGATTAACCAATCTAAAGCGGTCATGGCCCGGGTTGTGCATCAATTTGCCCCCAGGTGGAGTTGAGTGGTACTGATGAGTGCTTTGGCGTCAACTGTTGTCAGACCACAATTCCATCCAGTTCCGCTTTGAAGAATTACAGTGTTAATTTTACGATACAGGGCGAGGAAACGGGTTGTACGACGCATGCCCTCCTGGTGGGCAGACATTGGTTCTCTCGCAACTTTTCGAGTCGGGCTGTTACAGAAACTGGATATGCTCCATTGGCACTGATGTGGATGATAGAAAAAAGTCTCGACTGGTTATACTCCAGCGATCTCTGCGTCGCCGACGTCTCAATGTACCTAGGCACATGTGGATGCGAACGGGGAAAAGAAGGCAACCCTCACCTCATAAATGGATGTCGAGGTACGCTTCTCCATTCAATGTTGTGCTCCATCTTCGATTGGCTTATACGGGGAAAATCTGTTGGCGAAAATTTCTGTCAAGATTATGGAAAAAATTTTATGGCAAGATTTTAGGGGAAATTTTAGGGAGGGAAAGAAGGGAAGAGATAGAGAAGCGATCCAAGATTTTGGGAAATTTTTCGGACAAGATTTCAGGAATTTTGAGGAAAGAATGAAAGAAAAGAGAATGGAGAGAAGGGAAAGGGGGAAAGCATGGAAGAGAAGGAGATGGGAGCTCGTATTGGTATCGGGGCTAACGGGGAAGGGCGGGGCGGACGGAAGGAAACCAAACACGTCCCAGACCTTATTCGGGTTTTAAACATTTTTCCCAAACCCGATAAAAACTTGTTTGCGTGTATGCCATATCCGTCCCATTAGTGCGTATGCTGCTAAATATTATTTTATTTTTCAGTAATTTGTTTGTTAGATTTATTAAAATTTGAATTAATAAAATTATTTTTCTTTTTAAAAAAATTTAAAAACCATAAACTTTAAAATAATTTTATTTGTTCTGGATTTTTTTATATATTTTATAATAAACCTAAATATTAAAAATGTCCAAATTTAATATTTTTTATTTTCTTAATGTTTTTCAAGGTCAAACTTCGCTTGTGTTGTTATACATTTGAAGTTCTAACTACTAATCTATTAGCAAATTTCAATATTATTGTTTTATTTATATATTTATTTATTTGGTGTTCTAGTTGTTAAAGAATGTGCTCATTGCTCGGGGACATGTGATTATGGTTACGACAGCAACAATGAAATTTACTATTATTGCAACATGAAGAATGGGATGAAGGCTTTAATTATAGGTAATTAATTAATATCTCCTTTTCTTATGTGTTTTATTTTAAAGAATTTTTGTGTTAAACCTTTGCTCTTATGTAAATTAACATCCCTTTCATAAAATGTATCTTGCTAAAAAAATAGGAAATACGAAATTTTTAACTCTTGGATTATTTCGAAAAATCGAAAATACGTCATTTCCCTTAAATACAATATATAATGAAAATTTTAATGTAAATAAAAATACTAAAATTATACTTAGTTTTTTAAAATTAGCACAAAATTCCCAAACATAAAATTGACACCCTTGTTGTGTTAATAATTATTTCTTCTTGTACTTCTTATCTGCTAAAATTACAAGCAATCCATGTTCTTATAACAAAATATATAATGATCAGCCATGGAACGAGGAAGAGGGCCAAAACTGAGCTTTTACCAACCAATTCTCTAGGTAGGTTTTGTCATTATGGTCGCATCGACCTCACAATAGTGATAAGGCTAATACATATGGCCCGAATATCTTGTTTACAAGGATGTTTTTGATAAACATAATATTTAATATTGATGGACAAAACAAGAATTCATATGAACAAATGCACGACATGAAAAGAGGTTTGGGGTTTTTATATCAAGGAAGACTCCGCCACAATACGTTAAAAAGACAGATATATTGTGACTACAGATAAAACCCTAAAGCTATTAAAGCTATTAAAAAGACTAGTCTACCCTTAAAAGTAAAGTAGAATTACAAAGAGAAATGACTATAGTACCCATAACACTTATTATAATATTTAACATCCCCAACCCACGATGTCAAGAATAAGCGTCGTAGAGTTTGCTAGACAAAAAACGAAACGCGAGATAGAAGCAAGGCGATTGTAAACAAGTCGGCAAGTCGATAGAAGAAGCTGAATGAAAGGTAACGTTAAAGTGCCGTCCGAAATTTATGTCGAACGACACGACAATCAATCTCTAATACGCTTTCATTCGCTCGTAAAACACTGAGCAATTTGATAAGACTCATTATCACAATATAACGGAGTAGGTTGATGTGAAGAAAACATCTATATCCGTTGAACCATCGTGAACTAAACTATCTCACGTAGTGTAAGCCATGGCACGATACTCGCTCCGTGGAAGATCTGAGATAACATCTGCTTCGCCTTCCACCTAAATGAGAATCCCCCAAAAAACAAAAACCAAGAGGTCGAGATTTTGGCAACCGGGAGGGATCACTAGCCCAATCGCATCGTAATACACGTAACTCCAAGGATGAGGTAAGAAAAGAGACTCGAACCGAAAGACCGGCATACCTCAAAATACGGGCAATGTTAAAATTAATTAACTGTAAGAGGCTAAGTAACAACCGACTAACTATATTTAACAAAGATACGCAATGTCGTGACGAAAATGGTAAGATAAACCAAACTACCAACAACAGACGATATGCAACCGATCCTAGCAGAACCATCGGTTGTAGTAATCGAGCATTAATCTCAATAGAGCACGTTAAACTGATTATCGCGATACGAGACCGTCAATATATCGAGATGTACCGAGATTGAGAAAGGAAGATAACCTTTCAAGAAGATGCAACTCAATACCCAAAAAGTTAATCTGAGTGAGCCCAAATCCTTCATTGCAAAACAACGAGTCAACTCTGTCTTTAACATTAGAATACCATCACAACATCATCACCGCAGAATAATCATATCATCAACATATAAAAGCGTAACACGACCAGCGTGATATTAATCTAACAAATAATGCAGAATCATGATTGCTGGGGATCGAAACCAAGTGAGGTAATAACAGCAAACTTTTCAAACCAGCCGAGGAGCTTGTTCGAGACCATAAAGGGCTTTTCCGAGCTTGCAAACTTCACCAGCTCGATGAAAACCCCGTGAGGAGGAACCATATAGACTTTTCTGAAGATTCCCATTTAAAAACAAGATTTTTAACATCCATTTGAGTAATATGCCAATGATCAACAGGGCAATCGCATAAGAGCACGAATAGTTGTCATTTTCGCAACATGAGCAAAAGTCTCCTCATAATCCATACCATATCAGTTGAATATCCCTTAGCAAACCAATCGAAGCGATACCTTTCAAATGCATCCATCGACAGTCTTAATTTTATGTAATCTAACGAGAACCAATGGCACGCTTAATTGGAGGTAGAGGTACCAAATCCCAAGTATGTGTCTCATGTGTAGCGTTGAGTTCTCACCCATAAAGATGTCGCCAAAGTGGATCATCGACCGCTTTATAGACAAAGGCCGTAGAGACGATGAACCGAAGCCAAAAAAGAGACAAAAGAATCAGAGAAAACAAGAATAAATAAAATCAAGTCATTGAGGGACTTTACCTACTACGAAAGGTAACTGGAGAAACAGAGTCGTAGCCTCGTAAGACGACGAGCACTGAGAAGGAGAGGAAGCATGCATGTCGTGAGCTACACCAGATTCGATGAAATAGTAGTTGGAACTCTGCAAGAATTATGATCAGAAAGAGTAGGACGAGACTGGGGAACATCAACAATGGGGAACACAAAGATTACGACCAAAGAAAAGGATTAACATAATAAGATCGACTTAGTCATGTTATGAGCACTAGCAGAATGAAAAATACTTATATAGTCTTTCAGAAATACAACATGACGCTAAACATATAATTTTTCGACCGATCGGATCAAAAACAACGATATCCTTTTCGACCCGCACCATAACCTGTGAAAAACACAAATACTAGATGAAGACAACTTACTACGCCAACGTGAGGTCGAAGAACAAACACGAGAACCAAAAACGAAGAGAAGAAGGAATTGTGAGCATGTCTATATAATTTTTCAAAAGGAGACAACCCTGAATCAGAGAGGTTGGAATTCTATTAATCAAATGAGCCATAGTGAAGGACCGCTTCTCCCCAAAATTCACTAGAACACCGGCGTACAATAAAAGAGATCTAGCAAATTTCAACAATGTGTCTATGTTTCCTCAAGAACAATTCATTTTGTTCAGAGTATTCCAGACAAGAAGTTTGATGAATCATTCCATCTAAAGCAAACCAAGAAAGCATGAGAAGTATACTTCCACCTAAATCACATCTAAAACACTTGATAACAGAGGAATGTCAGGTTTTAATGAGAATTCAAAATCATTGAATATACTTAGAAAATCGAACGTTTCATAAGATAAACCCAGCAATAACGAGTGCAATCATCAATAAAGGAAACATAATAACGTGATCCTCCTTTTGTGGGAATAGGAGAAGGACCCCATACATCAGAATGAACAAGATCAAATGGAGCAAGAGAAACAGAAGTACTTTTATTAAAAGGCAAAGCAGAAAATTTGGCCAATTTGCAACCACAACAATCAAATATTACAAGGTTTCACATTGCCTAAGGCTCCCGTAGGTTAGAAACTAAACGAGATGCGTAAACACGATGACCAAGGGGCGAATGCCAAATAAAAGACAGATCAAGAATCACTCAAACGAAAGGAAGACAAATCAACACTAGAAACGTGGGGTTTAAATATCCGTACTTGCTCATCCAAATGATATAGCCCTTCCTACCACGGCCCCAATCAGCTTCGGGATTGCGTCCCGCATAACAAGCTAAGAAGAAAAAACTCAAATATCCAGATTCACAAAGTTTACCAATGTAAACTAGATTTATAGTAAGTTTAGAAACATAAAGTAGACATCGTGAATGGACAAACATGGTGTAACAATGGGACCCACAACCCGCTAAAGGCATAGAGTGCCATATCAAGAACACATCGATACGTATGAATAATGAGATAAAGAAACAAATGATGACAAATCAGTGACATGATGCAGCAGAACTAAGACCCATAAAATTATATGCACCGAGGAACAAGAGGATGACAAACCTATAGGAGAGGATACAGACATGACATGCGGTTGTGCTGCAAGGAACTTTTGAAACCGGCCAAGCATAGATGGATCTAATGATGGAGTAACATGGAAAGATTAGGATTAGCGGTCCGTGGACCACCGTTATTTATGCCGCGGATGGCGGATGTATAAAAGGTGTTCGCTTGTCGGTGAAACCGCTTTGATCGTGGGCCAGCTGCATTTTACCGTCAACAATATAGACACTGCGGATTTAATGACCCTTTTGCTACGTAAACGAAGATTCATCTTTGAAAGTACTGTGAGTGGCGATCTAAACTGAGCATACTAATAGGCCCGTGAGGGACCGCAAAACAAGAGGGAGTGGTCAACATAGGAGTATCTTTTCAGATGAGACTTGCCGCATCTCCCTGCCTACCACCAATCACCGAATCAACAGTATGCGGATCGCGATGCAAGCATAGTCCCACGAAGGCCCCCAAATCATCACGAAGAGCCATCAAAATTGAAACCAAACTGCCTTCTTCTCTTTCCGCAAATATACGGAGCAAAGCCCTTAACTCGCATCGTTAGTGCTAATTGGTCCCATAAATCAAGCCATAGCATCATAAAATTCCGCACACTCATATTTTTCTCGTTGTAGCTACCTAATATCAATTTCCAATCGATACCGTTTTGCAAAATTAGATCAGGTGTACAACTTTGCCAAATAATCCCAAACTTCCTAAATAGCTTCAAATTTCGCCACCGTATTCCTTACCAGGTGCTTCACGTAATTATTAATCCAAGTGATGATCTGACCATCGTATTCCAAACATTCACCAATTTCATATAATTTTCGTTTCTCATCCCTAGGTTTAACGAAAGTTCCAGAACATAACCCCATAATTTTCGTCTTCAAAAAATTTCATCACATAACTCCAATATGTATAATTTTTCCCAAACTAATTGCAATAATTAATCGATCAAGAGAATCATCCTACCCCCGCCCATCTCAACAAAATCCAACAAGAAATAATAATAGCAGCCCCAAGAATAAATCAAACCAGAAGTCAAGATGAAGCAGAAATCGACTGTATGAGCATCAACTCAGAACCCAGAAAGCCACCGATCCAGAATCAGAACAATAAACAGTAACCATAAAAAAAAAATTTTTTTTTTTTTTTAGGGCTCCGCTCCGAACCCCGGCCAACTCGCGAAAGCTATGGATGAGATACAAATTGATGGAGGCTCTGATACCATGATAAACATAATATTTAATATTGATGGACAAAACAAGAATTCATATGAACAAATGGATGAGTTGCGAAAAGTAGGTTGTGGTTTTTACATCACGGCGACGCTACAATACAAAGAAAAAGCACGTATATATGTACTAAGAGATAAAACCCTAAAGCTATTAAAGCTATTAAAAAGACTAGCTCCACTTAAAAAGTAAAGTAGAATTACAAAGAGAAATGAATTATAGTACCCATAACACTTATTAGTAATATTTAACAAGCTTATATTTAAATGCTACTAACATAAATTTATCTTAAAGAGATTCTACTTAAATAGGAGATGAACTAGTGAATTCCAATTCATTTTGTTGATCAACTGAAAATTTGTTCTTTAGATAAATATGTTAATTTGGCATGCTAAATACTTTAACCTAACCTAAAGAAAATGTATTGTAATTTTCTTTACTTCGATAGACTAAATAAATGGAACGTTTAGTTTTATATTTAATTCTATATTTAAGGTTTTCTTAAGAAATAAGTAATTTAGGGTAAATAATTTTGTCTTAGCTAGGCTTGAAACTGCTTCTTGTTTTACTTCTACAATGATCAAATTCTAGTTCCTTTCATAGTGTAGGATTTACATTACAATAATCAATACTATTCTATCTCATGATCTTAATTGTAAAATTTCATTGGAATTGTGAGAAATTAAACTGCTATTAAGCATGATCTTTCAAATAGAAAGACGATGATATATTACTAGTTACAAGAGACCATGCTTTTTTTTTTTCTATATCTCATTGCTTGTGTTATCAAGCAAATTTTGGTGTTCATTAGTTTATTGACTTTTCCATTGATTTAAGATAGTAAAGTGACTTTTTTTTTAAAAAGAAATCTCTAATTAATGTAGGTTTTAGCATAGGCGGCGGATCATTATTACTACTCCTTGGAAGTTTTGTGTTGTACAAAGTAGTGAAGAAAAAAAGGGAGATTAGACGCAAAAAAAGATTCTTTAAAAGAAATGGTGGTATATTATTGGAACAACAAATCTCTTCTAACAATGGTACAGTTGAAAAAACAAAAATTTTCACTTCTAAGGAGTTGGAGAAGGCCACTGAAAACTTCAACTTGAATCGAATTCTTGGTCAAGGAGGTCAAGGAACGGTTTATAAAGGCATGTTGACTGATGGAAGAATTGTCGCAGTTAAAAAATCAAAGATAATTGATGAAAGCCAAATAGAGCACTTCATTAATGAGATTGTGATTCTTTCACAAATCAATCATAGGAATGTAGTTGGGCTCTTAGGTTGTTGCTTGGAGACGGAAGTACCTTTATTAGTTTATGAGTTCATTTCCAATGGAAATTTATTCCAACTAATTCACAATCAAGATAGTGACTTTCTACTTTCATGGAAAATGCGTCTACAAATTGCTACAGAGGTAGCAGGAGCACTTGCTTATTTACACTCAGCGTGTTCTATACCAATTTACCATAGAGATATTAAGTCTACAAATATACTTTTAGATGATAAATATAGAGCAAAAGTGTCTGATTTTGGTACATCGAGGTCAATTGCTATAGAGCAAACTCATTTGACTACTATTGTACAAGGAACTTTTGGTTACTTGGATCCAGAATATTTTCAATCAAGTCAATTTACTGAAAAAAGTGATGTATATAGTTTTGGAGTTGTTCTTGCTGAACTTTTAACCGGACAAAAGCCAATTTGTTCAACAAGATCACAAGAAGAGAAAAGTTTGGCAAAACATTTTGTTTTATCATTACAAGAGTCTCGTTTATTTGATATTCTTGATGCTCGAGTTGTAAAGGAGGGAGGAAAAGAGGAGATCTTGGCTTTGCTACCTTGTGGATCGATGCTTAAACTTAAATGGAAAGAAAAGGCCTACAATGACAGAGGTTACCATGGAATTAGAACATATTAAAATGTCCCTTCCAACATTGAAGGTTGAGCAAGATTTTGAAGAAAAATCCTACACTGTGGCAGAAATAACAAGACCTCTTGATGGTACTTCATCTTCTATAACATCATGTTTGGATTGCAACAAAACATCTTTCTTAGATGAGCAACCATTTTTGTATAACACAATATGATTGACAATTAAAAGCATTGAGTGTTGTATTTAGTCATATATGGTTTGTAATGTATTTTGATATGACTATCTTATGTTTTGATGTCTTTGTTTGTAGTGTATTTGACATGGCTATTTTATATTTTGATGTATTTTGTAAGAGATTTATATTATGGTATTTTACATTGTTGAATTCTCATTTGATTATCTCTATCTAAAATGTGGCCTAGGGTAGTTGGCGGCGCCATGGTATGAGCGCTTATTATTTATGTCCTAGAAAAAACACTTAACTTGAGGAAGTCTAAATTGGGCTCACAACTAGACTTGGATTGGGCCTTTCGTTAAATTAAACTTAACAAGTTAAACATTCAATTATGCATGTGTTTTCAGGTTAAAATTTTGTTTTTAGAGATTAATTCAAAGAATCGATTTTCTTAACTTTAATAATTACGAGCAAATTATTTTCAAGGTTTTATATGATAAATTTTATTCTAAGTAATTAATATAATCGAGTTAAACATATATAATCAAAATTAAAACTTGTAAGATGCATAACATTCGTTAATAAAGAAACGAATCAATTTAAAGTCTACACATTTGATAATAAAAATACCTATAATACATGTGCATTCCAGATTCGCAACATAATCGATCTACTTGCGATTTATCCTCGACGATTCTGCTGACAACCTCATTAATCAACTACCAACGCACTAACCGGCCGATAAAACTAATACCAATTACAACAAAGCCAAGAATAAATTCAAAGCCGCAATAAATCGACGATAAAAACACAAAAACAAAAAAGAAACCCATATCAATATTGCTAAAATCACTTCAATGCAAAGAAACCCATATCTGCGAAAGTTAAAACAAATGAAGCAGGTAATTTCAAGCTAAGAATTTAATTAAAAATTATTCTTCATATCTAAAGAAGAGGGGGTTGAAAGAGAGATAGAGAAATGAGTGGTTAGGGCTTCCAAAGAAGGAAAAAAAAAAACTAATTTTCAATGTTTATTAGTCAAGCAAATGTGTGTATTTTGTTTCAATATCAGCGGATTTGTTAGCTATTGAGAGACCTCTCGGCTTTTAATTTCCTAGTGAGTACACTATTCGATAGTTTTTCATTTAAATTTATTTACAAAATTATCATAACCAATTTAATGGAATTTGAAAAAAAAAAAAAAAAGAAACTTACAGTAATTTAAGAAAATATTATTTCAAGTGTGATATTTTTTAAAATATTTTCAAATACAAGCAGAACTGTCCAACCGTGGATCGATCCCCGTCAATTGGGCCGGCCTGGTTATAATTGGCTTAGCCACGAACTGTCCAAACCGGCTTTTCTTCACGCCCACAATTAAACAAGGCCCATCTCTGTTGCCTAACTCACTTCAACTTTGATGGGTTGTATATTAAATTAAAAGGTTGATTGTTTTAACCTTTGGATGAGAATTGGTTTTTATGTAAAAATAATATTTTTTAATTTCCAATATTAGTTTTTTGCTAAAAAATATTTTATTAATTTAAACTAGCACATATCGATAGAAATATATAATCAAAATTGTTAAAACTATGTATATTTAAACAATATTCAGCACAAGATAAATTAATCGATGAAGTTCTAAACATTCGATAAATAACCACATTCAAAATTACTATCAGCACTAAAATACTTATGATTCTAGTTTTGTAAGATATTGATGATCATTGATTTGATTTCTTGTCATTGTTCAAATATACTTTACTCGTCCAAATCGCTCTCCCACAAATAAACGTTGCATCACAATGACAACAATCACACACCGCACCAAAACGACGACAACCACACATCGCACAAGCATCTACCGACTATATCCCGAATAACAAAGAAAAATCCCATGAAAGGACAACCACTTTATCGAGATAAAACGATGAAAGAACCGCATACGCATTTTCTCGCGCCAAGACCAAAAATCACCTTCACCTCTAGCAAATGAGGTTAGCATATAAAAATTGAAAGAAAAAAGACTAGATTTTGACAATATTTAAAATAATCACGTTAACAACAAAAAAGTTATGAGTTTCATTTCAATGCTATTTTGTTTTGCTGTACTACTAATATTTTAATACATAGTTTATATAAATAAAGAATTGGAACAAGAAAACAAAATATTGACACCGTGACCATTTTTTTTTTAATTAAAAATATTAACTATTTTAAATGAAATCTATTTTTTTTTAATGAAATAGCTTTACATAAAATTAAAATAATAAATATTTTACTTATATTTAAATAATATTTTATTTATAGTGAGCATAAATACTATTTTCTTTTCTTGCACCCTTTTGAAATTTAAATCCCAGTAATGAATATCCACCTTACATATTCTTTTGGATCACCACATTTAAACCCCACTATTCATTTAAACATAATTCCCCTTAAAATAACAGTATTCAACAACAAGAATCAAACAAACACATTAGTTATTGGCTCTTTAAATTTAATGTTTTCTATATTTTTCAAAAAGAAAAAAGGAATAGAACATAAGGCCTATTTGGATCTTGTTTTTGAAAATTGTTCGTGAGAAAAGTTTTTTAAAATACAGAGAACACTCAAATGGTGTTCTTTGAAAACTGCTCTTATTCTTTAAATTTAATTTTTATGTGTATGTTCCGTGTTTTTCAAAACAAAAAAATAATATGAACCAAACATGTTTTCTATGTTTACGTGTTTTCTGTGTTTACTTGTCCTCCTTGTTTACAAAAAAGATTTCAAAAATTATAACAAAACAAACTCATATTCTTGGTTTTCTCTTTAATCACCTTATTTTACATAACAAAAAATATTTTCAAACACAACCTAAATAGACTCCCAAGAACATCAATATAATCATAATTACGGAATCTAATGATAATAAAAATAAATCTTGAATGATTTCATCAAAAGACATTTTAAAACATGAATTTTGAAAATCTAATCTTTTATTAATTTTTTTATCATTTTTTGATAAAAATATTTTAATTGTTTCTATAGTAATACTTTATTTATTTATTATATACATGTAAATACCTAAAAGAGAAAGGTTGTTTTTCTATAACGAGTAATTTTCGAGAAGAAATATGAGACTCAACTGCGTGAAACCACTCTACCAAACCTTTAATTTGATCGCGTAACATGCTTCCATAAAATAATCGGGTGTTAAAGTATGCCTTTTTATGCTCATTTCCAAAATCATCTGCAATAAAGAGTCACCACAATACCCAGCGAAGATTCCTAGCTCTTGGCCCACTTTCAAGAAGGTTCTGAAAAAGTTAAAACTGGCCTTGTCAAAGTTGGAGTGATCAAAATGGAATGATTAAATTCTTTCCAACCAACGATGATCCCTTCACCCAATTAAAATTAGGTTTGGTTATTATAATAACGTTAAAAATGTTGAAAAGGAAAAGAAGAGAAAGTGCAAAAAAGCCTAAAATTGATTTTTTTTATTATTATTTTAAAAAGAAAAAAAAAATGTGCACCAGTTTTTCTATTCAGCCTGTAACTTTTGACAGCCGATGGTTATAAATAACAATATATCTGGAATTGATGGGTACCTAACTAACATTAGTACTGAAAACGAAGTAGGATAGGAAAATTTATGAAAACTTAATTCATGTTTGGTTGACATAATAAGCTTACCGCGAATGCCCCGTCCCGTATGCCAGTACTGCATTTAAGAACCATGGAGTGCATATGCTGCAGCCAAAGATTTTCTTAATTATTTAAGTAAGTCATTGTATTTCTATTTTTTAAGAATGGCCGACGAATCGTGAAACGATAAATTGATTGAAACCCTAATTCAGAAGAGAATTAAGGTGTGTTGTAATTTACCAAAATAAGATGAAAGTCATAAATGAGAAGCTGCAAATGCCATTTTAAATAACAAAAGTTGATTTGGCAAATATTTAAGCCGACGGGAGACCTATTTGTAATTATATTTGTAATTAAAAGAAACTTCAGAAAAGATATAAAGGAGATGAAACAAACAAATTTCATTTTCATTCTACTTTGCTAGGGCCTCATGGTTGAGAGGAGAAAGCGAGTAAGAAAAGAGGAAGAAGATAAGAAGAGCAAGAAGAACAATGGTATGTTTTGTATGGGACGGCTGGAGGAGAAAAGGGAGTAGGAATTAAAAGAGTAAGAAGATACAAGAACAAAGGTATGTTTTCTTGTATGGGATCAAGTGTATTTTGATGTCTAGGGTTGTTGGTGTGATTGCTAGGGTTTTTTTATGGATGATTAGTTGCTCCTTTCCTAGCGGTTTTGTTAGGAGATTATCCTAACCCTAGATTTGTTGAATTCATGTGGGTAAAACCTTAATTGGTATGAGATAAACAAGGAATTCTTCCTATTTCTATGGTTTTGTACTGGATCGTGGACTCGTATGAATTCTCGGTATTTTTACCTGTGTGGTTTGGTTATAAAGAGTTCTAAACCACCAATACAAGCATGAATTGCTTGGGCAAATTCCATGTTGGTTTTGAGGAATTGTTGTAAAAAAGATAATGTTGGGTTTTTTTAAAGGAAATTATGTCAAAATTTGGTAAAACCCCTGTTTTTGTTTTGGCTATAAATTAAGTTATAATCATCAAAATGAATTGATTACAATTGGTAAAGAATCATAAGAGATAGGGCTACAAATGTATAGAAGGGACCAAGAGCAAATTGTATCTCTAAGGCTCCCAACACGGATCAAAGGTGAGCTCGTAGCTCACTGATTATGCTCTATTTCTGGGTATTGTTATAGTGTTTTGGCCATAATGTGAGTTTCACCATCCAAATTGAGTGATTCAAAATTGCAAATAGACTTCTAGGGGAATAAGTTAGCTAAAGGAAGTATATGAAAATTAAACTCAAAGGTTCAGAATTTGTCAAAGTGGAGCCAGTGTGTAGATTCTGCTATGCCAAATTGAGTAATATAGATGTAAAATACAATAACTTGAGTTTTGCGGATCCAAATTGCGGATTCCAATCGAGAAGAAACCTTAGAACCATACTAAATGAGCGAAGAAACAATTTCCAATTTATGGAGTTAAGACCCTAGAAATCAAGGATACCAAAGATAGATGATTCGGGGTTGAGCTAACCAACAAATAAAAATGTTGTAACTTATGTTATATGGTTGAGGGCCTTAGAGAAGGAATTTTAAATTGAAAATTTAAAGAGATGTCATTGGATATATAAAGGACTGATCTAGAGAGTTTCATAATTTTTGAAGACCGCTTAAATAATTTTTGCAATAAAGTCCAGAGTATTGTGCTGGAAAAAAGGTTTACCAAAATAAGTGGTTTTTTTGTTACAGGCTTTTCGTGCCTGTGTGGTAAATTTGTTCATTTGGTTTTATATGAACACTGTGTGACCCTAAAGTGACTCATGTGTAAGCACGTTAAGTTTGATGCAGACAGTATTAATGTTTTCCTCCATATTCGCTTGAGTGTGTAGGCTAAAAGCAAAGGCGAGCTTGTAGAGTCGTGCCTGCTTGCAAATAAAGTTGAGTTACCAAACCTATTTTCAAATACTAGTGTATTATTATAAACTGCTTTACACTGGTGTTTAATGGTTTTGATTGTAAACTATGTTTTAAGGCAAAGGGCAAATGATTTTGAAATATCAAACCATATTTAAAGCAAACAATGGTTTTGAGTTGTAAACCATATCAAAGAGCAAGCAAGCAAGCAAACAAAAGTTAATATTTCAAAACAAGCCTAACTAAATCCCTAGTTTTACACATGCCCGCTAGATGATTCCGCAGACGCTACTCCGCTACATAGGATATCATTCACGATTTTAGATTTGCCTGGCTCACAACCAGTCACACCATGGCATTTAGCGGAGACCGTGGCACGTACCGGAGTATATGTGGCTAACGCTGCTAACTAAATTACGGTGACGGAGACCAGTCAATTCCACCATTTACCGTAGTGGTAATCTGTCAAGGCTCTTTCCACCTGGGTGAGCGATCTTAGTCCAAACGCACCGACACGATCGATGCCCAAGCTCCCGTGTTCACTGTGGTACAACAAGGCGAAAAATCTTCTCCAGCTGGTTGATGATTTATAAGCATGTTTATACAGATTGAAAAAATCAACCACTCATACTGTTCTGCCCTCCCAGATTTGTTTTAAAGCAAACTATTGAGCTTCTTAGACTCCCGTTTTATTTTAAAGCAAACTGCTGAGCCCAAATTCCTGCTTTATTTCAGCATGCTACTGAGCCTCCAGTTCTCGTGTTTATAAAAGTTTTATAAACTTTAAAGCAAAGATTTGAGAAAAGTTTATAAACTTTTAGCAAAGCAAGGTGCAAGTGCAAGAGATTTGAGAAAAGTTTTATAAACTTTTAAAGAAAAGCAAAGCAAGCAAGTAAGTAAGTATGAAAAGTTTTATAAACTTTTAAAAGCAAGCAAGTACAAAAAGTTTTAGAAACTTTAAAGTAAGCAAGCAAGCTGAGTAATATCCCAAAAGAGAATTTTACAGCTTCTTGGAGATGTTTTTCGTGGAAAGTAAACATTTTATAGCATACACTCACTCCGAGCTCGTTTAGCCTATTTTCCCCGTTTTAAAATTATTTTCCAAACAGCACTTACCGGGAGCGCACAGATTCTCAAGGCACTAGATAGTGTCAGATAATCAACTTATGTAAGGAAATACTTTGAAATTATAGTTTGATATATGTATGTACATAGTGTAGTTTTGTGAAATGTGATGAGCCTAAGGCTCTTTTAGTGATTATGTTAAGGCTATATTTTTGGGAAAGTGTAAATCAGATAAGTGAAGCTGGATATGTCCTATATGCAGCTATTATGCTACCGAAATTTTATAAAAATCACAAGTTTAGAAAAGAAAAAAAAATTACTGGTTTTCAAGAAGTAAATACGGCCGTCATGATTCTCTAGTCAAGAAGTAACTACGTGGTTCTGCAGCGGTCGGCACACCTCGGCCATGAAGTAAAGTGGGCGTGACAAGGTGGTATCAGAGCAGGATCTTATGAAACCTATGTTATTAAGCATCGTAGTTTTCGTATACACTATTTTACACTACTGGCAACCATGCATTTTCAAACTCAAATTACATACATATGAGGTGATTCAAAGTATTAAACAGTTGATTTTTTTTTTTTTTTGCAAATACTGCTATAAATGTGCAAGAGGGACGCCGAGGTCGCCCTAGGAGAGTCATTCCGTAGGTTTCCAAGCGTCTCCACAGCACTGAGACAGAGTACCGTGAGTTGGTTCCACTACCGCCCCAGAACTCGCCTCCAAAGAAGAAGTCGCCGACCATCCGCCACCGAGGGAGCCTGCGACGGATTGTTTACTGGCAGAAAGGTGGCACAGATTGCTCAAATAGTGGCCATAATGATTATCGCCAAGCGCCGCGCCCACCGCTACCTAAAGAAGTTCTCAAGAACCTCGAGGTTCATCGGGTGGTATATAAGTCAGCCAAGCCATATGATGGCAAATGGCTAATCCAGAGGTACCGGGTTATGATGCATGTGAGTAAACAAAGTTTACGAGTTGCCGTGGGCCGCACCCGATGATCAAAGAGTCTTGTTTTCCGCCGATGGAAGACAAGGCTAAGGATTGGTGGGATGTCGTGGATAGAGGTATCCCGATTTGCATATCACGGACCAATTTCGTTAAGAGTTCACTCGATGGGATTCTTTCCCTCATCATAAGATCTAAGATTCGAGAGTTCTTCTCGCATTAGAGCAGAAGAACACGTCGTGATCGAATATGAGAAGAGGTTCTCAAAACTAGTTAGATTTTGGTCCAGTATATACAAATGATGAAGTCTTGAAGTGCAAAAGGTTTCAAGTGCGGATTACAAAGACCGATCGAGTACTATTCCTGTGGTTCTCGTATAGATTCGGGGACTTAGTCAGGCCGCCTCGAGAGCCGAGCAAAGTACTATGGCTATGTATCGAGTAGGTGTGAAAGGAAGAGGGAGGTACCGCAAAAATTTCCCAAATTGCAGCTCGGGTCACCCATCAAAAGAGAAGCAAGGGTAAGAGGTTACGTGAGGCCGAGGTGCAGGCTCCGGGAGCCGCCAAGCAAGGATCAGCCGAGGCCCTGGGCCGCGTGAGTGACACCCAGCATTCTCCCATTCGTCATGTGCTCGAGGCGACACCATGGGGAGTGTAGGAGATATAGTACAGCTTCCATTGTGGCTGTGAAGGCTACTTCATTAGAGAGTGCCTCGCTGATTGCAGACAAGAGGCCACCAGCTACCCCCACACACCCGAGATGAGAACTCAGAGGTCTTCAGGGAGAGGTTTCCCGCGCAGGGGCGCAAACTGTGCAGAGGCGACCGTGGTGAGGTAGAGGTAGTGCCCTGTGGATGTGACATACCCGCATCGTGCTAAAGTTTATGCCGTGGATTCTCACAGATGCGATGTACCCAAACGTGTTACCGGTATTATTTATCCTTGATCATGATGTATATACATTAGTGGACTTGGGAGCCATGTATCTATTCGTATCTAAGCCTTTCTTAGATCAAGCCTTATTGTGAGACCCAGCCCATTAGAGGGTCGTATGAGAGTTTGCCTTCGCCAGGAGATCCGCTGTCTCAGACAGAAATAATGTGAGATGAGAGTTATGATCGGGGGACAAGAGTTCCCAAATGATCTTCGCCTTTGATATGAGGGATTTTGATGTGGTTCTCAGCATGGATTGGCTATCTCGCCATAGAGCCACATTAGATTGTTATAAAAAGGAAGTAAAGTTGCATAGGCCTGGGAAATTTGAGGTAAAGTTCAGAGGAATACGCAGAGAGTTTAGTTCCTTCCAAGATGATCTCCACCTATACGTTGCAGGATGTCATAAGGGTTGTCAGGTTTATCTAGCTTATGTGGTGGAGACAGGGAAGGAAGGGACTCTAGTGAATGATATTCCAATTGTTAGAGAGTTCTTCTTAGGATGTATTCTCTGATGATATCACAGATTACCTCCGTAAAGAGAGAAGTGAAATTACCTTGATTTCATCTCGTGGACCGAGCCCATTTCCATTCCTCCATGTGGATGGCTCCGCAGAGTCGAGAGAGCTTAAGGCCCGCTTAGAAGAATTAAGCTGGGCAGGATTCATTCGACCAAGCATTATCCCATTGGGAGCTCTGGGCTTTCGTGGAAAAGAAAGACGGAGCTCATGACATGTATAGATTACGTGCAACAACGTAGTTACCATCCGCAATCGCATCTAATTCCCTAGATCGGTTGTTATTCGATCAACTCCAAGGGTCTCAGTATACTCTAAGATGTAATTCGGTGGCCCGGGGTATCACCGCCTGAGGGCGCAGGAGGGTGACATTCAAGACTCCATCTCGTGACACGCTACTGATATTATGAGTTTCTCCGGTGATGCCGCTTGCTCGACTAATGTTCAAGTAGGTTTACGGATTTGATGAACCAAGTATTCCAACCGTATTTGGATAAGTTCGCTTATAGTTTTTATCGATGATAACTTAGTATTCGTAGTTCAGGAACATTTAGAGCACCTCGAGGATTGTGTTGCGCATTCTGCGGGAGCCAAGTATTGTATGCCAAGTTTGAAAGCGGAGTGCCGCCACGGATGTGGTGACTGGATGAGCTTAAAAGTCATCTATTTTTAATCCATTTTTCTCGTTTGATTTTCATCCGAAAAGGAATAATTAATATGCACTATGAAGAAACTCACCAATTTTTTATTAGTAGGGAGGTGGAAAAGAAAGAAGAAAAAGCAAAGAGAAAATGCGCAATCACCGAGTAAAATACGTAAACGGGCAGGCGTAAATGAAAGCAAATTCGGTAACCAATGTTGCGTCATTTCGTATTGTCCGCTTATGCAGTCATGGCATCAGAAAATTCAAGGAAACTTGATGTGTCGCGATGTGCATTACAATGTAGGCAATCAAGACTAACCGTAGACTTAAGAAATGATGTCGCGACAACATCGCGATGTCGCGACGAAGATCGATGTCACGACAAGGGATGGAGGTCGCGGACAAGAGAAGCACCTCGACGCTTATGACAGTTTGAAAAGATGAAATCGATGTGATTAGCCGTAGTCGCCGACAGAGACTCGACCGCCGCGACACCAAAAAGCAAACTCGCTTTGCCGCAAGGCCATAACTGGCGTCGCACAAGAGATCGAGGTCGCGACATGAGACTCGCCAGCTTGAAAGTCGCAATTCCATAAAGTGATGTCGCGACAAGGGATCGATGTCGCGACATCATAAACCATCAGTTGAAGGCTGCAGAGACTTAAGCTGATGTCGCGATAAGAGATCGATGTCGCGACATAAGAAGATACCCGCCACAAAGCGCGCCTTAAGGCTGACGTCGCGACAAGATCGGGCGTCGCGACATCGTGAACCATCGCAAAGCCTTAAACATAAATTTCGTCACGGTTAGTGGGATCGATGTCACGACATCAAACCATCGCTGAAGGTCGCAGACTTCTAAGTTGACGTCAGCGACAAGAGATCGATGTCGCGACATAAGAAGACACAAGTTCAAGGCTGCAGAGACTCAAGCTGATGTCGCGACAAGAGATCGATGTTGCGACACTAGGAACGACCAATTCAAAGCTGCAGAGCCATAAAGTGATGTCGCGACAAGAGATTGATGTCGCGACATCATAAATCATCAATAAGGATCAAGACATGAACATGTCACGGAATAAGAGATCGGCGTCGACATCGTGAACTAACAGCTTAAAACATGTGGAGCCATAAGAGTGATGTCACGACAAAAGATTGATGTCGCTGGCATCGTAAACCATCATTTAAGGGTCAGTAGAATAAGGTTGATGTCGCTGACATTGACTCTTGTCGCGACATAAGGTGTCGCAAGAAAACAAAGGAATATCATGACTTACTAATAAATGCCGCAACAAGTGCCAAATTCAATCGGGATGTCGCCGACAGCGGCTTTGAGGTCGCGACCGAACAAAGAATACGGGCCGCCCATCGGGAAATCCACAAAAGACCGCATCGAATCAAATAGCCCAACTTCGTAACCTCTATAAATACGTGTCGCTACCAAATGTAGTGCGCCGCGACTTGAAAGAGAGATCCTCGAAGTGTCAAGGCCCTCGTATT
The DNA here is from genome assembly GCA_016808115.1 of Tetrastigma voinierianum. Lineage (NCBI taxonomy): Eukaryota > Viridiplantae > Streptophyta > Magnoliopsida > Vitales > Vitaceae > Tetrastigma > Tetrastigma voinierianum. The sequence goes on along the minus strand of JAEQBH010001895.1, from coordinate 21,480 downwards.
TTTTTTTTTCTTTTCTTTCTTTCTTTGCTTTCGCTTTTTCTTTCCATTTTATTTAGATTAGATTAGGTGTGTATTTCGCTCTAATTTGATTTCAACGCTACCGTAGCTGATCGAAATAATGTAGATGTATATTTCTTAAAATTACCGCCCGGTTGTTCACCTGCATACCTCGGATTTCGAACACCTAAATTGATTTACGCTGGTTTTCTCATCAAGAAGCCAACGTATGGTATAACTGCAATTTAGAAACCCAAACATCAATTGACGTTATTGTTCGAAATAATCTTTCCCGCATTTCATCTATAATACGAACTTCGTATGTTAAATCGACTTCGGTTTTGCGTGACTGAATCGATTCCAATTTCAGCCTCAGGATCTCATAACGAGGTTGTTTCACTCGATCGTGAGGCCCTCTCGGGTGACACAAAGAAGGCATTCCCGAGTAAGAAAACACCGAAGGTATTCAACCTCGATATTGCCGATCTAATGCGCCTCGTATATTTAAATCAATACATCCTCTTCTTGTAACCGGTAGAAACGAAGCTGAGTGAGTTATAAATTTAAGTGTATTGCAGAGCTCACCTCACCCGAATAGCACCCGATCCCGTGTTAGCAAGGATCTAATCAAGGAGAGTAAGCTATTCTAATTTTGAGGGTGAGGAACCGCTTAGTGCAACCTCAAAGAATGACTCACTTAAAGGAGCTCAGTCTCGCAGCCCATGTTGTGGGTAAGGAAGTATTGAGAAAGAAAATACCTGCAACAAGGCAACTAGTTTTAAAGTAGTTATTTCACCGTGGTTCGAGAGAAACAAAGTAAGGTGAGATGATGAACTGTGTGGTATGGAGAGATCTAGTCACACTCTATTAACTGACTAGTTTTAAAGATCCTGTGAGTTCCAAACCAAAGATGCAAGATGCATCGTAGGAATCTCGATTCTTCACAATAGCCGATTATTCAATGTTTTTGTAGATAATCGTTAAATCTAAATTTGTTATTTGATATTTCAATATTCAATTCATTTATTGTTCATCCATTTTTCTTTACATCATTCATTTCAAGCTTTCAGCAAAATCTCACTATCGTATTATCGTCCAAATAGTATGGAGCTTAAGTAGTCAGGGGTAGTTGATTAAAAAATTCTCGAGACTTCGTGGGATCGATATCCGACTTAAAATCCATTTTATTACTTGTTTAATTGCACTTGCAAGATAATCGGATCAAACCACACGAAAATGGTTTATTCTTATAAAAATATCTTTTAATCAAGTGATACTTAAAGAAACTCACACTCAATTTTAATGGTTTATTTACTGAGGATTAGACAATAGTCCTTGGGTAATAAGTCTCAAATTTGAATAGGTGTTTTGATCCATAACAATTTATTGATGTAGTCTTAACGAGTCTCCTGAGCGGTATTGCTGCCGAGGATTAGATAATAGTCCCAGTGACGATGTTATACATCAGGTACACACTCGATCCACTAACAAGTTTTATGGCCGCTAGTTTGGGATCGGCTGCACTTAGTAAATCAATATTCGCACGAAAGAAGGAAATGCTAATTTGGACATTTTAAAAGAACAAAAATAGCTTTTCAAGCAAAGGGTTATTTTAACCACTAACCTTAACAAAACCATATTGAAATTATTTGTTGATCGACTCATCCTATTAATGTAAGTGTGTTTTGATTTCGTGTGGACAAAATTTTAATGTATAGGAAATGTAATCGACCGATTCCAAAGAGACAATGCACTAGAGAGAACACTAAGCTCGAGAAAGATAAAGAAGGCGTAAAACTCAACCATGGCGTATGAAAGACAAGATCGGCGAAGCACATAGAGTATATGTACTAGAAGGCCTCCAATCACCGATACTATGGAGGACTTCCTCGGGAAGCCCGATTATTCAAGATGAGTACTCGCAATCAGCCTAACTATTATGTATTTCATTTGAACTTTAACCAAGATAATTACCATGGTCCAGTTGAAGACGCTTTACCGGGTCATCCCAATCAAGACCCAAACGAGCACCGGGAAGATTTCTCAGATGGCTAATAATAAAGAAGTTGAATGGTGAGACTGTAAGTCATTAACCGCATCTATTCCCCTTCTCTAAGAGATACAAAGAAATACATGGTATGAATCTTACCATATGGCACTCGTTGATACTGGGATGGTTAGTAGAAGCCTACTCGCGCATTCTTTCCCCACTCTCACCCTCAGGTTAGAGGGAAATCATCAGGTTTCAAAGAGGGGGAAGATGAAAGCCCGTATGTAGCTCGGGGAAAGATTCAAACTATTACCGAGAAGATGTCCAATGTACGGGATAGACTCAAGACTCGTGATGGACATTGCAGCACGCGCCTTGAATGATATATCAAGGACTCATCGATGCTTCATGTCAGGAGCATCTGCCGTAGTGCCGCGAAGAGGCAAGAGTCGATCAAGACCCGGCTAGGTAATATGAAAACCTTCTCGAGTTTTCAAAGAGGAAGCAAACAGAGGAAAGTGCGGATCATGAGTCAGCAAGATGACGCCACGGAGGCCAAGTTAATGCCATTATACCGTGGGCTGACAAGCAAGAAAGGAAGACAATCGCCCATGAGATGAGCAAATGAAAGAGAGTTATCAAGGAAAGTACGAGAAATGCACAATTCTACGATGTCAAGAGGTTATATCCGTGAGCCAAGAGCTTAATGGTTTCAAACCCATTAATAACTCGCCAGCGACATTATCACCCAACACCGAGGGAACCATGAGAACTCTCATACGGGTGGAGGCTTCACGCGCTCCAAGGAACGACAACCTCTACCATGGTTATCAACAACCACCGAGGTTCCAAAGAAAGAAGCAAAGGAAATGAACACTAAATGAATATCAAGGTCGAGGAGGCCCAATCTTTGAAGAATCAGATGTCGTATTTCACGGGGGATAATAAAAGTCATTAACCTCCATGAACAAGTTTGTAGAATCGAAGTACCGCTACCACCCCCAAATTTTTCGGGACCACCACAAATGCATCCTTGAAGAACCTGGAGACACAAGTAGGGCAGCTTGCCCTAACCCTGCAAAGCCAGAGGAAAGATGCCTTCCCAAGTGACACAAAGAAAAATCCAAAGGACTACACGTAGCTTGGGCTGGAAAGAGCAGAAAGAAAAAATGACAAAGCAAGAAAGAAGAAAGCCCTTAAAAGGAAGTTAGAAGCACTGGATAAAAAAGGAAGAAGGAGGGACGTAAAGGATATCAAAGGCTCTAGACTCAAATTCCATTTCCACAGACTGCAAATCCAAGATGAGGGAGCAATTTGCAAGGTTTTGAAACCTTTAAGCTAGAGATCGCATGCCTCATGTATGGTGACTCGACACTTCATGTAAAATTTTCAAGGACATGCTACAAGAAAAGAAAGATAGTAGAAGAAGGGATCGTGAATCTCAATCGCCACTGGCAAGGCCGTGGATAAAGAAAGAATTCGCCGTAAAAGATGAAGGACCCAGTGGAGCTTTACACCTCTTGCATCATCGAGGAATTAAATTCCGCGGTAAAGCCTTTCAGGACTCGGGAGCTAGTATAAACTTGATGCCTCTTCTGCCAAGCAATTAAGTTCAGGGGAGGTTATTCCCACCACTGCTACTCTTCAAATGGCGCATGATCATGGTGGAAACCCGAAGGAGTCTTAGAAGACGGTCGGGTCAACGTTGGGAAATTTGTTTTTCCAGACTTCATCATTCCTGACACGAAGAAGATTTACAAGTACCAAGCACGGGAGACCATTCCTACCTACCGGAGCCGCCCGATCGATACGCGTAGCGCGAGTTCTACTCGAGAGTCGAGAAGAAGTCGTCGCTTCAACTTGATCAAAAAGCATGCAGAATATAGACATGCATTTAGAGAAAATCCCGCAATGTAGTCGACGATGTCTATACCTACAACCCCGATGTTCACAATGATCGTAATGCTCAAATTTTTATCAATGAAAAGAGATGAATCTCAAAGATATTGAAGATGACTACTCCGATTTCCATACAACAAGCCATTCTATAGAACCGTGGTTGAGCCCAAGCAAAACAAATGACAAAGGGGAAAATAATGAAAATGGGAAATTCATCAAGAAACCAAATTTCGAGGCTAGTGTTGAAAGAGTTGCCAAGTCATTTGAAGTATGCTTATTTAGAATCACCAAAGAGAAGACTGATTATCTCTCGCTAGACTTAGTGATGATGTGAGGAACAAGAGGTCACGCAAATCGAAAGAAGCATAAAGAGTCTATAGGCTCGGGTCCATTGAAGAATCAAGGGTATCAATCCATCAATTCGTGATGCACAAAATCGCTAGAAGAAACTTCGCGCCATCCTCGTAGAACATCAAAAGGAGACCGAATCCGATGAAGGAAGTGGTCAGAAGGAGATACTCAAATCACACGTCGGGTTTTATCAATGCAATTTTAGATAGTCCTCATGAGCCCACCCATGTGGTTCCAAAGAAGTGGTGGGCTTATCATGATCCGCAATGAGAAAATGAATTGATTCCAACAAGAACAAAGGACAGATGGAGGGTATGCATTGATTACAGAAGCCGAACATTACCACCAGAAAGATCATTTCCTTTGCCCTTCATTGATCAAATGTTGACATATTAAATAGACACCCTCATTTTGTTTTCCGGATGGGTATTCGTGGATACAATCGTTTGCTATTGCACCCGAGGACCAAGAGAAGACCACCTTCACATGCCCCTATGGTACCTTGCCTCTCGTATGATGCCATTCGGGCCGTAATGCCCCCGCTACATTCCAAAGGTGTATGATGTCAATATTCTCGCACTTGGCTGAAGAAGTTATGGAAATTTTTATGGATGACTTCACTCGATATGGATCCAGCTTTGATCGTTGCTCAAGAACCTAGAAACAAGTGTTTCAAAGATGCCAAGACAAACGCCTAAAGACTAATCGGGGAAAATGCCATTTTATGGTACGTATGTACGTTTCGGGGCATAAATTTGCCATCGGATCGAAGTGTAATTCAATCCAAGGTATCCATTATCAAAACTCTTGCACCCCTACCACGTTAAAGGAGTCGCTTCGCGCCGGATTTTATAGGAGATTCATCATGACTTCTCCAAATAAATGCACCACTATGACATCGGAGAAGGATACAAGGTTTAATTACGACTCCCCGCAGTCGCTTTTGAAGAGATCAAGATCAAATCGTTCAAGCACCTATAATGGCCGCACTTAACGGGATCGTGGATTTGAAATAATGTAAGCATGCCGCTGATTTTTAAATGGAGTCGTCCTAGGCAAAGAAAGGAGAAAATATTCGTGACCATATACTATGCTAGTAGAACCTTCAACGAAGCACAAGAAAATTACTCAACAACCGGAAGCGGAGATGCTACCATAGTATTTTCTCGTGAAAAATTCAGTAATACATTTCGGATCCCATGTTATCATCTACACGATCATGCAAAAGAATCAAGTACTGATCGCATGAAGCTAAGCCAAGATCGAGTAAGGTGGGTGTCAGTATCGCAAGAGTTTGACTTGAGATCAAGGATAAAGCAGTGTGACAATGTGATAGCCGATCACTTGTCAAGAGTAGAAAGAAGCACCATCAACAAAGAGAAAATAATATCACGTAGTAACTTCCTGCATTTAGCAATCGCTTAAAGTTTCCTTCCAACTTCCATGGTATGTCGATATTAGAATAAACTATTTAGTCAGGAGTAATTCCTTCTCGTAATTCGCCTACCAACGTAAGAGGAAACTCGAACTCGACAAAGAGGTATTATATCTGGGATGATCCACTATTATTTAAAAGAGGTGATGACATGATAATAAGAAGATGTGTGCCGAAATGAACAAGGAAAATTCGAATGAATGCCACGATCACCTGCTATGGGGGTCATTTTTCGGAGAAAGAACACCATAAGATACTCCAACTGGCTTTATCGCCCACCATCTCGTAGAGATCAGGCCGAAAGGGTGAAATCAGCGAGAGATGCCAAAAGATTGGAAACATTAGCAGCAGAAATGAAATGCCCCTAAGAGGTATAATGGTGGTGCAAATCTTCGATGTATGGGGAATAGATTTCATGGGACCATTCCCACCATCATTTGGGAACCTGTACATACCTACTCAAGAATTGATTATGTTTCCAAATGGGTGGAAGCAAGAGTTTCATTCAAGGAACGACAAGTTAACACGCTTGTGAGTTCTTGCAAAAATATTTTGAGAAGATTTGGAACACCCAGAACTATCATTAGTGATGGGGAGTTTCATTTGCAAACAAAATATTTGCGAAACTCATGAATGTGTATGGATCAAGCATGTAATGAGTCTAGCTTATCATCCCCGCACCAACGGGACAAGGTAAATTTCCAAATTGTGGAGATTAAAAGAATACTTGAAAAGACTGTGAGCTCAAGCAGGAAGGATTGGTCTTCCAAGCTTGATGATGCACTTTGGGCTTACAGGACTGCATACAAAACTCCCATTGGAATGTCCCCATACAGAATTGTTTTTGGCAAACCATGTCACCTACCTCTAGAATTGGAATACAAGGCAATGTGGGCCATCAAGAAGTTGAACTTCGATTTTAAAACTGCAGGGAAGAGATTGTTCCAACTGTCTGAATTGGAAGAATTGAGAAATGAAGCCTACGATAAATGCTAGAATCTACAAAGGATAAGACAAAGAAATGGCATGATCAAAGGATCCCGAGGAAAGAGTTCGTGAGCAGGGAACAGTTCTACCGTTTAATTCTAGATCGAAATTGTTTCAGAAAGTTGAAACTAAATGGAGTGGGCCATACACAAGTGGGTGTCAAGCAATACATTTGAGCAAAGATTAATCGAGGACCGATAATGGGGAAGAATTCAAGGTCAATGGAGCCGCAGGTTAAAGCATTATCTAAACAGTGGGAAGAGGGAAATGAAGAACTCCAACTCGGTTCTTAAGGAAAAAGAAGAAGTACCCACAACAAGAGTCCAACTAAGGACTCAAAATCGAAAGCAAAGCCTAATGGGAGGCAACCTATAAGGATTTAATTTGATTTTAAGTTTTGAAATATTTTCTTTTAGTTGCTGAAAATTAGGTCGATTTGTTTTTATAAGGATAGATTTTAATTTTTTAGAAATCAATCGTAGTTTAATTAGATTTTTTCTTGAATATTGCAAAGGAGTTTCGCAAGGTTTAAAGACATGAATGGCAAGGCAACTACGTAAACAATTCCAAAGAACTCTGCAGAAGTCAACATGAGAAAAGGGGAGTAACCTTCTCCCTAACCCAATTCTCAGAGATATACTTGAATCGATTGTTAAATCTTTGCTCGAGCTGCCCGAAGAGATGTCTAAAAGGGTTAGAACACAAGAGAATCTGGCGTCTCGAGATCATCAGTTGGTGGCTTAAAGTTCGCGGGACAGAAGTGTTATGTCGCGAAGATAAGGATGTCGCGATACAAAACATTGATGTCATGACCTCGTTTTGAAAGGGCAATTTGTGAGTATCATGGTGCTAAGGTATATGTCGCGACACCACTCGTGAAGTCGCGACAGAATTAAGTTTCAAAATGAAAATGATGTTTGAACAACCCCAACAAGGTAGGAAATAGCCTGTGAATAAAACAGAATAAAGGATGTCAGAATACGATAATCAAACAATTCTGTAATCCACTCGACGCCGCGACAAACTTAGCATGTCGCGACATAAGAGAGTTTTTAATGCCATTAACTCACTTTAAAAAAGCCCTAAATTTAATGATCTCAAATAAAAAGACGCGAATTGAAGTCGCGACATGTTTTTAATGAAGCAATAATTAGCCCACAAAACATTGATTGAATTGCAACTGTTGGAAACCTATTCATTCACTCCAAACCACATAGCTATTCACCTTCTTCCTCCTTCAATCTCAACCTCGAACCCTAAATTTTCCAAACCTTTTGAAAAGCTTCTCTTCCGTTTCCAATGGCTGAAATTCCCACCCTAGTCCCTAACCTAGACGAGATTATGAGGGAACATGAACAACCAGAAGAAGAAACTCGTCAAGAAGAACACTTAGACGAGATTCGTCAGGAAGAACAATCAGGAGAGGTGCCATCAGAAACACCCGAAGCTCCGGCAAACTCCCAAGAAAGAGCAGAAAAAGGAAAGGGAAAGGTGAGAGAAGAAGAAAAAGTAGAGGATTTCGTGTCAGACGAAGCGTACTCCCAGTGGAAAAAATATTATGCTAACAAGGGGTTTGTCACAGAGAGGAGATTCAAAACTCTGGCATTCTTCAAGGAGATGATAGAGCAGAGAGGGTGGAGTCTCGCGCACACCAAAATCAGGCATGCAAAGACTGGTAAGAGAGTTTATCTAAATTTGGTAGAAGGAAGGATGGAGCGGTTTTTGTTAGAGGAGTCCGGTTTTACATGAAGCTAAGGCCATCAACGAGGCCTACATGGCAAAGGCACAAGCATGGTTCCAAATTCAAGAAACTTTTGAAAAACTAGATTTTGGAAAGATTACCAAGAAGTTCACTAATGGTAAGGTGCAATAAACCAAGGAGAAGGAAGGCCAAGAACATCAATGTGTGGAAGCCCCACCGAGGAAGAAGGTATGGTTTTACTTCCTAGCTCGCTTTGGTTCCAACAAAACACGTGTGCACAAAGTGGGAGAGAACAAGAAGTCACATGTCGTATGCCATCCCCAAAAGGATACAAGATCAATGTAGGAGTTGTCATTGAAAATTTAATTGTATCATGAAGGGAATAAAAGAGGGCTTATTCCTCGCCCAAAGAACAATCACTATTCTATGTTCAGCGGGTCAAAGTAAAGGAGCATGGGAATCAAGCAAGAAGGTTCAAGCTTCACCACTCCTTCCGATTGCGAGTTAGCAAAGGACCAAGAAACCGAAGAAAAGGGGGTACGGTAGAGAAAGCAGATGAAGCCCCACTGAGATTTAAAAGGAGACCTGTGAGGGTTGCCGATCGGGCGAGGTGAAAGCACCCGTAAAACTCCACCGACAACAATGATTTCATTTTTGCGCACAACGGCGGCGTGACGGCGCAAACACGTATTTCTCCATTCCCTTAGCCGCTCCTATGCAACAAAAATTTCAACATGGAGAAAGCCTGGGAGCACAAGAGAACGCTCGATAATGGAGGCCCCCTCAATGCCATCCAAGAAGATGGAAGACAGGAAAAGAGGAATGTGCAACAAGAATTCAGGAGGGAGTTTGCGAAAAGAGTTAAAAAGAAGAGATCAGCAATGGGAAGAAGAACTGAAAAGAAGAGAAGCAATGTACTTAAAGAGGCTCTTCCACAAAGAAAGAGAGGACTTCAAGAAAGAAATGAAGGAGATCGCGATCTTTACGTAAACTCATCGAGTCATGAATCTTATAACAACTGAGCGTGGATTCTCAAATTCTAACCATCATGAAAAAAAGAGAGAGAACAGAAGCCAAATTGGGAGAACAAATAAAGGGATTCAAATTTTTATACAAGTCTCTACAAAAAGATTTTGAGAATAAGTTGGATGATAGAGACAAGAAGCAAAAGGATGCTGAATCCTACAGGCAGAGAGAATGGCTAGAAAATTTGGATTTGATTAACAACAATCTTTCCAACTTTTTCGAAATAATGATTGAAAATGGAAAACACAATGAATGGTTTGGGAAGAGACAAGATGAGCTAAACAAGAAGGTTGATCTTCCAATGAGACTTTCATTGAAGATCAAGTTGAGAAGGAAACTAAGAAGAGAAAGGAAAGAAGAGAAATGAAATTCCCCTCCATTCCCACCATTCAATACCCTGCACTGATCCCTAATATCTTTGCTACCTCTTCCAAAATAAAGAGATAGACTTTTTCCCAAACTGATCTCCTTTACCTTCCAAAGCCTATACTATGTATCCAACATTTGCAATTGAATCAGAAATAAAATGATAAATTTGAAATGAATTGTTTGTATATTTCGTTTGTTAAATTTTGTGTTGCTTTGTGGTCGCATAGTTTGGAAAAAATAAAGTAGGAATTAGTTCAAGAATAAAACCTACGAGATGTAATGAGATGAATTGAATGAAGCAATTAGGATTAGAATAACAAATGTAGAATAAGGGCCAAATGAATACAAACATTGAAACACAAGTGCAAAAGTGACTTAAGTCTAATCGATAAGTCCATCAGAGGAAGGTAATACAATAAGGAACAAGACATATTTGAAGCTCAGGGTACGAACAATAAGTCAAGGAACCCGTTGAATATCAAGTAATTTAACTACCATCAACAAAAATGAGTCAATACAATCCTTATGGTTAGTCACAACTGCTCAATCCAAATTCTAATTTGTTAGATTATCAGACGAGGCGAAATTTATGGTGATACAAATTCGACAAGAGATGATGTAGGCCATTCTTGATAGTTTGAGCTATCTTAGCCATCCCTATTCATATGCCGATGCATACACCTTAGTTCCGTAAATCGAGCCAACAAGCTTATTTTTCAAAAAAAATAAACCAATAAACCCCAACCCATCCTAAGAAATCAATCCTTCCTAGCAAAGAACCCATGATTACCTGTGAGCTCATGAGGAAGAAAGAATGAAGTTTGGGGGAGTATAGGTTTTTGAGGAACTCAAGGAGAAAAAAAAAAAAAAAAGAAATAAGGGAAATGAAAGAAAGAATTTTAAGCTCATCAAAAATAGATGACTTTTAAGCTCATCAAACTCCCCCAAACTTAAAGTTTTGCTTTGGCCCTCAAGTGCTGAAAGAAAAGAATTGCTCATTCTCAAACAAAGAGGACATTTTTCTGCTCGTCTGCAAGAAAGGGGCCAATTTTGGTTGAAATACAAGAATGCATTGTTTTCTGTACATCTAACTTCAAGTCCAGTTCAAGATTATTGAAAACTAAACTGTTGAAATTGTTTTACAAACCACATAATCATTAGATCCTGTTGAATAATAGATTATTTTCCTTTCTCATCTTCATACGCCCCGAGTCACTTTAACTCCCCAAAGTCCTTCACGCTTTGATTGTTTCCATATTTCAAATCTATAGGTTTGTTTTTCATATCACCTACTAATGTAAAGATTTCACTTTTACAGATCAATCAAAGTCTGGGGCTTATATTGTTAGGCTCTGGGTAATGGGTAGGATGAATTTTTAGGTTAAGATTACCCTCGAACCTTTCTCTCCTGCCCTTTCTTCTCAGAAGCCTCTAATAAACTCCCCTAAACTTCATGTTTGGGACATTTCTTTGATTTCTTCAATTCAAAACTGTATGCCCCCTATTTCTCACTTGTAATTCAAGAAAATAGAAGCTATGGTAAATTGGAAACCGCCAAAGAATGTGTCAGAGGTCATAAGCTTCCTTGGTTTAGCAGGGTATTACAGGAAGTTAATTGAGGGGTTCTCCAAGATAGCAGCCCCACTGACCAAGCTGACAAGGAAAGATGTCAAGTATGATTGGGTGGATGCCTGCCAAACGTAGTTTCGAGGAGTCAAGGGTAGATTGACTTCACCCGGCCGAAGCCAGCCAATGGGGAGATGGGTCGGTTTACAAGGATGCTTCCTACAAGGCCCTGGTTGTCTCTTTAATGCACGATGTAGTGATCGTATTGGCTCCCTGCACGCCTGAAGAAGCACGAGGAGAATTGTCTCACACATCACTTAGAGTCATAAAGCAGATTTGTTTGCTCAAGATATGGAGACATTACTTAGTATGGTGTTCCTCAGGATCTTTATAGAGACTCATAAGAGTTCAATATATTTTCACCCGTAAAGAGTTAAACCCAGGCAAAGAAGATGGCTTGAAATGATTAAGGACCACGATCGTACTCATCAGCATCATCCAGAAAGCTAATGTCAGAAGGTATGCCTCGAGTAGCGACTGTGAGAGTTCTTCATTCATATGGAGATCAAAGTTATCTTCCACCGTAGGTGGGATCTAAGAGCCTTAGGGTGATATCGAGGTCGAGGATTCAGAGAGCATTGTTAGCCATACCATGTTGGGACTCCCAGCGGATCGTATTCTAAAGGTGGCAAATACAGGATCCAAATGATTGCTTAAGGAAGAGATAAAAGGAAAAAGCGTAGTTTCAAATCAGAGATGACGACATGATAGTGAAAGGGAAGAGAATGTGCGTGCGTAGTATGGAGAGTCAAGAGAGACATTAGTGGTAGTTAAGCACATTCATCTCAGCGTTATGCATCCAGTAAGTACTGGGCATGTGGCAGACTTTGAAAGAACATTACCGTGGAATGGGATGAAGAAAGAGATTTGCAAAAGTTTGCCTCTAGATGTCTAACTCCGCCGCCAGTGAAGGCAGAGCATCAAAGGCCCGTAGAGAAGATACAGTTACTCCCTATTCCAGTATGGAAATGGGAGAAGATCACTATGGATTTCAGGATGTGTCTTCCACGCGACTCAAAGGCAAAGATGATGCTTTATGGGTGATAGTTGATCGACGACGAAGTTCCGTTTCATTTTCTCGCTAATGCTGAGGATTCTCCTGGAAAAGTCAGTCTGGGCCAGATGTGGATGAGATAGTGAGACTTCATGGGGTTCCGCTGATAGTTTCAGATCGAGACCCTAGGTTCACATCCGTGTTTTCAATCTAGTTTGCAAACAGCTTTAGGTACTCGCCTTCATTTTAGCACAAAGATTTCATCCCCAACTGGAGCGGCCGTAGAGGACCATCTTACATTGTGAGGGATATGATGAGAGCTGTGTGATGGAATTCAAGGGAGTCGGGATACCATTCGGGCATTCTGATGGAGTTCGCCTACAACAACATTTATCGTGCTAGTATGTAGATGGCTCCATTTGAGGCACTGTATGGTAGGAAATGTAGACCTGTGCTGGGATGAGGTTGGTGAGAGAAGACTAGTAGGCCTTGAATTAGTGTAGATCACTTCATAGAAAGTGAAAGTTGTTCGTGATAACTTAAAGAAAGCAAGAGATAGACACGTAGTTGCGCGACAACCAGCCGTAGACTTACGCTAGAGATAGGTGACCTGGCCTTTTTTGAAGATTTCCCCTCGAAGGGTGTTTCTCAGATTCGGGAGGCGAGGCAAGCTCCACCCAAGATTTATGTACCTTATGAGATTGTGAGCAAGGTGGGGCCAAGAAGCATGTGCTGAAGTTACCCCGCAGTTATGATTCATGACACATTCCATGTGTCGATGTTAAGGAAGTACATCCCAAATCCTTCACATGTGCTGAGAGAGCGCCAAGCAAGTGTATAAAGGAGAATTCGACTGAGGAGGGAAAACACTCCGGTGTGTGCATTGTAGACGAAGGAACAAAATGAGGAGTAAGGTGATCCTTTCGTTAAAGTCCCATGGAAGAATCAAGAGAGGGAGGCAATACTGGGGAGCCGCAGGCTCGATGCACCACGCACCCACCATTCGAATGAGGTATTTTCCTTCTCCTTTCAGTTTAGTTGATTCATTCGAGGACTAAATGTTCTAAAGGAGGGAGGATTTATAACGCCCCGTCCCGAGAGGGTACTTGCATGAGTAAACTAGCTATATATGTACCAAAAGATTTTCTTAATTAGCTTCAAGCCATGTAAGTTTTTTTTAAGTAGTTTTAAGGATGAAATTGTGAAATGATAAATTGATCGAACCCGAATTAGAGGAAACAAGAGTAAAATTGTAATTTACCAAAAAGGAGATGAAAGTCATAAAATGAGAAGTGTGTATGCCATTTTTAGAAATAACAAAAGTTGATTTCGCAAATATTTAAGTGATTGAGGACTTATTTGTAATTAAAGGAAACTTGAGAGTATATAAAGGAGATGAAACAAACAAATTTCCATTTTGTCCCATTTTGCCAGCTCACTGGCCTGAGGAGAAAAGGGAGAAGAAAAAGAGGAAGAAGAGTAAGAAGAGTGTTAAGAGGAAGAAGAACAAGGTATGTTTTCAGGACGGGATCAAGTGTATTTTCGATGTCTAGTGGTCGTTAGTGTGATTGCTGGGGTTTTTCTACGGATGATTAGTCGCTTCTCCTTCTAGGGTTTTGTTAGGGAGATTATTTGTGACGCCCCAAACCTCGGGGTCCGCTTGACTACCCACAACTCCTGAATGATTTCTCGTGGAATGCTCTGGTGACCCGACATTTTCATGAAAATCGGTGAGTCTCCTTTGTACGGAGCCTCTACCTAAATACAACTCCGCATATACCGTCCCAAACAAAATTAACATATCCAATATATCCAATATATCCAATCACATGAGTAATACCTACCACTGGGCCCACAAACGATACCATAATACATGCCTAACTATGAATCCAACTATATAAACAAATAGTTACAAGAGTTACAATATTTTCACTCTATAAATACATATATTAAAATTAGACATTTCAATACATGTATATCATCAACCAAAGCAACCCGGCTTTCTTCTAACTCTCAATCCCTAGGACGTAGTCGTCCCCCGCACGCCTCCCGTACCAAAATAATATCCCTCGACAAGGAGCTAATGCTCGCAGTGGAATCACCCTAAGTGGGCTACTCTCCACCTAAGCGCAAAGGTAATGTTCCAAAATAAACATACATTCAAGCAAATGCATGATCCTACTTGAATGTCTACATGACCAACTCGATCTCGAAGTTCAACGACTCCTCACACTCGCCTGCTTCCTCGTATGAGAATTATTGTTTGTTAGTGGACAACCCTTCATGTATATATACACCGGCCGTCTCCGACGATTGATATATTATTTGTTTGTGGACTACCCTCCGATGAATATCAATTGGGCCATCTCCGACGATTGATATTTTTAATTTGGACTACCCTCCGATAATTAATATTTTTAGACAACTCTCCGAACCATTTTCTCTAGACTCATCTCATGCACTCACTCCTATAGTCCTGTAGGCAGTTGCATATGGAATGCATGTATGCCAATTCCAATACAGCCTAATCACATGTAAATATGTAAACATACATATCCACATAATATCCAATCACACAATCATGTCATGTAATTATCATTTCAAACATCAAAATTAGCTCACTGATAATAATCAAACACGAGCAATCTAACTCAATCACTCGACCAAACCCATTTTCACATAAAAATATTTTTTGTGAACACTCATTCCCGTGAAAAGGAACCCCATTTATTATTCCGACAAATCATTAAATCATCTGGCTCACCTCAGGAACCCCCATTTCCCGGGCCATTTCCGGCCTCATTCCAATCAATACATGATTTATTATGCAAAAGCACAATTTGACACCCCAAACCAGCCGTGGCAGTCACGGCTGCTACTCTTGGGTTTCAAAAATTCATATCAATTCGGTCCCAAGGTTTGGGACCGATCAAACGGCCCCTCACTACCATCTCACTCAAACATTCGTAAAGTACCTGGGTAAGGAATGAAACCCAAGTAGGAGAAACCCTACCTCCTGAGTCTGGAGGAAACCCCTAAATCCGGGCACCCACGAGAAGCCTCCACAGAGTGCCTTTCCTTTTTGTCCCGAAGACTCCGCGACGGTTTGATCAAGACGTATTTTAGAGAGAAGTCGACCTCTCACACTAAAAACTCCATTTTTCGATTTCCTCGCAACCTTCTCCTCCTCGCTTTCACATTTCGCTTTCTATTTCAATTCGAGGAGAAGAGCACTATTCAATTTTTTTGTCATTTAGTGACTTAAACTTTTAAAAATGACGTTTATGTCCCTCTCTTCAGCTTTGACATCTCGGGCCTATCTCTACCGTCCATCATTTCGACTCATGCCACTCTATGGCACATGAGTACTGTTATATGTGACTTTCGGCCGATCGAAAAATCGCTTTACTCAAGACTAAACGCGATGCCTCGAAAACGTGTAAATTACGATCGCCTTAACACCCGACGAATTTTACATGCTAGCTAGATTTCGCAAACGATTCCAACTAAGTGGAAATCCGCTTGTCATCCGAGATCTAAGAATAAATTCGATTTTTTAACCGAAATAACAATTTTCAGAATCAAACACATTTTGCCATTTTTCCAAAATCGAATTCCTGGTCTTACATTCTCCCTCCTGGAAAGGAATTTCATCCCAAAATTCAGGACAATATAATCACCTCACATGCATATGCAATCGGCACTCTACCATGCATGTCAAACAAATATTTAAATCTTAAACGACTAAACCATATACCTTCATCCCTAAACAAGAAGCGGATAGGTGGCCCGTGATCGTGTCCTCGCCTCCCACGTAGGACTCCCTCCAATTCCGATAGCGACCCCATAGCACCAACACTAGCCTCACCTGGCTCAGCCACAAACCTGATCACGGCTATCTAAAATGCACACTGGTCCCTCCTCGAAGGTCCCATCCGTGTCAACCTCTATTTGTCCCCAATCCACCACATGAGCTGGATCTGGAGTGTACTTCTGGAGCATGGAGACGTGAAACACCTCGTGACACCATGTCAAGGTAACGCCAACCTAGCACGCAACGTGTCTACCCTCTAGAGTATCTCGAAAGGTCCAATGAACCCTGAGATACTCCCATGCTCACGAACATGACCACTCCCCAGCATCACCTTCAAGAAGACGTGATCCCAACCCGAACCCTAAGGGTCGACGCCCGTGACATCCGGCGAGATAGCTCTTCTCGGGGGCTCGCCCGAGCCATGAGAAGATCGCTGCCAGATCGCTCACCTTCCTGAGGTGTCCTAATCGATCAGACCCGTTGATGGAGCCTCCCACCCTGGCCCAACATAACGGCAGATCTACATGGCCTCCCCATACAATGCCCCACACTCGCGTTATCCGTGATACTCGCCTGGTAACCGGCCAAGGTAGCTAATTCCACTAAGGGCAAATGCTCCCAAATACCCTTATGATCCGTGACGATGCCTCGTAGCATGTCCCTCTAATAATTGTGATACCCTCTCGGGATCGACCATCCGCTCGAGGGGCAACGATGTACCCATCGTCACCGCAGCCCATACTTTGGAAACTCTCCAAAAGTGTGCCAGAACCTCAAGTCCCTATCCGACACTATGGATACTGGTACTCCATGTAGCCGGACTATCTCTCGAATGTATAACCTGCAGAATCTCTCCGCGAAGGTCATCCGCACGGCTTAGAAATGTGCCGAATTTCACAGCCGGTTCATTATCACCCATACCGCATCATGCTTCGCCGCTGGCCCGTGCGCGGTCACAAAGTCCACGTGACGCGTTCTAATTTCCACCTCGCATTTCCACCTCCAATGGCCGGGCGTAGCCCCCGCCGCTTCGTACTCAAATTTAACTCGCCGACATGTGAGACATCGCCGAACAAAGTCCCCTACGTGTCTCTTCATCCCACTCCAATAGTACCGAGACAACCCGGGTACATCTTCGTGCCACCCGATGCACCCGCAAATCGAGAGCAAAAGGAAACTCCCTAAGAATCTCCTCTCTCCAAATTCCAATAACCGGGGAACCACTACCCCGTCTCCCCATTAGCACTACCATCTACGTGAACGGTCCAGCCCTCGTCACCCGTACCTAACTGTACTCAGTCCCTGATGGACACTATCTCGGGCCCCGCCACCAGACTCAATCACTGGCCAACGTGACGGTAGCCACTAAACTCCTAAGGTACTCGAAGTTTGCTCGCTGCATCAGAAGCCCAAACTCGTCCTTACGCCTTCGAAAGATCCTAGCTTACTCCCGAGAAGTTACACTAGCTAACGCCTCGTGACTTCCAACTTAGTGTATCAGCACCACATTCGCTTTATCTGGGATGGTAAATGCAGCGAAGTCATAATCCTCTAGAACCCATCCATCCCGCGTTGCCTCATATCGAGGTCCAATACAAGTGAAAATATGTTTCCGCACTTTTTATGGTCCAGTACACCGAACTCCTCGCCGTATAAGTAGTGGCGCCAAATCTTCAAGGCGAAGACTATGGCCGCCAACTCCATGTCGTGTGTGGGGTAATTTTGCTCGTGATTCTTCAATTGACGAGAACCATAAGCTACTACCCTCCCGGACTGCATCAAAACACATCCCAATCTAGCCCTCGAGGCATCATATAATACACTGCGGTACCCTCGTCCCGTCCGAACTATCAAGATGGGAGCCGGCAGTCTCCTCTTCAACCCCGAATGCCTCAGACGGCCATCCCAATCAAACTTGACCTCCTTCCGGGTCAACCTAGTCATAGGTGTCAAGTATCCCAGAAATCCTCAATGAATCTCTGCAATACCCAGCCAATCCCAAGAAACCACGTGTGATCTCGAAGACCCGACTTCGCCTCTCCCAACTCATCACCGCCTCGACCTACTGGTCGACCGGACACTCGATGTCGACACCACGTGTCCCAAAATCTCACCCCGCAGGCCGTAACTCACACCCATCAACTCAAGGTGACAAATGATGGTCTCTCAACAATCGTAAACGATCCTCGCGATACTCATGCTCCCACTCGGATCGGGAGTGCATCAAGATGTCATCCACGGCACCACGGCACAACCGATCTAAATAGGGCTGGAATATCCTATGCATGAGATCCATGAATGATGTCAAAGATTCGTTAACCGCGGCATCACCGTAAACTCAAAGTGCCCATAACGCGTCCTAAACGCCGTCTTAGGGATATCTATATCCCTAACCCTCAGCTGATGGTAACCAGTGCGAAGGTCTATCTGGAGTGTACTCAAGGCCCCTCTCAACTCGATCAAACAAATCGTCAACCCTGTGAATGGGTACCGATTCTCGATCAGAACCCGGCTCAACTCGTTTAATCACGCACAAATGGTTCACCCTTCTTCTTGCAAATGTAACCTGAGCGCCCCATGGTGAAGTGCTCTACCTAATGAACCCCTCATCTCAATAGCCTCGTAATCGGACTCGAGTTCTTGCAACTCAACCTGTGCCATCCTATGAGTCATGTAGGTGGGGTGAAGTACTGTGGTGTAACTCGATACCAAGTCTACTTTCACCTCTCGGAGGTAGTCCGTAGCTCATCCGAAAAACATCCACATACTGCATACTACTCGAGGTGCATCTAAGTCCGGTCTCTCTCGCCCTCCGTGGTAAGGCTCATGAAGCAACCGCTAACTGCCCCCGACACTGACCGCGTTATATCGCTTCAGTGGCAAATGTCATGTTTGCTCGAAACACCACACAAGTACCGGTCCCGCGTGGGCAGAACCTCCTACGCTCACAATCGATAACGACCGTGTCGCCACCCAATCCATCCCCAGATGACATCGAATCCTCTGACATGTCCATGATCCTCAGGTCCACTGTAAGTAGAGTCCCCGAGATCTCCAGCTCGCAACCTCGACATATCATCCCTATTCTCACCCTAATCCCTAGGGGAGAACTCACATACAAAGGCTCCTCTAAGGTCTCAACCTCTAAGCCCAACTCGATCACGATTGATGCAGCAATGAATGAACGCAAGCACCGTAATCAAATAACACTCTAGCCCATAAAGTAGATAGCAAAAACGCACTTCGATAACCCGGGTCGATCTACCGACTCACCGCGGCAGACAGCCAGACACGCCCTGACCGATGTGTCCCCCGCCTACGGGCCTCGCCCTTTGCCTCACCCATACCGCCCCTGGCCCGCCCGTGAAATGTGGGGTGCCCAGCCCCTCTCAAACCGACCGCCTCCCGGGCCCGTACCGGCCGTGGGATCGAACGCATCGTATCCCTCTCCCCGCCCCGCACCGACGGATCGGTGGCCGCCTCAAACCCTGTGGATCCCTCGTCTCCTGGGCAATCCCGCCTCATGTGTCCATGTCGACAATGGTAGCACACCATCTCCGTCCCGCCCCGACCGACACTATCTGCTCTCGGCACCCGATGGTCGCGACTGAACCCTCGCGGAACTAGAAGCTCTCTCTTCCGAACTAGAAGAAGACTTACCGTCCTTCCTCTACCACTAACACTCGCATCCCGAAAGTGCTCCGAGCATCCTCTCCATCTCTTTATGGTCGTGGCCATCCCAACAATGGAATCCATATCCCTCGTAGGCGAGTCCCATATCCTCGCCCGAATGGACAACTCACCATTCTCGACGATCCACCTCGCCGCCTAAGGGGCCATGTAATCATCATCAAATCACAACTCTGTGAATCTGGGGCCATATAGTCCATCATAGTCATCGCCCTCGCTTTAGTTTGAACTCCCGAGCCTTCGCATGCCTCATAGCCTCCGGGAGTACTTACCTGTTGAACAGCCCCAAACTCGCCCATGTCATAACTCCTAAGTCTTTAGGAAGTCCCATTCATCTCCACCATACCAGGTTCCTCGCCTCTACCTGAAATGCAAATGGACCTCAACTCCGGTCGCATTCGAGGTGATCCCCATACCCCAAGATTCTCTCGATCCTGCAGATAAACCAATGGTCTCACAACACCATCTGGTCTCCCTCCCGTGGAATGCCTGAGGGTGGTGCGCTCTAAATCTCCTGGAGGTTACTAGTCCCTCCCCGACTACCCGCTATGCTACCAGGCGATAAGAAATTACGGCAACACCTACGCTCAAAGAAAGGCTCAACATGAAATACCTACTGACCGGTCAAATGCTCTGGTGTTTCACCAAATCAGGATCTAATTCCTAAGGCCCTTCGCCCTCTACTAGCCATCGACACAATCAACATGGCAATCAATATACAATACAGTATCTCCAAGGCATAAACACAGCCTCGAGACACTAATCATACACTTAAATCGCTAGATACACATTGTCCTTTGCATTTCCATACTGTGTAATGCAAGGCACCACCTTTGCATTTAAAATATTGTTTTCACAAACACTTTATTTTCTAAAATTTCATTTTTGAAAATTTTATTTTCAAAATTTTGTCTAATTCTTATTTGATTTGATTGATTTCTTTTCTTTCTTTTCAAAAATACTTATTTAATTATTTTCTTCACTTTACAACTGTAAAAACCTTAGAAATTATTTTCTTCACCTTTGCAACCTGTAATAAATTTATGAAATTTATTTTCTTTCACTTTATCATTTTTTCATTTATTTGCTAATGAGGACACAAAAATACTTATCCATATATATATATATATATATATATATATATATATATATTTTTCTCTGAAGACACCTAAATAAATTTATTAAATTTATTTTATCCTAGTTTTCTTCAGTTTTACACACTGTAAAATGAAAACCAAATTTTTCTCTCCTCATTTTTTTTCGTCTCCACGTTAGCCTTCTACCTCTACATGCAAGAATTTAAATACCGCATCCACACAACTCAAAACTTTATGAGTTCAACTATGTATATTAAAATTTTATTTCCTTTCCAAATAAATTTATTATAATTTATTTCATTTATTTTCCTTTTTCCGTTTTTTTTTACACTGTAAAAAATTTTCTCCTACCTTATATATATATATATATATATAGATATATATAAATATTTTTTTTTTTTCATTTAATTCGAAAAGGGTCCGCACTTCTCAAAGCCCCTATATATCACTAACTCCTAGTGTTCAACCTCAAATTTATTAAAATTTTATTTCATTATCCAATA
>JAEQBH010001893.1:0-111659 GCA_016808115.1 Tetrastigma voinierianum | reverse complement strand
GAGATTTATCAAGCCTAAATTAAGGCTCAAGCTCGGCTCGTTTAGCTCACGAGCTTAGCCCGAGCCGAGCTTTTTCCGAGCCGAGCCCGAGCCAAGCCTGAGTAGCTTAGCTCGTTACCAGCCCTAAATGGGGATCTCTCACTTGAGTGTGTAAGACTCATAGTGTGACGCCCCAAATCCCGGGGGTCCGTTGACTACCCGTCAACCCGCGAAATACTCGTGAATGTCGGGTAACCCGACATTTTTTACGAAAATCGGGCAGAGTCTCCTTTGTACAGGGAGCTCTACCCAAATACAAAACCTGTATATAACCTCTCCCAAACATCAATATCATGAGTATAAACAGCCGCTTGGGCCCAATACAACACTACTCATCAATATATATATATCCAACTATATCTAATAGTTTCCAGAGTTCAATTAGAGCTTTACTTCTTATACAACATATATTAAAATTAAAACACCCTAATACATGTAGAACCATCAAAGCCACATTCCGGCTCTCTAAAACTCAGTCTCAGACAATGCCCCCGTACGCCCTTGTACCTATAAAATAGTATCCCTCGACAGGGTGAGCTAATGCTCAGTAGTGGAATCACCCTAAGTGGGCTACTCTCCACCTAAGTGCATATGCAATGCTCCAAAGTAAACACACATTCAAGCAAATGCGTGATCCTACTTGAATGTCTAACTGACCATCTCATACCCCGAGTCCTCACTGACTCTCTCACACTCGCCTAAGCCTCGTATGAGAATTATTATGTTTATTTGTGGACAACCCTCCGATGGATATATCAATTAGGCCGTCTCCGACGATTGATATTATTTATGGACTACCCTCTGATGTATATCAATTGGGCCGACTCCGACGATTGATATTTTTTGTATGGACTACCCTCCGATAATTATCATTTTTAGACAACCCTCCGAAACCATTTTCTCTAGGCTCTTCTCATGCACTCACTCCTATCGTCCTAAGGTGTCCCAGTGCATATGGAATGCATGATGCCAATTCCATTACAGTCTATAACACATGCAAATATATAATCATGCATATATTCACATAATTTAAATCACACGATCATGTTATGTAATTTCACATTTATACACCAAAATTAGTCATCAATGATCAAACAGCGAGCAATTCAACTTGAATCACTCGACCAAATTATTATTAGTTTCACAAAATTATTTTGTGAACACTATTCTCGGGAATAGTGAAACCCTCGGTTACTATTCCCGGCAAATCACCAATCATCGGTTCACTTAGTGAACCTGGGTTTCACGGCCATTTCCGGCCTCATTCCAATCAAGACATAGATTTATCGCTGAGCACTGCACAACCAATGACCCAAATCAGCCCGTGGACAGTCACGGGCTGTCCACTTAAGTCTCTAACATTTTTTCCACCTCGGTCCCAAGCTTTGGAACTGATCAAACAGCCATTCAAGACCTCAAACCAATCGAAACATTGTAAAGTACTTAAATAAAGTATAAAACCCAAGTAGGAAAAATCCCATACCTCACGGAGTTTGTCAAAAACTCCTGAAACCAGAGTCCACGCGTAGGCCTTTCCGCGTAGAACAACTTTCCTTCTTACTCCAAAGACTTCCGATGGTCGGATTACCCGATATTCTAGAGAGAAGTCAGATGTTCTCTCTCTAAAACCTCCATTTTTGGCTCACTGTCATTTTCTCCTAGCCACGTTTTCCCTTTGAATTTGAGAAGATGAGTACTATTCATTTTTTTGTCTTATTATCCAACTTAAACAATTCCAAAAATGACATTTATGTCATTATTTTCCCAGTTTTGACATTCGGTACTATCTCGGCTGTCCATTTCATAGTTCTTCTGCTCATGCCACTATGGTACTACAGTATGTGTTATATGCGTGACTTTCGTCGCATCGAAAATCGTTTTACGGCACCCGAACCGCGATGCCTCGAAAAACGTGCCGACTCCGACTATCTCGGAATTCTACGAAATTCGACGTGCTAACTAGATTTCATGAGACGATTCCAACGGTGAAATCCGTTTCATCATTCGAGATCCAGAGAATAAATTTCGTATTTTTTAACCAAAATCACAATTTTGTAACCGAAATTACGATTTTGCCATTTTTCCAGAAATTGGAATTTCTCGGGTCTTACACATAGGCTTGTTGGGCATATCACTCTCCACTAATGTAGGTTATAAACAACTCTTACGATCAATTAGGTCTTCAAAAGCTTGTAGTGTATGACTTAGGTAAAAGTAGTTGAATATGTCATTTAAGCTTCAGTTTACCCAAAACATACATCTTTTTCTTTTTTATTCACTAATTTTTCATCCTTTGTAGCACAAGCTCTCTTTTTCATTGAACACCTCTAAGCTTCTCAAAACTTAGCTGTACAGATATTTTATCTCATAGGCTCCCAAACTCTCGCATGATTTTCACCATCCTCACAAGAATACCAAGAGCTTTATTTTTTAGAATTACAAGGCATGAAGTAGTGCAATGTTCAACCCTTTTAAGCTTCTACCTACCCCATGTAACGAGCTTTTAGGTTAAGAATAACTCCCATAATTAGCGGCTTTAGGTACTAGGTGTAGAACACCCCAAGAACTTACTTCATTCAAGGTAAGAAGGTTACAAGGCCAAACTTACCCCTCCTCTTATTCTTTCTTCTTCTTTTCCACCCCAAAACCTCCTTTTTATTTTCCATTCATAGCACATCCTTCAACCAAATCCCCTAATCCACATTACATGTATTCATAGGATATCACTTTGACACTCACATGATAGGGTAAACTTAAGGCTTTGACTGAAAGGTATTCACAAAAAGGGGTAAGGGGTTCATTCTTGGCTTTTCTTGAAAAAAATGGCTAATATGGCTCAAATTGGGTGACTATGGACATATGCATAAAAAGGTTACTAGAGCTAATCACCCAAGGATGACCTATATAATTTCCTACTTGTCGTGTTGCCTAGGATTTCTTCTCAAGTGATAATTGAACAAGTTCTAGTGTCTCGTGAGATCAAAATAGAATGATAATCACCTAATTCTTCTCTAAACAAAGCAAAATTGACTATCAAGGGTACATGACTTGTGCTTCAAAATGATAAGAACTTTAGCCTAAAAAGTTAATTACAAGGTCAAACCTTTATTTTTTATTTTCAAATATCTCTCATTTTCTTCATGTGAAAGAAAGTTTCAATCATTATTCATTATAGACACTTCAATTATCTCATAAAACCCGCTAACCAAAACAAAAACCTAGAAAATGAAAAACAGCCTAAAACTAAACTCATGTACAAACAACTAAAAGAAAACACTAAAGGTAGGATAATTGAAACTGTTGGAAAAATTTTAAGAATAAAAGAAAATTCCCCTAGTACGATGTGGTGGTGATATAGGAACATAGACTGTACATCCCAAGATTCGTAGATGGGAAATATTTGGTTCTTTGCCACACACAATTTGTAAGGGGGAATAATCATGATATGTAGTAGGTCGGATTTGAATTAGAGCAACAACGTGTAAAACCACATGCCCCTAACAAGAGATAGGTAAGTCGGAATGTTGTAACAACGGTTTAACAATTAATTTGATGCGCTTAATCAAGGACTCAGCTAGACCATTTTGGGTGTAGACGTAAGGAATCAGATATTCCACTTTGATACCTAATGTCATGCAATAATCATCGAATGCTTTCGATGTGAATTTACCGACATTATCCATTCTGATGGATTTAACTGGATAATCACGGAATTGGGCTCTAAGTTTAATAAGTTTAGCAATAAACTTGGAAAATGCATTATTTCGTGAGGATAATAAACAGACATTTGTCCATCGAGTGGAAGCATCAATTAGGACCATGAAATATCAAAATGGTCCTGATGCTAGATGAATTGATCCACATATATCTCCATGAATCTGTTCAAGGAAAATAAGATATTCTATTCCAACTTTAGTACGAGAAGGTCATACTATGAGTTTTCTCTTGGCACAAGCTTCACAAATAAATTTATTTATAGAAGGAATTTTGTTGCTTGGCATATTATGCCTAATAGAATTAGTCAAAATCCGGCACATCATGTTTTGCCTAGGATGACCCAATCGCTAATGCCATAATTTGAATGAATAAGGGTCTTTAAATTTTAAACTCATCGCAACATTGTGATAAGAAGGTTAGATGTATGTATAATACAACCGAAGAGAAAAGTAGACAATTTGCTTCCGGAACTATTGATTGAAGCTATGAGGAGATATTCACGAATATTTTAATGCCTCTAGTCGTGAAAACCATTCAATCGAATGTCCCAAAACTGAGAAGGGCACGTGTGTGAGTTACGATTGTGCCACTTTGCATAATAAAGTTGTTCAAGAATTCCCCAAGACCATATGACTCCAACTCGAGGTTGGATAGCCGCAGAACAAATAACCATAACCCAAAACCACCTTTAACCTTGGTTCAACTTGTACTAAAATATTTTCAAGAATGAACTTGTTATGATTTTCAAAATCCAATCTCTTGTGATGCAACAATAAAAAAATGCTTACCAATCATTGATTTCTATAAAAAAAAAAATTTAATTAGAACCCCAAAATTCATATCTATTTAAATCCACAAGAATCAACAATTGTAATAAATTCTGAAAAACAAAAAGTTATATTTGACATTCTATCTCAAATTAAAATCTGAAAATTAGTGAATTAATATCAACAACAAATTAAAGCATTTCAATCAGCTAAATTGATAAATCCAATAATATGTTGTATTAAATCACATGCTAACATAGAAAATCACACATCGATCTTTTTTAACCAATTTTTAGCAGTTGTAAGGTTGGTTATTAGTGCTTCACCAAATCCTAGAACACAAATCCAACTGCTTGTATTGAGTTTATAAGGGTGGGCAATCCAACAAGAATATTTATTAACTAGAACATCTGCCCCTGCATTCCTGATTCAGCCATGTTAATCTCATTTCTTCCCCATAACTACATCATTGTGTTTTTGCATTGATGGAGGTAAATTTAGGTAAACAACATGACTTACAATAGATGAATGATCACTAATCTATAGATAGAACTATTGTTCACGCATGTCTATGCAACTAGGAAGGCTGGAAGTGCAAAGGCAAAGGATGTAATTGAACCATGTTCATTATAAAAACCTTGAAATATGTTTATATAATTCATGAACATACATGCCTAGCCTATGAGCCAATCAAATTATTTGGACTAATAGCGGTAATCCAAACATTTATTCATTCTTTACCTCCTAATAACAATGGTCAAAACACTTCCATTTATATTAAAGAGCTTGATAATTGAGTAGTGCATTAAGAAATAAGATAGCAAATATCTCATTCTAAGCATAATCACAAACTAGAATGGTAGTCTTAGAATATCACATAAAAAAAAAACTCTATTGATCTATCACTTATCTATTATGTCATCCATAGATCTAAATATACGAATTCGAGAATCATCAATATGTAAACATACATATAAAAGCAATCAAAATTTTGTCCAGATTGAAAAGTCGTGTCAAAAAATCAAAAGTACAAATAGTATATATATTCATATAATTTTGAAAATACCATTTATCGGGTGATGTGTTGACTTGATAATTGTTTGCAAAATGTTAAAATGGACGGAGATATTAGAGGAAGAAAGAAATATGGACGAGAAAATTGTATTTCTTCGAATTCTTTTACAAGGTGTAAGTGAGACCCTTTTATAGGCTTTTGATACATGTATCTAGGAAAGCTGAAAGTTCTTCATAATGGTCACCATAAAACAATCATAATGATCATTATCTAGAAAAACTAAAAGGTCCTTCATAATGGTCTCCATAAACAAACTATAACGACCATTGATAAAGATATGTTCAATAATCTTCCCATACAATGCATTTAATCACGAACTTCCAAGATACATCGTCAACGATATAACAAATCTCACAGACGAATGAATCTTCATGTTCATTGGATAAAACATGAACCTTCTCTAGATTGAAAATCTCTCTTCCACATTCATGAATCTATTTTAGTAATATTCATACTTTTATATTTACAAATAATAAATTCTGTTCTAAAAATTCAGTGTCCCTCACTTCCAATTCCAAAATTTCAAGTTTTTAATTTTAAAAATTACAAAATTCATAATTTCAAAATCAAGTGTCCTAATTCCAAAATCAAAGTCCTCTAATTTCAAGTTTCTAATTTCAAATTTTCAAAATTCCTAATTTCAAAATTTAAATGTCCAAATTCCAAAATTCAAGTCTCATAATTTCCAATTTCGATTTTCAAGCTCCACTTAAATTTTCAAAATTTCAAGTCCCCACTTAAAATTACCTATTCCCCAAACTTCCAAATTTAAATCCACTAACTTTACAGTGAACAGCTATATCTAAAATCTGAACCCACCTGAGCATCACCCAGTCACTCACTTTGACACCCACTCAATTCCAACCCACTAACCCATCCCACTCCCACTCATTCTAGCTCATCACTGATACCACGGGCTTCCAATCATTCCCATCAACGATAACTCCGAATTTCAAATTCAGCTGGACCAAATCACCTGCATCCGACTCAATCACTGAACATCATTCCCCACTCAATCTCACTCAAAATTCCGCACCACCAACCAGCTTCAAAATTTCCAAACACACATTAATTACAAATTCCTATAAAATGTGTGCTTATTAATTAATTACAGAATATATAAACGAGTCGAAGTAGCCCATCATCTCACGTATCATTTTAATAAATAATTTAGCCTTCGCTTTTTTGTTTACAACTTATATCTCAATTCAATTGTGAATCTTCATATTGCTTGTTGAAGTAACATGATTTTCATTAATAGCGCTCTCAATTCATCACCAAAGCAAACATTTCTTCCTTTAAATTTTGTTATTTATTTACTTTATTCATGATTTATTGATATATGTAATTAATTGATTAATTATCCCAGTTTTCATAATCTGATTAGTAAAGACCCGACTTTAAGTACTTAGAGGAATGTTATAGCTCACTACCGTAACTTTCCAATAGGTAACATGACCTCCGAATTTAGATTCGGTTTTGTAGACATGTCTTTTCTAAAAATACATTATCTAGAATTTTTATTTTTATTTTTCAAATAAATAAATAAAATAAGTGACTATACCAACCATTTTTAAAAATGGTTATTTTCAAAATAAAAACGAGTGTCAACTTTTGGGTGGGATTTTGCATAACATAGTTAATTGACTGCATTGTTTTAAGCTATAGGGAACAGTTTGATCCCATCCTCTACATAAATAACTAGTATTTTTTATTTAAAAGTCTTCTCCAACTTAGTTTCTCTTACACTACTTGAATCATCATCAAAGTCAAAAGAAATTAAACTCCACTTACATATATTATATATACATATATAATAATAATAATAATCATAATAATATTCTGTTCTACATATTCTCAAGCCTAAACCTCCTGCTCTATTTCAGTCCATTTCAGCTAAGCTCTAGTTAAATATTAATAATTATTATTATTATTATCGGTGCTTAATACCAGAATCTCCACTGGCGATATAACCCCGTTGTCGATCATTTTCAGTTCTACTCCCTCCCATGGCGGCTTCACCTTCATCATCACCATTCACCTCGCGGGACCAAGCGAATAAACCCGCCATTAAAACCCTGAAAATCGGGGTTGACCGGAACCGATATATCGGATTTACTCATATAATGGTTTATGCTGAGACAGAGAGTGTTCTTCCGGCCTGGCGTTGTTCTCATCTCTCCGTCTCTCTTGTACTTGTTCAGGTAAACCTTCAACGGTCGGACGTAGTTTTCGAACCTGAGCATCGTCATCGCAGAGAAGATCGTCGCTGCTGATGGTCTTCCTTCTCCTGCTGAGATTTGCATTTGAGGCCTTCTGCCGCAGATGAAGCTTAAGAACTCTGACCACGCATTCCTGACGGTTTTCGCTTTGAGACCTGGCGTTGGCGGGGATGACTTCTTTCATGATCCGGGTTGACGTTGGCGATTGGGAGGAACCGTTCTGGTCTTTGAGGCGGAGGTGTCGGAGGACGGCTTCGGCGGGGCTGTTGTCTATAGCTCTTCCGGTCATGGAGATTATGTGAAAACACACACAGAATACTAAGTGAGAGAGGAGAGCTTATAAAGAGGAGGGAGTGTAGAGAATAAGAGAGAGAAAGGAAATTAAAGTAAAGTCGGTTGGGAGCACCACAAAGAGGAAAGAGACAAACACTAAAGGGATATGAGTTTCATCATGTGTGGAATTCAACCCCATGGAAGTTGTAAGTGTGGTCCTTGCACAAAAAAAGTGCTATTTTATTTTATTTTCTTTCTTTTTCTTAAATTAGATATTATTAGTATTATATTACTATCAACTAATATATATATATATATATATATTTTTGAAATCCATAAATAATTTTATCATTCAAATTTAAACAAAGTTATTCATTCAATAAAAATATTTTATTCAAATTACTAAAAACAAGTAAAGAATTACATAACATTCGAGTTAATAACATAAATAATCGGCTCAATAATTCTATAATAACTAGAATACCTATGATTATAGTTTTTCAAGATAATTAACAATCACGCATTTTATTGCCTTTGTCTAATCAATACGCTTTATCGCCCAATCGCCATTATAAGACAAGATGACATAATCACACACCGCAATTAAATTCGATGATGAATTGGTAAAAGAAGACAGATGGTCCCATCTCTGACCAATTTTATAAAACTTTGAAATTTTTTTATTGTTAATATTAGGTAATGCATGAATTTTAGTGATTTAACCCTCTCATTCACTCCCTAACTTACTTCCTAAAAATTAATATTAAATTTATTACCAATTACTTAAACAACCATTTAAAATAAACTAATTAACGTTAATGTGATGTAATCTGCATTGTTGGTTAAGAGCTGAATGTGCCATACGAAGAGATCATAATGAACAAATACTGCTAACTGGGTCAGTGAATAGATGTAAAAAAAGTTAATTAGTTGAAGTACAATAGTCAATTTAAGCTATAAATTTCAAGGAAATTACAACAAATTTCCCACTGATCTTTGCCATATTTTTCCAATATTAGAACTTTTCTAATATGGGTTTAGGGTTTTTTTTTTAATTAAACTTTTAGGGTTTATCAATATTATAGCAATGGACCAGTTATCTTGTAAGTATAAAGTAAAAAGGTGGAGTTGTAGGTGGTATCTACTTAAAAATATGCTTCACTTTGCTCTCTCACCTTCCCTTTACGTCTTTGTTTCTCTCCTAAGATTTCTAAAAATCCTAACATGTATATTCTAGATCAAAGTGGTTGCATTAGGACCTTAGATATTTAGAATTAGTTTATTTCTCTTTTCTTATACCTTGGCCATGTTCTTTTCATTTTTTTGTCTTTTTATTTGATTTTTTGAGATTCATATGATCAAATAAAGATACTCTATCATGTTTCGAGTCATTTTAGGTCCCGTGGGATTAGTTAAAATATGTGCAAACTAGATCGTACATCTACGATTACAAAAAAATAAAAATAAAGATACTCATTCAAAGAGCTTGGTAGTAAATTAAGTCAAATCAAGACAATAAAACAATGTTTGATGCCAATATTATTTTCCAAAGTTAAAAACTCTTTTGGAAAATTTGAGATCCTAAAATACAAATATGTTCCTTATTTTATTTTTTAGAATTAAAAATTAACTAATAAGCATTTTCATTTAAACCCTTGAAATTAAATTAAAATAAAAAATAGATATTATTGATTTGATAAAATATATAACTAGGCCCACTATTTTTTATGTATGAAAAAATATTTAAACTTATAATATTTCCATAAATAGACTTTCTTGATGTATTTTATGCCATTGTCCTTGTAAAATATTTAGATTTATTCTTTCAATATATATATATATAGATATATATATATATATATATATATATATATATATATATATTTAGATTTGCCCTTTCAATATATAGATATATATATTGAAATGCTTATGTTTACATGAAACCTCAAAAAAAGTATAAAAAAAAGTATTCAAACCCTAGACCAAATTAAATACAAAAACCCTAGTAAAACCCTTTAAACATGGTGGTGACAAATGGCTTCATATCCACCCCTCCCCATGTATATGCTAGTACGGCTAATCCCCCATCAATAAAAAATAAAAACTAAAGTCTCAACATTAATTTATATACAAATCAAATGATATTAATTTAATATGGGTTTTCTACCAATAATTTAAATGATAGAATCATTCAAACTAGGAAGATTTAAAGTTTAAGGTTTGACATTGTTGACTTAGGTTATATTAATTGCTTTTGTAATGATCTTGGTAGCATAATACATGTTCATATATAAATTTATTATTGAATTTTTTAAAAATTAGGAATATTATTTGATAAAGTTAACCACAAAGATTTCTATCATACCCAAGACAACTTCAATCAATAGATGCCATGTTTTTCTCACTTAAATTTAAGTTTGTAATGTAGAATACATGAAAAGAAAATTATGAAATGATTAGAATTCACCAATTAGTGATAATAAACAACAAAATTGTTATGTTTGATTCCTATTTTTGAAAGTCGTTTTCTATTCTAAAAAGCAAAGATACGTTAAAACAATGATAATACGACATGAAAAACATAAAGAATACAAAAATGTAAAATTCGTGATAACAATAATCTGCTGTTAACAAAAACGATGGCCCTCTCGGTATTTTTAAACTGCTTCGATAATAAATTTTTGCAAAAAGAGAACTGTACAGCCGCTCACTCTTCTTCTTTTTCTCTTGGTATTATTCCTTTCTAAAAGAAAATGGTTTTAAGGAAGGAAGGATTATTTGAAGAATAAATTATTACATTTTATACGAAAGTACTAATAAAAGCTAATGTGTTTTATTGCATCCACTTTAGAAAGTTTGAAAAGAATTACGGAGTTGTTAATACCAAGATTCTAATCTTTTTATTTTTTTACAAGAAAAGAATGAAAAAGAAAAAGTTCATTATATCAATCAATTTTCAATGGAAGCATATAGATGAACCATTTCTTAAACTTGTTTTTTACATTTACTCACTTTACATTATAATATTACGAGATTCGTCTCGCCAGACTCAACCCAGCCCATTTCCTATACCTGGCAACTTTAAACCATCGGTGCCAAGACTATCAAGAACCATTTTCTTAAACTTACTTTAACATTGTTGACCTCGATACATTTTATGTTATGATAAAAATTACCCAATACTTTATAGTTAATTTATTCCTAAAAATAAGTGAAATTTCATATGCTCACTCTTGAAATCCCACAAATGCTAGGACCAAACTTTTGCAGTCAAAATATCATATAAAAAATGTCTTTTTTTTTTTTGTCACAACAAAAGGACACAAAGAAGTTGAATGAGATTTATTCACACATGCATACATATTCTCTACAGTGTATGCTGAATCAGTTGAACATTACCATCAGTATATACCTTAATGGAAAAATCACTTGAAGTCAAACAACAATATGCCCACAGGTAATTTTAAAAAAAAAAAGTTGTTTAACTGAAATTAAAAATGATAAATTGCTGTTAGTTTTGCCTGTAAATGATCCCTTTGATTTTGACTACAAGAGCTCTACTTCCCACCAACATCACTTTTATAAGGAGGGATGAAGTTTAATTGTTGTATCATATTTTTCTTATATACCTTATTAGATCCTAGATGAGCAATCTTGGTTCAGATTTCAATCCGTGCCGGCTGGTGCTGACTGTCAACAATCGAAATTACTACAAATTGGTTGATTTTACCATTAAATATAAATTAGTTTATTATTGATATTATTTTTACTCATCCAAGGCTATCAATTAAAAATTATATATGTTTCAGAAGTGTCAATGTTGGTGACTCAAATTCTTTGAGCCGAAAAATGAAAGAAGAAAAAATATAGTCCGTAAACAAGGACTAATAAACGCTACGCGGGCGTCACTGGCATGTAAATAACTCCTTTGACTTATCGCACAAAGACTCGCCTCTTCTCGCCTGCTTCTCTTCTAGTTGCTAGCCATTATGTTGCTTCACTGCCTTTATGTTTGTGGGTTACGGCTTTTATATACAAACTATATGTAGTGTTTAGAGGATTTCGATATGTGAGATGACGAGATCATTGTAATCACACTTTTCTTCTCCTTTTCTATTTTCCTTGTACCATTGTTTGATATAATATATTAGTAACTTTGCTTGTAGGTTTTTCCCAATTTGGGCTTTCTCAGAATCTTATGTCCTATCTTTGGTTCATATTTTGTCCGCCTGTTTGTTTTCTTATAGAAAGTCGTGAAGAAAACAACTTAAAGTCTTAAAGGTTTACTTTATGCTTTCAATTAAAAAATTATAATAAGTCACAAAGAGTATGAGAAGAAAATACCTTAAAGTCTAAAAGTAAATTGTTTTAATAAAAATTATGGAAAATAAATAAAACCCTAAGATAGGAAGGAATAATTTTATCGTTACATTTAGCATCCCATGAAGGATGTGACATAAACCCCTCCTTCCACCTTCCATCCATTCCTTTGTGGCCTTTTAACTTATTAGAAAGATAAAAAGTTACACAAAGATAAAATGTTATTACATTTGAAAGAAACACAGATTTATGCATTTTCACTACAATGCCAAAATTATTTTTATAAATTTAAATTTTGAATGTCATGCTACCATCTTCTTTTATACAAACAGTTTTAGTTGTAGTTAAATCACCTCTATTTCATTTTCTTTTTCATTATTTCCTTAAATTTGGAAGGTAGATGTTCAAGAAGTTGTGACATTAGATCTCACCCACCTAACTAATCTGATGTCTTGAGGACAATGTCACCTCAAATATATAAATTTGAACAAAAAAATGTATATCCATTTAAAAGGAAAAAAGAAAAAATAAAAATAGGGTTATCATTCAAATTCGGCATGTGTAGTAGCTAAATAATAGTCAATTTCGGGATGAAGTGAATAAATGCTCCTGACTTATAATCGTACGCCTAGTTCTAAGACCAACGAGCAAATAACAACCCAATGCGATGATCCTGAACTCAAAAGACCTGACCATAAAAGGAGGAATATCTCGCCTTTAAATACTACTCTACAATCTTTGTTAAGTCCGCTGACTTAAATATCGGTTTCAATGATATATCTAAGATTGGATTTTACAGATATATCAAAGATATGATTCCACGACATTTTGTTAACATCGATATATCTGAAATTAACAAAATACTTTCAAATTCACACTATTTTCAAAAGTAAAACGACATTAATAATCAAATATATACATCGGAATTACATTACAATAAAATTTAAAATCAAACGAAGATCATTGTAGCCTCCATCGTAAATTTAGAGAGATCTTGATTCTGATAAAACATAATACCCTTACCAAGATATTTACTGTCTGATATTATCGATTATAGTGATCGGGACATATCATTTAATTTTAGAATAGATCCACAACTCGACTGATATGAAATTTGGGGTTCATCAATATATTCATCAAATATTAACTACACATTTATTAATATATTATTAATGAAATGTTAATTCATTAATATATTGTTACTAAATTAACTAATTTAAAATAATGAAAAGATCATATAAAATATCACAAAGAAAAAAATAATTGAGTGAAATAGAAGATTGACATTTGGTAGAGAATTTAAGATCAGTTCACCATTCTAAATATTTATATAGATTGGGGTCAAAATAGTTGGATGGTCAAAAATCTTAAATTTAATTATAAATCATTGATTTAATTATGTGGGAAAACTTAATCGTTAGGATCTTCTTTAAATCCATTGTGATCAATCCATAACTCGCTTATCGTTGTGATTTAACTGACCACGTGATATATCAAGATATATTCGATATATCCCGATATATTCGATATTTTACTCGAAAATTAAACTAACGCGCTGCGCTATAGTTACTGCACTGGAGATTTCCACGATATATCGGCCCAAACCGGAGATACTCTGGGCTGATATATTTCACCGATATTACCGATTTTCCTCAACGATTATCGACACCGATATCGTGTAGAATATTACCGATATCCGATATATCGGGCGATATATCGCCACTGAGATTCGATATTTAACTCTGTAGAAACTGATGCCAGACGTATCAAAACCACGCCCTACAAATGAATTTAGATTGTATATCAATAGAAGTCCTCATAAAAAATTGTCACATAAATAAACCATTGTTATCTATGCACAATGCACATATTCAAAGAATCATGTACTTAGAAAATTGTAAGCATGCTCAATAAATGAAAACAGGATCAGAGTAAAGCATCGTACTGTGTCCCCAGAAAGGCTCAACTGTTCACAAACATTAGAACAAAACCAGATGCGGATTCTAATTTATGAATCTGCCCATTTCCTGTAAATTTTGAATGGTAATCTAGCATCCCCAAAGCTTTCTGTTCATTCTTAAAGGTTTACCCCAAACACACAGTGTGATCCCAACACAGGATTTTTTCAGGATGGATGGAAAGCGCTTAAAGTTCCTTCCCAAGGCCCAAAAAAGAACAGAATAATTGAATGTAGGTTACTTAGATCTTCATTCATCCACTTCCTAAAATATGACCTTGTAATCCACCAAACACTTCAGCACTCATCTGGGAACCTCGATATGAACTTATCCAGAAATTCTCCATCTGTCAAATCCAAGACTTTAAAGAAACTCGGTTCTTTCTTCAACAGCCTCTTTGACTTCAGGATCTGTAAAACCCTGTATCGGGGAATGACGCGATCCTTTATGCTGTTCATCAAGATCGTAGGTCTGTGAACTAACAGTGTCCCTTCAAACTTAATGGAAACATATAAACCCAGCTCAACTCTTAGCTTCTTCCTGGAAGCCCTAAAGGAATGCTTGGTGCCTTCTCGGAACATTTCAATGCATTCTTGTTCTGTAAACTTCTGACTTGAAACAATTCAAACTTTTTCCTTATGGTCTTATCATTCAGGCAACTAATAGTATACAGAGCATGAACGAACATCCTGGATTCAATTGAAAACCCCATGTCTACAACCCGAGAAACAAGGTCCTTAAGAGTCGATTGTTTGAAGCAAAGAGCGTGGCTGCCGCATTACATTGACAGCTGGGACCCAACAATCCTACAACTCTCCAGGAACTCAATGTTGAGCAAAAATTAGGGTTTCTGACAACATCCAGCGCACCCCGCAAAACCTGAACCAAATCACCATTACTTTCAGAATCGAGAGCGCTTTGAATTTCAATGCAGGGTAATTTTTCTCCAAACTAACATTCAAAATGCAGTAGAATTAGAGAAAACATCCACCAAGTTTGTACTCCACAAGGCCCAGTTAAGAAGAACTGAGCTTCGCTGTCAGAGGACTTGTCACATATTGGCGAACAGTATCTGGGGTGCAACACGGACCGTAGTTCGAATCTGGTCTTCGGAAAATCCGATGTCCCTGAGAAAATGGACTACGAGTTCGGGGTTTTCTGCCGATTTAGGCCGCCGGAAGCGGTTTGAGATTGAGGTGGCTAGGGTTTGGGGGAAGCCAAGTGTTTGAGTAAGGTATTCCACGATGGTGGGGTTCGAAGAAGCAGAGAGAGAGGAGAAGCGTTTGGAGGAGACAGAAAGAAGGGTGAAGAAGATCGAGTGATTTGAATTGGGGACTTGCAGAGATTTTCATTTCATGGAGATGAAGGAGGAGGGAAAAGGGCTGGAAGATTCTCATTTTCATTTTTTTTCTGGTGTTTCTCAGTCTGGTTGGGTCATCGCTTTGAACTTCTTAATTTCTGTGGAACATGAATAGTATAAAATATTTTTATAAAAAAAATGAGAATAATTTTGCTAATTTTAGCAAATAATTAAATAAAATTAGGATTTTTTTTTACACACTTTGGATATTATGAAAGCCTCTTCCTATCATTTGACCTATGCCTCAAATTTGCATAAAATTATGATTTATAAAATAAGAAACTTAGAGAAACATAATACATATATACTTCGACCGGCCTTATATAAATATCATATATTTGTTGTCAACTTTGACATGCTTATTACAAAGCATTATTTTTAAGAACCCTCCCAACTCAGAGGCGATTAATCCAAAATAATCAATGTTATAACTTAATATCTTATTATAAAAACACCTCATGATACAAAATAAAATAAAATAAATAAACATATTTGTTAAAGAACCGGTGATAGATATAAGGATGAAAGTGATTCAGAACACTAAGAATTAGCAAACTAAATATATATATATATATAAGAGCAGCATATATATATATATATATATATATATATATATATATATATATATATATATATATATATATATTTCACCTATTTTTAGTTTAATGAGATTAAAAGAAATCAGTCCTAAACATAATGATAAAACTAGATTGAAATATGAAATATCAGGGAAATTAATAAAAATATTAGTAAATGTGATATTATGAGTGGATGTAAACCCAGAGACACTTATGTCTAATACAAGAGGGAGTGACAAGTCCAAGCGTGGAGCCAGATGACTAAATAAGAGTGTTTATCCGTCAAAAAAAAAAGGAAATTAATAAAGCAACCAAGCATAAAAATATATGAACAAAGAACTACAAATACTTTTAGATTAAAGATCAAACTCAAAACTGTCAATCAATCAATGATGATTTTATCCCTACAAGAGAGTTTCCAGGAAAAGAATGTGATGATCAACCCAAATGGAAAGAAGGCTAGGAATAGAAACCACCACGATCAGGTAGAAAAGGGAAGAAAAAAAAAAACAATTGAGGTCGAGGAAAGAAAAAAAAATTAATTCCAGGACACATTTTACAAAAAAAAAAATCTGTGACAGATATTGAACAGAGATCTTCATAGACTTGTCTGATGTTAGCCTCTCATGAACAAGAGAATACACTTGAGCGAAAGAGCAAGTAATTCATCCATGGTTTGAGAGCTTGGGTTCCCATTCAAATGTTCTACTAAAACAATCCATTCTCTCCTTTCTTGATCACACAGCCTAACCTAGTCTGTGAGATCGACGGCACCCGACTGTCTGAAATTATGTCGCGGCGCCAAGGTCGGGTTAACAGTTCCATTAAGATGACCCTAAAATGTGCAACATCAGCTTTGGAATGATGGAGTCGGTTTGTTTGCCATGGCTAGTTCTGAGCTCTGTATCCTAGTGTTCTCGTTCGTGAATCTGCCTGCAATTCCTGCTGGTGTCATTAGGCGATGGAGGCCGAATCTGTGAGGCAAGCTTGAAGGTCAAACAGGACAGAGTATGTCTGCCGGCTTTAGGTTTCCCCTGTGGGGAGGCCTCTGTCATGAAGGTGTGACAGACATTGAGCTACATCGACGGCAAGTTTTAGCCTCTGAGTGAACGATAATTTGGAGTATCTTCGAGGGGTAGTCTCTGCAAAACATATGCATATGTTTATGATATCTTATAAAAAATAAAATAAAAAACATGTATATGATGATATCTTATCAAAATAAAATAAAAACATGTATATGTTGATGAGATTGTCAAGACTATGAGAAAGCATCCACTAGCAGTTGAGAAACGAGAGCCTGCTGTTATCATAAATGTTAGTCTCTGAAAAACATATGTATATGTTGATGATATAGTCAAGAGTATGAGAAAGATTCACTAGAAGTTGAGAAATTAGAGCTCAAGTTGTTATCATAAAATGCTAAATGATTATCATACTGCTGTTGCAAGTTAAAACTCGATGCTAGGACTGTTTAAGATTAAGGTTTACCGCCATACCCGCATTCTGAAGTGTCGAATGATAGACGCTAAAACAGGTTGATGAAGGAGACAGACTTGCAGATACTAATAGGAGGTTCAAATAGGAACATGGAATTAATTCGTTTAAACTAGTTAAATTTAAGGTAATACAGAGGACTAACCCCTTTGCACAGTCCAACTTTTTGCCTTAGGACCCAGTAGAAAGGCAGCTGAAAATGTCAACCGCATTGGCCAACCATGCCTACATCCACGGATGAGAGGAGTATTCTTCCGCTATATGATAGAAAATATATATAAGAATTCAACATACAATCCAGGCCTTAAACATCCTATGTTTTCCCATTCCTTGTATCCATACCCTGAACCGGAAACTTTGCTCCACCGGTATCCCCGCTCTTCTCATACATATCTACAACACTCGTATACTCTTTATGTTCTCATCTCTCTCATAACTTTTTTCCCATCATGACCCAGAAATTTTAACTTAAACCAAACGAACAAATAAAATTGCTGGAAACTGATCTAAATGATCAGAAATTAAATCCACAAGCCGTAGTTGCCCATCAGCTCTCTCAAAATAATCTGCTACCACCATGGTATGGGATTACAGGAATATATCCAATGAAAACCTGCATGTAATTGTGACAACACACTCCTAGATACTTACACAAGCATTTGAATTCACTAGGAAGGTTCTCATTTTAAGAAGAAATCCTTGTGTAGTCATCAAAGACATCCTAACACACTTACGAGTTGGGTGAGCCTCAAGTTCATTCTTTACTCTAGCAAAAAACTCATTTTCTACATTATTTTTTTTTTATAGGCAAAAAAGAAAGAGACATTTCATAAGCAGTATACAGGAGAGACAAAAAAGGCCCAAAGGGCAAGAAAGGAAGGAAGGCAGGGAAAGAAAACAAACCAACCCCACAAAAAAAAAAAAAAGAGATCCTAGGCATAGCCATAGAATCTGTACAAGAGAAGCTCTAACAAAAGAAATATCCACATATGGAATATAACCAGCCCTAGCAAAAAGGGAACAGATAAAAGAGAGCTTTAGTCTGACAACTGAGAGCTCATTTTCTACATTATGAATCCACCCCTCGGAAGCAGTCTGTGCTTCTTATGTGTTTCCTGCAAATACCATGGTATAGATTGATGAGTTTATTTATGTAATACTATGGGGCTTGTACACAATGTTTTCTTTTTGTAGATGAGCAAAAGCCTCAAGTTTTTGCTCTAATCTATTATTCTTCTTTCAGACCCACTTAATTCATTGATTGACAGTTCCACACTTCCTCAAATCAGATCCTTTTGAAGATGTCCAAGTCTGAAGATTTTCTCTGCTTCATTTTACGTTCTTTTATACATGACATAATTGATTGTATAGCGGCAGTATAAATTCTAGTTTTTATAGTGAGTAACTTTTTCCCAAAATACTTTTATTGAGGGAAGACAAATTCTAAAGAGATGGAGAATGGGTCCAAACTACCCACTTTCTGTTTAAGGATGACACTCTAGTTTTTGGAAAGGATTCACAGGATCAAATGGCTCATTTAAGTTGGTTATTAATGCGGTTGAAGCCTTATCAGAACTGAGAATTAGTTTGGAAAATAATAAAATTTTGCCTGTAGGATGGGTAGAGAATGTGGAGAGTTTAGTCTCAGAACTTATTGTTGGTGCTCTCCTTGGCTTCACGACAAGTCAGTGGCAATGTTGAGATTTGTGAAGCTGACAGTGATTACCTTTGAAAGTTGTAATACGTCAAGAAGATCCTGAAAAGGGAAGCAGCACCCGGGAATGGGGCAGTATGGTGATGTTGGGGAAGAAATTGGGGAAGGAAACAACCTTTTTGAGGAATATAAGAGGAAAGACACTTGACTAGCGAATAAGAAAAAGATTGCTTACAAATAGGGCAACCAGTGCACACATTGTTTTTGAGTATCAATCTTTAGTGGAGATAAAACTTGCAAGCAAATTGAAAAGTGACATCAAATGATAAAGTTTGGCAATTCAAGTCTCTGATGAAATCTGATAACCTGAAAACGTTCAATCTTTCCATCACAGGAAGTTACGAAGAACAAGGGAAAAAACACACCAGA
The DNA here is from genome assembly GCA_016808115.1 of Tetrastigma voinierianum. Classification (NCBI taxonomy): domain Eukaryota; kingdom Viridiplantae; phylum Streptophyta; class Magnoliopsida; order Vitales; family Vitaceae; genus Tetrastigma; species Tetrastigma voinierianum. Next base: position 91,770 of record JAEQBH010001893.1, on the reverse strand, counting down.
AAAGAATTGTACCAGTCAAGAAATAGGAAAATGATAAACACTCTTTAAAAATGCAAGTATAAAATTTAGATTATAACAGGACCTTATGAAAAACAAAAACAAAATAACACCAGAAGAGAATCATAACACAGTCAAGAAAATAGCAGAAGATAATATATATTTTTTTGAGCAGTAATCTGTCTCACTATAGACTTTAGTTGATAATCATAGAAAAATAGCAATGAAATGATTTCAGCAATATAGCAGGAAATAAAAGAATTTATGCAGTGAATGAATATATATATCTAATAAGAACTTTAGGTTTAAGCTCTACCATAAAGATGTAAAGCCAAGCTATCTCCCTGTATGTAATCTGCTAAGATAAGCCTCTCTTGTTCTCTAGGCCCCCAGTAGTATGCTCTTAATGGAACAACATTTGGATGTCTTATAGAGCCAATTTTTTTAACTTCTTTGGCAAATTCTTTCTTATGTTTGACAAGACCCACCCGCAGCCATTTGACAGTCAAATGTGCCTAATTATCTAGACTAAGCTTTGTATAGAGGGTACCATGGCTGCTCCTGCCAGAACTTCAGCAGGAGCTCGAGATAACTCCTCAGCAGTGAAACGACAGTGAACCATCCAGGAAGAACAATTCTCCAGCTAACTGGTCTGGAGTACACATCCAACCTTGTGGTTGCCTAGCGAGTCAATAAAACGAGGTGATGATGATAATGAGACCCTGGGGAGGACTTCCTTCCAGATGTTGTGATGATTATCTAATACGTTGGGATTTGTAGATGCTGAACTGGCTGAGGCTCCCAGGTAAAGCATGTCACGATTTCAGTTACATGCTCAGTCTGCCCAGACAACGATCTTGAATTTGAAGTTAGCAAATGATCGTTAGAAAAGCTCAATGAAGATGCGGGAGGTTCATCATTTGTGTGGAATTTGAAAAGGGAAGGCCGGGTAAACCTTCCCAACTTAACATCTCTCTTCTCAGTAGCTTCTGACCACTAAATCCACTTCTTCCAGTTCCCAGTTGTGCTCGATAATAAGCCAGTAAAACAAAAGCAATCATCACAGCAGCACCAACTGAAGCGATAATGATTGCCACTCTGACGCTACCCTTTGAACTATGGTGTTTTCCTGTGTCTCGAATTGGACCAGTATTATTATTTTCTGGTGGCAAGTCTTTTGGGAGGCTTAGCAACTCATTTCCAGGGCGAAATGAACTCACAGGAAACCTTCTCAGGTTTCGTGGAACTTGACCGGATAGATCATTATAGGACACATTGAAGACTTTGACACTTGAAGGAATCTTATCAGGGATCTCACCCCTAAAGTTGTTGCCAGACAAATCAAGGTACTCCAGGCCACTCAAGTTTGCTTATTCGTTTGGTATCTCTCCAGATAAGCTTTCTGTTCTTTGCAAGATCCCATCAATCTCTGCTTCTCCCATGTTACCTTATGTCCAGGGCAAGCTGCCTGTTAAGAAATTTATGGGAGAGATCAAGAGACTCTAGTGGCAGATAAGAAGGCAGCACCAATAACTCACTTTCATGAGCTTTGAAAAAGGAACTGAAAGCCAACAAAACTATTTCTGAAAGATTCAGGTTTGTCGTTGTTGAAGTGAAGAAATCATCAATAGGCCCAAACAGATTGTTAGAATCCGAGATCAACTGCAAACAGTCTGAATATGCCCCAAACCAGAAGGCAGATTACCTACCAAAGAATTGCTTCACCCTAAGTGTGTAGTCAGTCTCTCAAATTGAGAAGTCAGGTTTGGAAAGCTTCCAGTCAACTTGTTTGAACTCAAATCGAGAACTTCCAAGGTGGCTTCCCAATTCTGCATAATGGATATGTCACCAGATATCATATTTCTGCTCAAATCCACCGTTAAGCATCTTCTTAAAGAAGAAGGCAAAGAACCTGATAGCTGGTTTGATGAAAGATTCCAAAACATTCAGACTGGTAGAGCTATTCTGAATTGAACCTGTGCACATAAAAAAAAGGTAAGATATACTGATATTTCAGATGCATTATTCGAATGTTTGCTCAGAAAAGAAAAAATAATAGCAATCACCAAAGTGTTCCAGAATTGAGAAAAGAAAAGAATTGAACACAACAAATTTCTGTTAAAAGAAATCTTAGTGATGCATTTAGTTCACACTGAGGTGTTGTCCCTTTTTTTGCCAGGGACTTATAGGTACACCTCTATCTGTCTTATTAAAACAAGGATCTACATTTCAAAAATCAGCCCCCTACAACATCCTAAGCATCTCAAAGAACATGAAAAGAACTACTCTACATAAACAAAACATAAAAATAATTTTAACTAATAATAAGGTTAGTATCCTTTCAGGCAGTTATTAGTCCTCCAAAAGCGAATTAAACTCCACTTCTTCCAGGCATATCAAAATAAAAAAAAATCGGCTACTCACAGAGCAACAATGATACTCATGCATGCAAAGAAATTGAAATGATTCTTCACTCGATAACATTATTCATGAGGATTCTAAAAATCTACAAGAATTATTCTTAGTGAAGTTCTACTGTGGATGTAGCTCATCCATAATATCAGCTAATCCAGATCACAAATTGTATCTGGCTATCATGAAACCAATCCTCCTTTTCAAACAAAAAATTTTCCCACATTAATGTACACTTCCATTGATCACTCCTGGGCTGAGATTAATACTTTCGGTAACAGAGAAAATAGCAGCAAAAAAGCAAATTGACAACTTCTTTGAGGACACCAATCATTAAGGATTTCCAATGCATTAGCAGGTGATGAAGAGGTTTCACAATAATATCTAGATTTATCACAGGGCCTTAGGAAGCCAGGAATAGGGAGGTATAATTAGCCACTAGGGTGGAAGAGGATGTTGCTATCAATAATTGGATAGCGAAAAAGACCGTCAAAGGTCCATGGATCAATGTGAACGCCTATCGTCTATAAATTTGAAAGATTACTTATCAAAAAAAAAAAAAAAAAAAAAATCATCTATAAATTTGAAGGATGTCTGCATGGTCAAAAGGAGAGAATAGTGCAATTGACGAATTAGAGTTCCAAGCTTTAAATTATCATTGACTAACCGAGAAATGCGGGGGTTTTCAGAACAGTTCCTAAATCCTAATTAAATCTGATCCACAGATCAAATAACTCTATCAAGTGCAGTCAATAGTTTACCTGTAAAACCACGCCACTGAGATCCAGTCTACAAAGGCATGGAACTCTCCAAAACAACTCTTCCGGTATCGACCAAACAATGATTATTCCGATTCAGAACTTCAAAGATTTGGCAATGACCTACCGAAGGAAGTTTCCACTGATCTGATTATCACCCAAATCTAAAATTTGCAAGCTCCGAACAAAACAATCGATTCATCATCAAAGAAACCCCACTGAGGTGATTGTAACTAAATTCACATAATGCACAGTGTCGCCAAGCTCGAAACTTTCCCTTCCCAGCGGTGAAATCGAACGCAGAATCTATTGTGACCTAAGTCAACATACTCAACATTTCTGGAGCTCCGCAGCAGAGGTACCGATATCGCCACAAGATCTCATTGGAATGCAAATCTAGAGTTCTCAACTGCTGAAGATTATGGAATCCATCAGGAAACCCACCCTTCAAATTCATATCTGACAAATCCAGATAATTCAAATTCCAAAGGTAACTGATTCGAGCTGATCGGTCCGTAGAAACGGTTCCCAGACAGATCCAAAACTCCGTAAAGAACCTGATCGTCCCCATCACCGAAACTAGCCTTCCGGTGAACAAGTTCCCAGAGACTCAGATTCTTCAGCATTTTCTCAACCCGACCAAGTATTAAACTTGAGCTCCTCCAACTGAAGCCGGTCAAGCACAATGGCGACCACGGACGACCCAGGACTCATCACATAATGACGCCGTACCAACCAGCCGGATGGTTCTCCTGATCCGCTCCTGACCGGTTCCACGAGTTCCGCACCTTCTTCAATGGATCTACTTTATCCCCTTCTTGAACTCCGCAGCAACACTCGCAGGATCACCGGACCCATCGCCGGCGACGAACCCCACGCCGGAACCCTCCGGCAAAGAAAACCCACCAGATAGTTAAAAACGGGAGTGAAGTTCATATTTCTCCAATAACCCAAAACTCCCCTACCCATTCATTGAAGGAGTTTGCTCGAAACCTCAGAATCCACAGCTCCAACCAGACTTAGAAGAGAGAGAAAGCAGAAAAGAGATAGAGAGAGAGAGAGAGAGAGAGTAGGGTTTATTTATTTGCTTGGTTTTATACAGCGAAGATGATGAGGTAGATGAGTTAATACAAAATCGAAACAAATAAGATAAAAGAGGAAAAAAAATAGAGGGAGAAAATCCGTTAAAAATGGCGGGTGTTGTTTGTAGCTGACGTGGAGATTTCTGATTGGTCAAAACTCAAGAGTGAGTAACTCCAGACTGTAAAGCACACTCCCCCTCTCTCTCTCTCTCTCTCAAAAACATATTTGTTTTCAAAACAAAATTTACTCTAAAAAATCACAACAAAATCATTTCCTCAATTTATTCTCCATACGTTTCTAAAGGAGTGTTCTCCCACACAATTTTTTTTTAAATTATCAGAATATTTTAAAAACAAATTAATACCTAAATATATAATCTTGCTTGTAATAAAAATTCTTAAATAATAGTCGATGAGTGACACAATTATTATTGATGCCAGATAATCATCGCTAAGATAAACAAGTATATTAATTTTTAATATTATTTTAATTTCTAAACTATATTTATATATTTTTAAATATTATTTATTTTTGTCTTAAACCCTTTCAAAAGCCTTCAAATTATTCTTGAAACTAGTAAATATTTCAAAAATACATTGTTATCATCCATTAACACTATAATAATGCTTTATATGATATGATGATGAGAGAATTAAGACAAATTTTCATTTATTAAAGGCAACGTGACATGATCTGTCACAATTCTTTAAAGTTGATGGTACTCTTAATAATATTATTAATAAATATTATTTAAAGGGAAATTGTGAGATTATTTTAATTTTATTTTTCCCACTTATGTTATTAAAAGGTAAATGATAATTGGAAATGGAAGAGAAGTATTATTGGCTGGTGATTGTTAAGTGTACTCCACATGGATGGCGTCCCATTTTGTTCTTTTCACTATTAAATGCCTTTTATTTTATATAATTATATTTATTTATTTTGTACAAAATATATTTTCTATAAATAATTATACAAAATCATACAACCAATTAAAAAAAATATTAAGTATACAAATTAATCATAAAAAATTGTTCTCCAAAAGCCTAAGGACTAGTTTAACACTATTTCTTATCAATGTATTTATAATCAAAACGTTTTATCTGTGTTGCATTTCTATTTAAACATTTTCTATCAATCTATTTGGATAGAATATATAAATTTTATTACAAAATATAATTACAAAAACATCTTTCAAATATTACAAAATGTTTATTTTTTCAAAAACACCAAATTAAAAGCACTGTCCCTAAATATTTGGATTTAATTTCTGATTAACCATTACACATAAATCTTAATTTCATGTTCAGACAATCTATTCCGAATTCTGATTTCATTTTCTTACTATCTTTTATTTAATAAAAATATTATAAAATAATTTCAGAACTACATTATCATTTGTATTAATATTGGGTGATTCAATTAAATGAACATTTAGAACCCAAAATTTGAAATCGCACTTTCATAATTTTGGTTTAATTTTGATGAAATTAATTAATTTGTTTTACGCAAAATAATATTCGAATAATTAAAATAATTATAGATATATCACTAATAAATTATGTATCAATCTAATATATACTATCATAATTAAATGAATTTATTAATATACTATTTGTTTAGAGTTGAAATAAATAATGTGAATTAAAATTCTTAATCATATGAACGATTATTTTAAATTGGTAATCCGCTGATACACTTCGTCCGTTTTGGACGGTCGAGACTGTTCACAGATGGTCAATGATTGCAGGGGTAGTCAAACAGTGTGGCATCCACCGTCTGATCTGATTGGTTGGATGGGAACACATGTAATAATATACTGCAGCACTGTTCTTTGTCTTGTCCCTTTCCCTGCCCTCCTCCCCCTTCTCAGTAATCACAAGTGGTCGACCCCACTGTAAGGCTCCTGGAGACTGTCAAACTTGAGAGAGAGAGAGATGTAGTCTGACTTTTCAGTAGTTAAGCCAGTAGGTAAATGACACGTGTCTAGATTTGGCGGTTGAAGTGACACTTGATTATAAAACTACCATGATCCTATCATTTTCATTTTCTGCTTTGTATCAGATGTGATGCCATATCTGAATAGCAGTACTATATATATATATATATATATATATATATATATATATATATAAAAATATATAATATTATTTATTTATTTATTTAATATTTTCTAAAAATTACATACTTTCGATTTTTTTAAAAACAGATCATTTTAGTGGATACTTAATAAATTGTTTTAATCAGTGTGCTTTCTTTACTTTTTTCATATAATGATTGCATTCAACTTTTATTTATTTATTTTATCTTGACTACTAGACGTTTGATCAACCTATATATACGTGCGAAAGATATTTTGTTATATTTATCAAATTAATGCTCATTTGGGGTCGGTGATTAATTATAAAATCCAGAACTCTACCATATAATACAACGTATTCATAGCGCCAATTCAAACCTTTTTGACAAACATGGTAGGACTCCAACGCATTTCACATACATATTCAATATTTTCAAACTTCTATTACAAATCAATATGACTAATAAAATGACTATAATGTGACTTCTAAAATTGAAAACAATTTGATCATAATTAACTATATTATAATTAAAATGTTTAATTGTAAAAAAAAAAAAAGTTGAAAACAGTTATAGGTAATAAGTGAAACCAATTAACTTATATTAAAATTCACATTTTATTTTATCTCCTTACCTCTACTTGTCCTAGACTAGACCTTCTACTTTTAATTAAAAATTATGAGGGTATTTATGTTAAATTGAGATTTAAATTTACTTAAATTTATTTTTATCAAATAACTTTAATATTACTTAAATAATAAGTCTAAATATAATTTAGCTAAATATTAAGTTTCATCGTACACTTTAAAAAAAGGTATCCTTAATTAAAAATAAAATAAAATTGAGGTTGGTGTATTTCATTCATTGGGTAAGGCTTATAAGGCAAGGGTTAACACGCTTACCTTACGAGTTAGATACAACTTAACCCACTAAAATAAAAATACTTTATATTAAAATATTAGAAAAATAGAATTATTTATTTATTAAATAATTAAATTGGGTGTTAGGAAGATGATATTTTAAAAATAATGGACCCATCTTTAACCTTCACCAAAATTAAAATAAGATTGAATGAAAGAACCTACCCTAAGTTAGACAATCAAAATAATACTTCCCAAGAAAGGAACAAAATAATAATAATTTCTAGTATTTCCTACTCTAATAATTAAGTATACCCCAACAAATATTTATTAAGTGTATAATTTTATTAAATCCAATGTAGGATTTATTGGAATTGTAGCAAACAATAATTACAAAAGGATACATAGGGGACAGCAATGAAGCCTCGAAGACTAATAAATATGGTTTGATATGGTAGTACTATTTAATAAGATTTTTTTGTCTAACAAAATATGATAACATAATGTATTTCTAAGGTTTTTTCATGAAATTATGGACATAATAATGTATAAGAAGAAATAATAGTGTAGGAAGATTGTTATTATATTTGAATACATAAATAATTACACCATAGAGTATATGAGAGTGGGGCAATGGAGAGAAGGATTTTTATTTTATTTTTTAAATAAAATATGAATTGGATACTCAGGTTAGAAAGTATTGAGGGAAACATGATGGACAATGGAATATACTAAAATGTTTATGAATTTTTGAAAATTTACATTATATAATATTCATACAAGTGAGAATTGAGAAAGATATTATACTTAAAATTTATTTTTATTTTTCTTTTGTTTTATTTATTTTTATTATTTTCTACTATATTTTTATAATTATTATCTTTTTTTCTTATTTTATATATATATATATATTTTAGCGGTAGATAACAAAGGCCAGATGAGAGTTTCGAGAGCTTAGCCAAAGTAATTCATTTTTTATAATAAAAATTAAATGAGTAATCTATTTTCAAATAAGCACTGCCTACATTGCTAAAATCAGATTAACTATGCTTTTAAATTTACTTTTTAAATGTGATTCATCAATTGGCTTATTTAAAAAAAAATTAACTTAAAATCATAATTAATAAATAGCCATAATTGGTAATATGGTTTTAAATTAACCTTAAAACTCCAATTCGCGACGCAAAGATTAAGGCAATTTTAAAATCACATCCAGATACAGTTTTCAAAAGATGTGGAAAACTAAGTTTTCAAATAATTCAACAAGAATCATTTTGAGAAATTTTTTTTCTTAAGACTGTTTTTAGGACATCGTTCGACTATCTGGCATGGACTTAGCCTGGCCCTGAAAATTAGTTCTATAAAGGTGCTCTACGCAATATAAAATAGTTCTCTGATAAATGCTACTATCTAATACTTTATTTGAAAGTATTTCACCCAACAATTCTAGATTATTAATTGAACTGTTGGCTAGTGCTCTTGATTCTTTATGACTAATAATAATAATTATAACTACTAATTACACACTTATAATGATTATAACTGTTACGTAAAGATAATAGCTTTTATTGATGCATGGTATGAAAGGGGGGAGATGATTCTTGGACACATCAGTAGTCAGTGGAGGCAAATGAGATCTAAAACCTCTTTCAAAGCATAAAAACAAACATAGAAAAATCACAACCGCATTATGTCTCTAGATTCTCCGTAAATACCTAATATTTAATGTTTTCAAATAAAACATCAGATGTTTAATTTTAGAAAAGGAGATTAACAAACACTGTATGTAATGTAATCTCGCTTCTGGGGTTAAACCTACCTGGCTCCAACCACTAGGAAGATGGGTTAAACGAGTTAATTAATCAGTTCATAAAGATTCGTATTAGTTGAAAGATGGGGCAGCACTGCGGTTTCGCATGTCATGTCAATAGCGTTGTTTTTCATAGTATCATTGTATCCGAACGACACAAATAATAAACATGTCGGAAATAACAAATTCAAACACGGCCTATTTAGCAACATGTTTAATAATTTGGTAATTTAAAAGAATATAAATTATAATTAATTCATCAATATTTAATACAAATAATATATATAATGAGTTAATCTAGGTTAAATATTAATTAACATAATAATTAAATTGATCAAATTCGTGTTATATGGATTGACATAAATATAACCCAAACACAATTATACTTAATCAAAACCCACAAAAATAGCTTTATGTTTGCGAGTCATGTCAAAGCCTAGTTGAGAGAAATTGAGAGAAGAGGAAAGAAATGGCAGTAATGGGCATTAAATGTTCTTTTCTTAAATGAGAGAATAGATCTTACAGACAACAGTAACACTACAGCATAAATTTTTTTTTAAATTTATATAAGAGTTGGTAACATGTGGAAGAAAAGAATAACAAGGTGGATAGCAATGGTTTCGCCTTGACTTTCATGTCCCTTCATCTAAGTGGAATTTTTTAATGGTGTTATATTGACAAGATGTTACAAACCTGGTTCATGCACTACCAACTTTGTTTAAATATACACCTATTACACTAATATATATTATTTTTCTGAAAAAAAAAATCCATTCATTCAGATTAGCAAGACATTACATTTGAATAGAGAAACCAAAGTACTAAAAACATATACAGCATTTAAATTAATAACAAAAATAAATAGCTCAAATCTTACACAATTAATAATTCTAAGATGCCTAGAATACCTAAGATTCCAAATCTGATGAAGAATATTGACGAGCAGAGATTTGATATTGACTTGTTTGTTTGATCAAAACAGTTTTACCATATGAATCGTTCACACGAAAACCAACAAACAAAACAACCATTGTGCGACGACACAACCATATGCCGCAACAAATTAGCGACAAAAACACAAAAAATAAACAAAGGAAACTCGAATGAAAACACAGATCGGATGGAAGAAACCACTTTATCGAGAAAGAAAGCCCAATTCTGAGTGGACAAACAAAGGGAGGAGTGATTTCAGACCAAAAAACCACCCCTCCTTTCTAACGGGGATGAAAAGAAAAAACATAATGAACTAGGGTTTCAAGGAGAGGAGAGGATTACACTAATATTTAATAATTAATATAAAGCTACGGATTCAAATGAGTAGCCATCCCTGGTTTGGTCAGATTCAGCTACAGGACAGTTACTAAGGTACTGGGATACCAATCTTAAGACCATTCACCTACCATTCTTCAATAAAACTATGATTAAAGAACAAAACAAAAGAATTGTGATACCATCATGACAATAATGCAAAGTGCTGGAAATCAGAGTGTAATACAAAACATTCTTGCCATCTAAATCATAACATCAGTACTGCATGTACAAATGGAACAAAAAAACACAGTTGCATGAATAAATAATTCAGGTTCGTACCTGTTAAACAGTGCTGGAAATTGCAACTTCAGAATCATCATTGTAAGCTCATCAGAATAGGTGAAGAAGAAAATGAAACAAATATTGAGGATGAAGGGGAGTTGAATATTTCCCCATGGATGATCTACATGTATAGACTTCTGTATGTTTTATTACTGCAGCTTGAAAAACATACCTGCAAGAGGATATAAGAACTGCTCCAGACAAAATGACAAAAATAATACAAGCTCGATTATTCTTCACATCCAATAGTTATAAAATAGAAGGCTAAAAGCGGCGAAAAGCTATATTTAGATTTAAGAACAGGACTTGTATGAGTTGTATTATACACGGATATGAATGGGATCAATGAAGCAGGAAGGAGGCTACAAAATGCCAATATCAACCATAGGACTTAACAAACAGTAGATTTACAGTAGGGTTGAAAGGTCGCCATTGTGTGATCAGCCAGCCAACAAAGACACAACATCAAGGGACTAACTCATTTTGGGGAACCATATCGTAGGGGAAAGTACAAGAAGATTCTGGCCAACTTAAATAGAAAATTTAAATTAGCAACTGAACATTATAAGATCTTACTTCTATTGGAAAGAATGTGGCACTAGTGTTCACTCTCAGAATTTTTCACCAATCTGCAAGCTGGTGCTTTTGCCTTACATTGAATTGACTCAAAGAACCTACTTAAAAACATTTCAAGCTCTTTCCTTTTCTTTCAATATTTGGAAGGTCCGTAAGAAAAGTCATTTGAATTACATGTCCACTCTAGATCTGTAATGCGTAAAATGTGCTGACAGGTTAGAAACCACAAAGCAAAACTTCAGGTCATGAGGCATGACACACACCCAGTAAGACATTGATAAATCAATTACAAAAATCCTTCCCAGTGCTTGTTGCCGACTTCATTTATTGCACTTCTATATGAAATTGCTTTCAATTTCTTCGATGGTTCAAAGGGTATCAAACAAAGAGACAGGGAAGGAGCCATCTTTGGCACCAGTATACTGTGCAGAATTAACCTGCGACTATAGAGATAGGTTCTAAAGTAATTGTCTTTGAGATAAAGCAGAAACTATAATTAGATTTTGGACCCCTAGAATAAATTCCTAAATTACAAGCTCTTTTCTTTTCCCATAGCGAATTTGTGACTCCATTACAGAAGAGATCTTATCTCCAGTGTTATTTACTGATTCACAACATCGCGGGTTTATTGAAGCTTTTATGGTTGCAGGAAAAACAAATGGTGTCTCATTTGCCAGTGGAAATACACTCTTCTATTCAGTGATAAATATATTACCTATGTATTTTGGGTGCTTGAGAGAGTCATGTTTAAATTTACAACCATGAAGGTGAAATCCTCACTATTTGCAAGTTGCCCAATATTTCGATCAAGGAATGGGGGAACCTAAGAAGCAGATTGAGTATCCCAGTTATTCTAAAGTTCCTGCTATAAGTGTCTAAACAAGATTATTTCACAGTCCAAACTAGGAGAGCAAGAATGTAAAGTGATTTTATATCACGGGAAAATTACTTTTGAAAAAAGTTTCAGTTTACTCGCTTGTCAACATAATTCCTCTCAGACTGCATAGCACATGAAAATGTTAAAGAGATATCTTTTAAGCAAGGAAAATTTGGATGAGTTCTTTTTATTTTTGAATGGCATCAATGAACATACTGCTGGAAGTGGAGGATCCTCTTGATCACTGTTTATGACATAAACTTAAAATGACGATTCAGTTGATCGCCAATCATCTTCTTTTGTCAACTCAGAAGCTATATTATGCGCTTTCTCTCAGTTTTCATAGAGCTCAAGCTCTTCAATCATCACAAGTTAAAGTTATGGATATAACCTTTCTCCAGTTCTCTTCACAAATCTTTGGTTAATAGTTTTGTTTCTTTAGTCATTGCCTATCTGAAAGCCTTTTCCCTTTAGTTATTCTTTTTAAAAATGAAAATAAATGAATGACTAGAATAATAGGATTCATAAAGTAATATGCAAATACACCACTTATTAAACTTCTCATGCAGTTCCTAATCAGCCTTTCTCGTTGGTCTAAACTTTTGACCTTTATAATGCCAAAGAGAACTTGAAAGCCAAAAAATGCAGAGAAGACATATGCTGCAATGGCAGGCACCTAAAAAAGAAAAAGAAAACCATTCAGGCAAAGCAGTAAGCATGAGTTCAAGAAAAAAAGAGTGCATATGGTGTCAAAACACAATGAGAATCTGCTCTTACCCGGATTGAATTGAGGTACAAAATTGTGGCTAGGTTTATTAAGCTCCCTGCGGCTACTGCCTGTAGATTAGATGGATAGATTCAATTATGGGGTAAATGTTCTTTCATACAATATTTCAGAATCCATACATTTAAATGTAGATGTAAAACCAACGAATCATTCCACTCAAAAAACATGTTTAGAAAATATTTAATTTAGATAGAATTACTTGTAGCAATCAATTTCCCACACAGAAAGATGAAAATGTAAAGAAATGTAGCCATGCCCACTATGAAGTCTGAACACATACACACAGAGATCCATATAGAACAAACACACACCCCTCCCCCCTTTTCCCCACATGATTAATGGACCAAAGGAAAAATGAAGGTCAAGAAAATGCTGCATCTTTTTCAACAGCTTACTAAACTCTCCACATGGTAAGCCATGCTTGGCTCATATTCCTAATTGACAGAACCAAAATTGCACCAATTTGTTGCAGTTAACAGAGAATCAGAGATATCATTAACTAAAATGGTTGAACAAAAAATAAAAAAATGAAACATTATTTTCTTTTCTTTTCTTTTTTTTTTTTTTTTTTGATAGATAATAAAACCTCATTTTTTAACTTCCATGTTAATTGACTCTTCTTTAATGCAATTGAAAAAATAATGTTTGGGGAATACTGAAATCTGTTTATTTGAGATGCTTTTATTTTTTGTAAGTATTTATTTAAGAGGCTATTAAACACATCTCATTTTATCATTAATATTGATAGATTAAATCACAATAAGAAAATTATAAATGTTTATTACAATTTTAGTATTTCTAATTTTATTAAATATACTTAACTTATAACTATTCTTATAAAATAATATTTTATTATAAAGTTGTTTAGATTTCAATATCCATATATTTTATTATTTCAAGATTATTAGTTGTTTTATCTATCTATTATGATATTTATTATCCTATACACATAAACCATAATATTTATATTCATTTTTAAAATTTTAATTTTAAAATGCTTACTACATTGGTAGATTACATCTCAAATGGTGCGCCGCCCATGGTTTTTCCCCACTCAAGACTCAGGTGCAATCCTCATTCCCTCCATTCCCTTGTTTGTATATGGCTTCACCCCCATAAAAAGAGGCCCCTTTGAATCCCGTATTGGAAATTAACCAAAACTACTCTATAAAAAGTCCAAAACTACTCTATAAAAAGTACGTTCAATAGTGCATTTGTCAACTCATTTAAAGGGTTAGATAAGTATTATGTTGGGCCTGCTTATTGCTGGGTTCTAAAAAAGAAAAACAGAAAAACAGAAGTTACTGGAATAGACTTTTCCATTGGACCTGTGACCAACAGTGAGCCAGACAGCCGCTCAACAACTAAAAGATTGGACCATTGATTAACTGGTCCAGTGCTGGTTCAACTCTATTTCAGCGCAATTAGGTGAACTGTTGAAGGCATAATATTCATATTAAACCTAAATCCTGTAAGCTTGAGCTTTTAGGAGAGTTGGTCATTTAACATAGTATTAAAGCCTGGTTTGACAAGAGGTCTTGAGTTCAAACCACCTCTCTGCGATTTATTTCCCATTTGTTGATTTGAAAGTCTGGCTGGTAACTCTATTTGGTTTGTTAACTTGAGCTTTTAGGAGACTTGGTCATTTAACATAAACCAAATCGGCTCAAAGTCCATGGACAGTCTACTTGATCAAATCAGCCAGTCCAACTGATTGAACCAGGTAGTCCAGTCAGATATTGAAACATTGGAAAAAAGAGAAGAAAAAAGTTCAGTATCTTTTCAGACTGGTAGAAGGTTAGATTAAATTCCAAAGAAGTTTGATTTGTGACTATGGGCAGAATCCCACTAGGTAAGTATAAAGCTAAACTCACAGTTCCCACTGTCTTCTGAACAGCTGCAACACGTTGGAAAGCCCTCTCAGATTCCAAGGCTCGAACTCGGAGCTTCAAATCACCTTGCTCCTGTGGAATACAATCCAACCACATGATTGATCGAGCATAGCAATTATTTAGACCACTAATATTAAAAATATTAAAAGGAATTCCTGAAAGGCTACCAATCTTTGGATAATCTCAGCAAGCTTTTCAACTCTATCTGCCTGTCTAAATAAGTTGTAGAATGCACGGGCCTGCCGGTCCCATCTCGCTCTGAAGTCCTGAAATATTTAAAAGATCAACCATGAGATAGGGAAATTCAGAAATTTAGATATAAGTTCAAAGTAGGAAAAGAATTTGCCTTTAAGATAACTTCAACACCAGCCTCACGGAATTTTAGCAACTCCAGTGCATAGCTAAAAGGTAAATTTACACATCAAGAAATAAAAATAGAGCTGCCAAAAACCTCAGAATATAAAATTCAAAAAAGGACTGGCAAATAAACTCACGTTTGGCAATCTCAGTAATATTTAAATCGAGGGTCAAGGCCCTTCCCACAATGCCATCCAGTACTGCAAAGATGATGAACTTACTACTCTGAAACCAATATATGTGGAAATAAATTGACTACACTTGAGAAAGTACCTGAAAATGCTCTAACAACAAAGGTGAACGAAGGGTAAATCTAAAGGCTGGTCTGCTGCAATAGCTACAATCTTCTGAATGAGATCAAAGTAGCTATGAGTTACATGTTCAATAATGAATAGATGAAAAACACAAATATATCAAAGAAAAAAAGGACAAAAAGATTGTGCCAAAAAGTTACATGACAAACTATCTGAGCCTGAAGACCCAATTTTGGCAGACCGATGTCTAATCATTGAATTCAAGAAAATTAAAGTACATGAGCAGGAAACTTCACAACCAATCTGGAAATACAACTTGAAGACATAAACCTCTTGATGCAGTCTCAAACATTCACCCATTTAAATATCCAACGCCAATTAAAATATATGGATTTCTCATTGAATCTTTGAAGTTAACCATGAATCGCAGTGACAAAAAATAGTTACCTATGTGGGCATTAAAAGAAAAACAAATTTAGTTCTCCAACAGTTCCCTACTTCTCTCATCTGAATGCGACATGAAACAGCCATCTACTTCGACTTTCTGAAAACCTCCTGGTAGGCCAGATTTCCCATTTCTCAGGAAAAGATAGCTTTTTTTTTCTTCAAATTACTGATATTCAAATAGATCAAGAGCACATCTCAATGACTGTAGTCTTAGAAACAATGAATCATACACCAAGTGAATTACCAATTGCAGCCAGACGCTGTTTCTTCTTCTCTATTCTTTCCTCCTTGCTTAATGGCTTCTTAAATCCAAGTTCCTGAGTTGCCATCTCTCTCTCCTTTCTTTGTGCAACAAGACGCTCTTCAAAACTGCAGAAGTTAGATTTCCATGGTCACTTAAACTTTCAGACACTGATTTATCAGTCACATTTTAGCTGTTTTTTCTTTATTTGGCCATCACCCAAGGTTTTGTTTAAGTAAGCCCATATTCTTCTGTTAAAAGTGAGAAACAGCAGTACATCAGGCTAAGCAATTTCTGCAGGTAAAACATAATCTAGACTGTATTAAGAGTCTAAGACAAGAAACATCAACCATACAAATGATTATTAGCAGCCAATAGCAGGCCAGCCTTGAGCCATATGATCCCATAATAAAAGCTATAAGCTACCATTATTGTGATCCAAAAATAACAATTCACCCAATTTGGCCATTTTCTGGTTTGGATATGAAAAGGGAACCCAGAGGCTTTATTCTTAAATCTTGCTTTATTCTCCTCTTCTTTGAAAATCACCTATTAAGGAAGAACTGTGCTGTTCGCTTGACAGCTGTCATATCCCCAGTAGGTACAAGAACACCCATTCGGATCATTGCTTGAAGGACCTGCACAAAAGGATAGTTTCTGTAAATAAGAAAATCATAATTAACCAAAATGATCATAGAGCCACATGTATAGATAACCTAGGTCTTGCCTTTGATTATATATAAATCACATATATATATATATATATATATATATATATATATATATATATATATGTGTGTGTGTGTGTGTGTGTGTGTGTGTGTTAAAACTTCTAATAATCATTTTTAATTTTAACAATACATAATTTATATTATAATGACATCATGATCTAACCACATCTTAACCAATCTGACCATTCAACAGTGAAGGTAACTTTTATTTAATGTCCAACCAGTTTTGGAAAACATTAACAATCGATATATGACTGTGCCGCTTGACTGAGAAATAATTACTTTATCTGGATCCTTCATAAACTCCATAGAATGTTTCCCAGCAACCCCTGATGTTTGAACTGATACTGCAAGGGAGACAGACAGTATTCATTTGTAATGAGTAATCAACATATTCAACAAACTCCACCACAAGGCATTTATTTATTTCGGGGAGTCTTCTACTAGATCATAGATTGGTATAGAGTTTGGAAAACACCTTCCATCATTCCAAAATCATAAAAGATTAGCCTTCCACCATTCACATCATCCACAGCAATATTTCCAGGATGCTGCCACAAGCAAATGAAGGTTCCTTAGCAAGTTATTGATTGAAACTTATGATACCCAAAAACACGATTTCTAAATAATGAGGATGAATCATGAATGGTATAGCTTCTAGATTTCTAACAAAGACTGAACTTTTAAATCTGAGAGTTAAGCAGGCACAAGTCCAAGGGGAGCTAACCTCAAAGGGGCCCTAGTGTTTAGATGTCGGGTGAGGCGAATGTCGCTGATTAGCATATGGGACATGCATAAATACAAAAGTGGTTCCGTCAAATTCTCAGGTTTTCTTTTTAGAAGGTCCTATGTCAAGTATTCGTAGACCTTATATGACACTAAGAATTAACAGAATCGTACTAAACTCACCGGGTCAGCATGAAAAAACCATGGGACAGCATTCGTTCCAAGTAAGATTCAACAAGACATCTGCCCGTAACTCACAGAACATAAAGTTAGTCATTAAAGTCATTTTTATGATAGGGAATAAATTTATACCTAAAATAAAAACATAAGAACTGAAAGTCTCTGGTTACAATACACCCACTCAAGATAAGGCAGAAGTCAGACAAATGTATTTACCTTTTGCGATCAACGCCTAGCTGATCTAAAGCTTTAATTCTGTTTATTTTAATCCCTGGGACATACTCCATCGTAAGAACCTAAAACCCGCAGTAAACCCTATTAGTCCAGTGGAAATAGGGGAGACACTAATACTCACTTGCAAAATCCTATGATCACTGAATAGATTAGACCTGTGGTGTCGTATATTCCCAGTATATTGTTGGAACTTTTACATAATCCATGTCTTTGAAGTTACTTGCAAACAGTTCTGCATTAGCAGCTTCCTTGGTGTAATCAATCTCCTGAAGGAAGGGAAAGAAGAATTATTATATTATTTTATATGAACTTGTATTAATGGTCAACGAGGCATTGAAAAACCAGAGAGGAAAGGACAGAGTATCAGTGATACCAAGAGTACAGTTCCCCTCTTTAGTCAGTCCAAAAAAATGACTAAACAAACAGGTAGTCCAGCACAGACATTTGTATGAAAGCCAATGGAAATTTGATTTCACTTCATATATGATGTTTAGTTCTATACAATTCTAGCAAGGAGCTAATAATTAGAAGCACTTTCAACATCATGATATAACTAAGGCTATGTCTAGTCCTTAAAATTTGAGGGAAAGAAAATAAAGAGAAGGTATAAGGAAAGAGAAAGTGAAAAAAAATAAAAAACAAATTTGAAGTAAATAAATTATTCTGATATATTTTCATTTTATTTCTCCATATTTATATAAAAATTTGAATTATTTAACAAGTATAAAATTTCTAAGTTAATTATAATTATATTTATTTTCTTTCGTATTTTTCATAGTGAAACTGAATATAACAAAAACATATCCCTTAACAATTTTTTTCTTCCCTTAATATTTTTCTGAAAACCAGGATAATCTAAAGAATTACAAAAAAGATCCACACTGCTTAATAATTTATTGTTACATGCATGATGCATGTACAAAAAATTTACATATTGTCACTTGCTCAGTTTCTTTGCAACAAACACCAAAGCAACAGTGAGATCTCAACTAGCTCAATAAATTATAAGTCACATGCATGTATGAATGATTTAACTTCTCAATGAAAGAAAGAATGATGATCCCCTAATTTGTTATTATCAGTTACCAAGAGACCTAAAGAAAAGGGAAAAAAAGAAGGTTTGAGCCCAGATTGAAAACCACACAGAATGTTCAAACCTGCTAGCTTATGCAAAAGAGAAAAAAAGAAAGAAAGAAAAAGGAAAGAGACTGCCTGTTGCCTAGCTTCCTTAATAGTCTCTAGATGAAGGGTTCATGTGACTGTAATTAGACTGCATCTGTTTCCTTATCAGAGACATTTGGACCACATCACTTTACTCAAGTTAACTATGACCATCCCAATGCTTATTCCAAATGGTGACCAATCTCTTCTTCCTTTTCGCCATTTTTCAATCTTTTTAGACCAAGGAATCCACCTTGTGCGGTGGCTTTATCCCAACTACCAAAAAAAAAAAAAAAAAAAAAAAAAAAAAAACAACATCAGATGACATGGGACACCGCCTACCCTCCAATACTCAAATACTGGGAGGCTTGAACTCAGCCTCAGGAGTTCATATATAGATGACACTATCGCCACACCCCTCGAGCTCAATCTATCCTAACTATCATATCATTCCCTCAATCTAGTAAATTGAGGGCCATATATTCTGTTACATTATAAGCACCACACCTTTCCTCACCACCTCAGTCATGTTCTCATTTCCCTAATTTTGTTGCGTAATTGAACCTATTCACTCCAACTCTCTTAACCTGTGTTCTTACCAGCTGCCTCTAACTTTTCAAAACTGCACATTGCTTCTCAGTTGATACTGGTTTCTCTTGACCTAGTCATCTTAACTAGTGATCTATATGAGCAATTGTTTCACCTCCTTGACATGAATTTCACAATGTAAAGCTGGCTCTGTTGAATTATATTTTCAGTTGTTCGCCTAAAATTCTTATTAACTAAAATAGAACCATTATCACTCAAAGCAGTAGAAAAACTGGAAATTACTTCAGAAACAATTGATGGAAGGGAAAATAACCCAAAAATACTTCAAACAGATTTGAACTTAACAGCTTCCTAGAGTCATCTCAGCTGCTGCTAAAAGAGGTTAACATGGGTAAGAACTACCTGATATAAAAACATTACACCTATCATATATAGCCACCCAATCCCTCTTTGCACCATCAGACTTTGGGTCAATCTTTTGAAGATATTCTGCAATCACCTAGAAAAACAGAATAATGAAAGAACCAATTCATATTAGAGTTGGCAAAGCCCTTAAAATGCAACTATTAAAAATACTTTTCATGTCTACATAATATCTGGGTAAGTAACATGTTAAAATGTTCAAGCAGCCAAAAATGCAGGTAAAGAAACCAACTCTTCACGTCTACTGGTTACCAACAATAAAATCATACAACATAGTGCATTAATTTCATGAGATACTGACTAACAAGAAAGGAAGTGAGGAAATGTGTATGGAAATTTAAATTTAAGGGCAAAACTAGGAATAATAGACAAATGTAGGAAATGGAATGACAAGAAGATATTAACAGAATAAATTCATGAGAAATACCCAACCATTTGAATAAGGATGAAAATATTTCTTAGAACAATTTGGGAGAACTAACCCTTTAGGTTTTTCAGATCAATGTCAAAGAGATCCTTCAGACCAGGCCTTGTACTTTAACAACAATCTCTGTTCTTTCAACTCAACACTGTGGACCTGACCTGCAAGGGAAAATACACATTCAAAAGTTTAGTTTCTTATCAGATATTGCAAGTATAAATGAAACGAACACTAAATTATGTTACATTTCTAAATTCACAAGTTTCCTCTTATTACACAACAATCTAATAGTATATCAAGATTACCAAGACTAGCAGCAGCGATTGGTTCGTAGTCAAAACGATCAAATATATCACCCACAGGAGCTCCAAGCTCTTCCTCAACAATAGATATGGCAGTCTCTGATGGAAAAGGAGGAACTTGATCCTACATAAGAACAGCAACAGATTTAGTGCATCAGAGGATTAGCAGTATACAACAGATAGATAAACTATTATAATAAATAAAGAATGTTTTTTCTTTTTTGTGGGAAACAAACCTGAGAAGGATAAGGTTGTATTTTTTCCACACAAAGTGATCTAAGCACCAGCTAAAGTTGGGAAACAAATTTATATCGCAGATAAAGAAGAAAAAAAGATTAAGAAAAATTTTGCACCAAAGAACCACTAGATCGTTAATGTCTGATATGTCCAACATATTCTGACTGAAAAATTATACAGCCCACCATCCCTTTAAAAATTATATGTGAAGCTATTAAGTAAAATTCCTCTTGTATGTATAATAAATACTTTCATCCTGTTTCCTAACTGAAATGGCATCAGATATCAATTACTTTATAAAGAGAGTGCCATTTCTGTTACTATTTTCTTCCGAGACATGTTTTAGTTCCAAAATGGCCATCTGGGGGGTTAAACTTCATGCTGGATCTCGCTATATTTCAAATGTAGATCACACTACTACTTCCCAATGAGTCTATATTGTTTTTCTGTGCAGTTTTACATAGCCATTTTCCAACAACATAAAGCAAAGTAGGATGACATATCAGGGATCTTAGGATCAGAGGAATACTCCTGTAACCTAGCCCCACTGTCCACCAAGATATTTCCTTTGCGCAATCAACCAAGCTAATTCTTTTAACAATAAATGAATGTCCTAAAGGAACTTTTCCTAAATGGCAGACTTTTGAGCATACCAGGTTGTCATTGAATACAACAAGAGGGATCAGAAAAAAATAATAATAATAATAACATAAATTTTTTTTTTGATGGATAAAAGTAAAGTATATTAAACCACCAAAAGGAGCCTTGGGAAAACCCAAAGTATACAGGAAATATACATGGGGGCCCCCAAATAAAAATAAAATAATTTGGCCATTCCAAAATTTTCCTTTGGTTTGACACCTGCTTTCCAGAACCTGTAACTCTTTGTCAGTTTCCCCTTTAGGTTAAAGAGATTAAATTTTGGTTGGGCCTGTAAAAGAGGGATGTATAGTTTTCAGTCGCTCACAGCTTATCCGTTTAAGCCAGCAAAATGGATTCCTATCTCATCAGCCAAAGGAGCTTCTGAGCTTCAGTTGTTCCTGAAATTTCCACTTTTGTCTTTGAGAGTGTCACCTTACTTTATTGCCATCTTACTTTTTATTATGGGAAAATTCTCCTCCTTATCCCTTTTCCCTTAATGACTTTCATTTATAAGTAAGAAAACACAAAGTAGCCCTTTATGCAAAGACATCCACCAACCTATGACCAAAAGAGTCTTTTGGATAGGGGGCGTATCACTACCACGCAAAGTCTAACCTTGTCCTCAAGGTTAAAACTGGGGAACTGGTGTTGGACTGTCTCAAGAGGTTCCCAAGAGTCCTCAAAAGCTGGTAGGTCTTTCCAACGAATGAGTACTTCTGTTCTTGCCTTCCCCTGACCCATAGCTGACCTAACCTCTAATTTCCGATGGTTCCACCAGCAACCCAGGTCTAAGGTTATGGTGGGGAATGGATGAGTAGCTCTCATGCTTACCAATAGCTTGTTTGAGTTGGGAAACATGAAAAACATCATGGATTTTTGCAGCTGGGGACAATTTCAATTGATAGGTGACCTGACCAATGCGTTGCAACACCTCGAATGGTCCAAAATAACGTGGAGCAAGTTTTTCATTGTACCTGGCACATAGTGTTTGCTGTCGGTAGGGCCTGAGTTTCACAAAAACAAAGTCTCCAATGTTGAAACTGATATTCAAGGTGGGCATTTGGCTGAACTGCTGTACTGACTTGAGCTTTCTAGTGTAAATGATCTTAAGTTCCACAGAATGCATCCCAGCCATCAACTGATCTCACCACCTCACGACTGAACCCTGCTCATAGCGGACCAAAGGTGGCGCGTAGCGACCATAAAGAGCCCAAAAAGGTGTCATTCCAGTTGTTGATGAAACAGATTGCAAAGATATTCTGCCTGCCAAATCCAGGATGCTCAACCAGGCGTTTGTCGCATGCAAGTGCCAACGAGGTATGTTCCCAGCCTCGATTGACTACCTCTTGCTTCATTCATCCGCAGGTGATAGGCTGAGTCATGGTCTGTGAACCTTGTAACAAAAACAATTCCCTCCAAAACAAACTATAAAATTCGGCCAATGACTGATGTTAATGGACCGAGGGATGCCATGCAAGCTAACCACTTCCTGAATAAAAAATATTAAGTATTAGTCACAGCGGTGAAGGATGCTTCAGTGCTACAAAGTGAGCATACTTGGTCAACATTTCCACCACCACCAAATAGCAATCGTACCCCTTGATTTAGGGGCATCTCTATAAAATCCATAGTAATGTCATCCCATACCTGATCAGGAATTGGTAGGGGCTGTAAAAGTCCAGCCGGGGTGGAAGTATCATGCTTATTCCTCTAACATATCGCACATTCCTTTACATATTGTTGTACCATTTTTTTCATCCCCTTCCAAAAGAATTCTGCAGTCAAACTATGTAGGTTCGCCTTGATACCTGCATGACCTCCCGTTGCACTATTATGAAATTCTTGAAGCAGCAAGGGTACATAAGGTGATTCAGCTGAATATCTAACCTTCCATTATAATGAGGTGGCCTCCCCGCTTATGAATCCCAGGTGGGATGCTATGTCCTTGCTGTATAGCTTCTTGCAGGATGTTGACCAAGAAGAGTCATCAGCACTTTCATCCTTTGAGTTCTTCAAACCAGATGGTGGAGGTCAAACAAGACAGGGATCAGCAGACTTTGGACAAGGAATCACAGTTTGAAAGTTAGTACTGCCCAGTTTGTAATTGTATGGAGTAGTTGTATGGCATAAGCTTCACTGTCCATTTCTGATATTCTGGTTCAACTACCCGCTGGTCTAATAAAAACGAAGACCTTGATCAATTTTACCAGTGCTTACCAAGAATGTATGGCCTCCATTTTTGAATAGCAAAGACAATAGCCATGAGTTCACGCTCATAGACAGATTTAGTACGAGCAGTAGGACTGAGTTTCTGGCTGTAGAAAGCAACCGCTCTACCTTGTTGCATCAACACTGCTCCTAATCCAAGACCAGATGCATCAGTTTCAATCACAAATTCTTGGGAAAAATCTGGTAAGGCCAGAATTGGTAGACTAGTCATGACCCTCTTAAATTTTTGGAAGGCGAGGTTCGCTTCGTCATTCCGGAACGCGTCTTTTTTTAACTGTTGTGTAAGTGGCCAGGCTAGGGAGCTATACTTGCGCACAAACTTTCTATACTAGCTGGTTAAACCCAGAAATCCACGTAAACCCCTAAGGTTTGAAGGGGTCGACCACTCCACCATAGTCAATTTGAGGACCACAGAGACGCTCTAGGCGGCCAACAACATGGGCCAAGGCAGTGAGACAATCTTGTTTTGCCCGAAAACACACTTTTAATGTTAGCAAATAATTGATGGGAACAAAGTGTGGAAAATACAAGTTGCAGATGTTCAGTATGCATCTCCAAGAAGGTGCAGACAGTATGGCTGTCATAATACCAACACAAATTTTCTCTCGAGAAATTGTTATATCTTCGTCATGAGTGATCAACGTTGAAGGAGCGCTGTTGCTTAAAGGGCATAACCGGGAACCACGCGACCAATACGTCCAAAAGCGCTGTGATATCCTAATTCTTACCTAACTTTGATGATACCTCTGACTTTAACCCACTGGTCAAGATCGGGCCCCATGTAGTTCATCCAAAAGTTCCTCAATTATGGGAATGGGAACCTGCAGCAAGAGTGGCTCAAGAGGACTCCTAAATGTCAGCCCTTCTTCGTGAAGGACTTGGCCGGAGAAGGCCAAAGCCGTTGTCGATTCTACCCTAGCATTTCAAGAATCAATCGCCACCCCATTCTTCATAATCGGGGTATTCGGATGGTCCACTAAAATAGTGAAGTCCCTCCTCAAGAACAATGGTACGATCACGCCTCGCCTCGCTTGGGAGTTGCAAATGAGGCCCAAAAATCTTCCAACAATTCCGGCCACCATGTTGGTACCGTTAGCACCCACAATCGCGTGATCCCATCCCGCTCAGAGAGTATATTGTCCAAAGTCCAAGAGGGAGCACCTCGTCCCTCTTTAATGGATAGTCCGCAATTCATGGATCAGCAGAGACTGGTCTACAATATCAGGTCCCCCAGAGCCGCACTTCTCATGATTTCCCAAATTGAAATCTCATCGCTATTACCCCTGGGCTATAGGATTCTCCCAAGGTGGCTAAATCAATAGATCCTAAAATGTCTTCAGAGCCCCCTGTGATCAGAAAATCTCAACCATAATTTCGAGATTTGCAAAACACAACTTTACCTGTCAACACACTCCCATAGCTCTAATTTCCGTCCTCATGACTAGCACCACTCCAAATTCTTTGGTTGGTGCTACCGAAAGTCCTAACTCCTCCACCAACGTCGCTGCCAAAAAATTGTGTGAAGCTCCAGAATCAATGAGTACCACCACATCTCGGTCTTCAATTTGCCCTCATAATTTCAGCAAGTGGGGTGTCGATAAACCTACAAGGGATGAGGAGTATGCAATGAAGATAAACAGCCCTTCTGGATGAGCCCATGGGCTCGTGAACCGTAAAAGATGGTTTTGGCCTCGCTGCTTTGCTTCATCCTCCATAATCTCCTCCTCAATCCATCATCCAAAGTATCCTCCTCGTACAAGTGGTCGTCCAAACTTCTCATCGCAATGCAAGGCTAATCCTTGTTTGCTTCTTGCATTTCAGCCGCCATATCACCGAGTGGGGTGGGGGCTGAAGTTATCTCGGGTCACGGCTAGGAAACTCTCACAAAGAGCCTCAAGGTCGTGGGTCTTATCAGTGGGTTAGGTATGGAAGATCGCAGAGACCAAATCCAATGCAGGAGGATTTGAGAGATAGCCCAAATCTGGTCATCAGCCGTGTTTTTATCCTCTATTTGTCAGGGCTACCCGCATCATTTGAAGATAAATCACCTGAGCCCATAGCTTCGAGTTCAAATTTCTAACGCCCTCTTCCTAAGCCATTCAATGAAGGCGCCTTTCTAGCACTACATTTGCAACCTCCTTCAACGGCGCCAACAATACTTCAAACTCGCCGGAAATCAATTTCGAATTGAGAGAGATTGCATTGTGGGCAAATAACCCATCCAAGTGTTCCTTCTCGTGGAGGCGAAATCTTCGAGCAACATTTCGAGAAAATCCGTCCACCCACGGAATCCCCGTCTCCCATCCTCGTAATAATACCAAGCCAACGCTTCACCCTCTAGGCACACTACAGTCGCACGAAGTTTCTTAACGGACGTGAGTCTATTGATTTCAAAGTATCTCTTTGCTCAAAAGAGCCAACCATCAGGGTTGTTGCCATCGAAAATTGGCAACCTGGGTTTCCACAAGAAGGTGTCCCTCTTGGCTTAGAAACTGCCACTCGTGGGTTTCTTCTTCTCTCCCACCTTGCTCCTTACCACTTCTAGATGCTACGAACTCGAAAAATATCTCGTGTGGTCGATTTCACCAGCCGGATCGAGGGACCGATTTTTAAGCACTCCTCGCTTCCAAGATGACGAACCGTAGAAAAGCCTCCTCCACCTTAGGCAATCAATCCATGGTGTTATTTAGTCGATCCACATCTATATCGTCTGTCATCTCTATTCAGGATCCCATCTGGGTTCACCCGAATTGCAATGAGGCCATTCGACTCTCAATTTCATCCAACCTATTTTCTGATTTTTTTTGGCAACAGCAACCCTGGTCTCCATGCTCTGATACCACTGTTAAGAACCTCCTGAAAGGGAGGAGCAGCAGCAGAATAGGTAAACCCAATTCTCAAAACGACTTAAAGGAAATTCTGTACTGTATTCATATGGTATTGAACTCCGGCTGGAACTTCCCATGGATCGAGGGATTAGCCTCACCTCCTACACTAACCCTTTCCGAGAAAATCACAAGATAAAAGATGCTCAAAACAAGGGACAACATCAATATATATAATCTTTTCCAATTTCACGCCAGAAAAATCTGAAAATAACTAACTACTTGCCTAGGGGTGCCGCCAGGCATAACCAACCATCTACCTCGTCATGTCGCCTCTAATTTTGCTATTGTTTGCTTCTTTCTTCACATAGGTAATTTGGATAGGGGGCTTATCAAAATCCCCCACGGATTTGGGGTAGAAAAAATTGTCTTCAATATCAGTTGCAATCCCAGCACCTAATACAAGGTTTCTGTGTGGTTCCAACCAAGCTAACAAGGATCACAATAAACCATGATAAGTTATACCAAGGAATGAAAAATAAAATAAAAAAAACTTGAGTGACATTTCCTGCCATGGCAACAAATTGATGCCAAAACTATAAACGTTATCAAATTAACACTAAAAACATCGGTTATTTTTGTGGCACTACTGTATATATAGACAAAGGAAACAATAATTTACAAACAGAATGCCACATATGTGCATGAGAATAAGCTACTCATTGGATGGTTAGCATTATTCCACGTCCTGCTTTTAGAAATGCATGCAAAGCTTATCATATGTGTCTAAGATCAAACTTCCAACTAAATTCTTCCTTGAAGTGAGAAATTAGAAGAATATCAATAAGCAAGCTAGCAGAAGCATACAAAGCCATGAAGTATTTCATTAATAAAATTCCAATAGAATAGTTATGACCTGAAGTTCTGATAACTGATCAACATATTCTTGAGCAAGAATGTCCACCCTCGTGGAAAACTGTTGGCCAATTTTGATGAATGTTGGACCTAGTCTTAAAATGCTTTCCTTCAACCACTTGGCTAGGGATTTTCTCCTTACAACTTTCTTTTCCTCAGTCATTCCTCCTGCATACATGTTCCAAATTAGATATAAACAATTAAAGGAAATTAAAGAGAAACAAATAAACAAACAAAGACACTCAGGTATCTAAAGCTTTTAGAAGTTTATCAGTTGAAAATTTCACACGCTAATCATTCCAAAATCTATATAGGTTAGCTTAAACATCAATTTTTATTTTGTTGTTTCTGTACACCTTGCCTGTGGTCTCCTCTTAGAGGATTTTGTCTCACATACAGCCTCCTTCCTATACGAGTTCATTGAATTTGGAATAAATAGGAGAAGAAATTTCAACCCAAGAACCCATGCCTAACATGTGTACCTCCTCTAATAATAGTTCCACACTGAAAATAAATAGTTGGAGAAGCATCAGCCCAAGACCTCTGAGAAATAAATTTTTAATACCATGTTAAACTACCATGTATTCTAAAAAGCTTCAGCTTGTGCAGAATAGACCAACAATATTTACCAAGCTCACAAGTACAAATCAGCATGAATTACTTGTCACTTTTTACCTCTCAAGTCTTATCAGGAAAAAAGTTCTTTCACTCCAAGGTGATACAGACACATCGATAAATTCCCCTCACAAATTGATAAATTTTCTTAAGTCTTCCTAATCGGGGGTCTACTCCAGCAGTTTAAAAGCTCTCTAGTGTTGCTAGGTAGAGTCCTTGAGCTCCAAAAATAGTAAGCAAATTAATTGGATCATCCTACTCTTCAAAATGGTCAGCACTCCTGAGCCCAAAATCTAAGTCTATACTCTGCTGATTCACTTAAATAGTCAAGAACCAATCTAAACAATCCAAAGTATTAGTGTCAACATGTGCACATCCTAACTTATGGGTTTCAGCACTAACGCCCATATGCACCACAGAAGGATTAAAGCTTATTTATCAAGAGGGGAAAGGATTGAGGCACCCAATTAATATACTCAGCTATTGAGCACCTTGACTTAACTAACTATGTTATTCATTGGAGAACAACAAGTAGGCAGATGTTTTTCTTTTAAACAGCTTATTTTAATCAGACATGTTCGCCTGATATTCACAATATGATAATCTTCCAACTTAAAGATGTGAAATTGCAAGCTTAAAGTAATAAGAATATTGTCATTGTGACTAAAATCTAATCCTTATGCACTCAATGGTTTGAGAAAACTCCATTTTGACTTTGACCTCGAGCAGGAAAAATTTGATTGTTCAACCAAGCCTTTAAGATAAATGTTAGCACAAATCCCCAAATTTCCAACGTTCTTTGTATGGTAGAATAGGTCTTGAATCTATTCCATCGGCCTCCAGGTGCAACAGAGACCTGCAAATATAAGAAGATTTGCAAAAACGTAAACAACAATAGACATGCAGAATAAGAGAATGAGCACTGACAGACATGAATGGAAAAAAAATGTGGCATGGGGTTTGTGTTTGTGGTGATGAGATTGATGCATGCAACACAATTCAGCATTCTACTTGTGCATTATAAACCATGAAAGAACCAATCTTTCTGAGCATTCCTTTCTGAAGTTACACGACCACGGTTCTAAGCAAGACTAATACTTTATCTAAATAAATCTTCCTCATTATTCCCTTTATCGGGGTTGTTTCTATCATTTCCCACCTCATCGTGTTAGCCCCAGCAGCATTTGGTTATCTGATCCAATCCATATAAATCCATCCAAGCTTGTCTTCCTACTTCCTGCCCAACGATCCACCACAGTATTAATCATATAAAACTCTAAGATTAAAACTCATGTGTCCCCACTAACTAAACCCAGAAGGGGACTTGTTTGACAAGCAAGGAGATAGAATTTCTCCTCATTATTCCATGCGTAATCCTTGTAGAACGGGAGATGAGTAGATTTGGGGCAGGGCCATTACTCGATTTTAAAGCAAAGCAAATGGAGCTTTTCTAACAGAAAGGACTTCAATAAATGAGACAATATTTCCGGCCATCCATTCTTGGTTACAAGCACACTTATTCTGAGCCCATTCTAGATTTTAGATGAGTACTTTAAAATTCAATTGAAAACATACAAATCCGTGCAGTCTCTCAAGGACGTTCAAATTAACCAAACATGATTACAACCATCATATTTGATAGAACACAACAAGAAACGAATTTGATATGAACTATAATGCAACAAATTTCAAGGTGGATTTCTAAATGTATCCACAGATCACGAATATTGACCCTCATTTTCAGTAACCATCTTGCTGAGAAAACTGTCTTAAGTGGAACATAAACTAAGATTTCAGATTTTTTTTTTTTTTGTGATGCTTAGTTTTCAAATTAAGCCAAATAGCAACAACTCAATTGCTTGAGGTTTGAGAACCTTCAGACTCTTGTTCTCTTCTGCATTTCCTAAGTAACTAAATAGATAACAGAAAACAAATAGGTGTTGAACATCGACAAGAAACAAACGCAAATTCAGCACCTCAAAAACAAAGTTCTAAAAAAAATTGAAACATAATTCAACCTGTCCTTGCCCACTTCGCTTAAACCACGCCTCCTCTTGCCCAATCTCTTCTATCGTCTTCTTCTCCACCCCACCAACCTCTGCCCTCTCCTCAATAACCTCCTCCACCGCCGTCACCGAAGCAGCGCCATTCCCACTAACGTAGTTCGACAAGCTCCCATTACTCGCACCATTCGTATACCTCCCAACCGACCCATTATAACCGTACCCGCCATTCCCGTTCAAGCTAGCAGCGCCATTCCCTCCACTGAGCAACTCACTCTCCCTATCCTCCACAACCACGCCATCCTCCTGAGCAGCCCTAACCCTCCCCCGAAGACGGGCACCAGCCCTAATCTTTCTATAAGTAGAAAATCTAGAGAGAAAGGCGGAGCTTGGGAGTGGTTTCGGGAGGAAAGAAAGGTGAGCCAGCAAGCCAGAGAAGCAGTCGCCATTTCCTCTACGATCTCCAGAAAGGAGTAAGGGAAACACTTTCAGAAGTTAACCTAATTATCATGGAGACTGGAGCAAATGGGGACATTGGGGAGAGAGAATCTGAGAGTAAAGGAGACGAAGAGAGCCAGCGGAGGAAGAAATTAAGAGAATTCAATTAAAAATAAATAAATAAATAAAAATGAGAGGAGGATGATGAGGACACGTGGCAATCGAAGGATGAACGATTGGTGAATGAGGACTCCCAGCGTATGAGGAAGACACCTCCGCCACAGAGTCAGCTGTCTGTGTGAATTCTCTTTTGGACGCTTTTTCGCTTACGTGTCACTTTATACGGTTGCTGTAATCCTATTAAAAATAAATTATATTATATTATTAAAAAGGGTAAAGCTGACGTGTCAGACCGTGGTCCAGCATTAGTTTATTAATTCAAGCACAATTTAAATGATTTTTTTTTGAAAATTTTTTTGTTGATTCTAAACACAAATATAAATAACTAAAACCGTATGATGAACATAATTTCGACACAAGATAATAAATCACCAAAACTTGGCAATTCGATAATATTATAATGTAGCTTTTTTATATTAAAACTATTATTCAAATATAACGCGCTGATGAAAGCGATAACAACTTCATCAATTTTTTTGAAGCACATCAATACACAGTCAACGCTTATTACATCTGAAAGAATCGTTGCTCAACAGCAGCATTAATGGTATTACATCTTGAAAGAATCAAGTTGTTCCTATAAATTTTATATTTTTTAAATAATATACGCTGCTCAAGTATTAAATACATTTTAATTTTTTTAAACGATATCGCCACTATCAGACATCGGCATTTACTAAAATCATAAATATTTTGGTTTAATCATAAATAATTAAACAAATTATTTCAAATTGTAAATATTGATTTTAAATATTACTTTTGATATCTAAAATTATAACTTTCCCAAATCTATATGGTTTTTAGATTAAATAAATCATCTAAAAAAATCCATTTTTACGCATTTGTTGAATCAATCAAAAATCAAATACAAATTATTAAAATTAATGACATCTCACTTGATTCACTTAGTTGGTACCGTAGGCATCCCATTTTCTTGGCCTGATTCGACAAGGCAGTCCGATCGGGGATCCGTACGCTGATACCACTATACTACTTTCTTAAAATCATTTATCAAAAAACACGGTAAGATTACATTTCGGGGCTGGATATAAAAGTCTCTTTAAACATGCGAAGTCGCTTTTAAAGAAAGTGTGCCTATTAACATTACATTTATACAAAAGTACAAAGCACATGGGCGCATGTCAAGCTTTTTCAAAATGATTTACAAATTACGTTCAAAGTTCAAATCGCTTACAAAATATCAATGTTAAAAATAGATAATGCATACAAGATAATTCGCAAGTCTTTCAGACTCGACGCCTCGATATCAGCTTTCGCTCATGCTCAATTCCATCATAAGAGCGATAACGCCAAGCGATTTTCTACGCTTAGTGGTTCTATACAATTTTTCATCTAACACAACATGCCTTTATCCACCATGTTTGTTACCTATTTCAATGGTCAATGCTTAAACAATACATATTTATACATTTGTACATACCTTTCATTTACAAACATGCATTTTCAATGCAACAATTACGACACCAATTCATAAGATTTAAGCATCAAAGATGAGATGGTTTATAATCTCATTTTACCATCAAAGTTTGCTACGCCACCTCACTATTCAATTTATTTTCACGATGGATTCCGCGAGGAATCCGGGCCAGGTATCATTCAGAACGTTGCTTACTCCATTTGAAGATTTCTACTACCATCATGACGATGTCGACGGGCGGCATCCCGCCAAGTGGGACATTTAGCAATATAATTCTTCCATCATGGCGGATGTCGACGTGGCGCAGATCCCGCCGTTGGCTCGCGAATAATTCACTTCATCTGCTATGTCATAATATGACAATACATTCAGAATTCAAATAAATGCACACAAGCAAATATTTGACAATTCATCCCAATTTCCAATTTCAAAACATTATGCGATTTCATATTACCTTTCAATTGACGTATGCATATTTCATACAATCATTTCACATTTACATAGTAAACCATCAATACACTTCAGTAAGGATATGCCTGTTTAACAAACCAATTATCGATCCCTTTGTCCCTTTCGATACCACCGATCAGTTGTCGCCTTCTCACCAGATCTTGGAAATCTCTTGTCATTTGAAGCCTTATCTTTCTTCTTTCTTCCTTCTTGCAAGATCTTGCACCAAATAGCAAGCCCTACACCAATTCACCTTCACACAAAACTCTAGCTTTTCCTCTCAAGCTCTCCAACACATTTCGCACAAGTGTGCATTCTAGATTCATGTACCTTAAGTCACTGATCTTCAGGCCTCGGTTTGGCCACAAGAATGTGCCTTTGACTTAAGCTTTATTCCAAAATGCTTATAGCCCATATATCTCCTCTACTACAACTCTCATTAATCACACTTATAGACATTTATTATTTATAACTTATTACCCTTAGGTCATCTTTTTTCACAAATTTTCAACTTTTAATCTTTTCAGAATGTGCTAATTCCTGGTTCTATCATTTGACATTTAGCATTTATCACTTAATCCCATATCATTTCCGCATTTGACATTTAGTCATATAATCATAATATATTACATTTAAATTTTATCAAATATTTTTCTAAACCTGTCACTCATAATTCATACCTTAATATATAATAAAATTATTATAAAATTATAGAGTGTTTTCAGGCTGCTATAACTCTCCTCTATTCTAATAAAAATTTCATTCTCTAAATTTTACCTTTTGGTCAACTGATACTCCATGTCAGATCGCTTCTTCACTTTCTCAAGTGGTTTATTCTGGCTCTCAGAGCCACAACACTTCTCGACTACCAATCTTCTTTATTCAACAATTCTTTCACCTCACGGTAGCCAAAATTTCACCGCTCTTCCTCATAGGTCAAATATATTCACCAATTGTCTCAAGATAATTAGCATGAGACGAGTCCGATCGATAATCCGTAGCATGGACACATGAAATACATTATGGATCTTCTTTCCACCTTCGAGGTAATGCCAAACAAGATGCCACCTGACCCACTTTTCGATCACTTCATAGTAAGCACAAATCAGTACTAACTGCCCTTTTCCTAAACCTCATCACCTTTTTCCAATGCGATACTTTCAAAAACACTTTTTCATCGATCTCATATCGAATATTTTTCTTTTCATGTCGACATATGATTTCTCTGCCTATCAGCGGGCCACTTTCAATCTTCTCTAATCATTTTCACTTTTTCTTCGCCTTGTATCAAATCGGGCCAATCACTTTCTTTCACTCAATTCGCCGAACACAACAGAGTTCTACATTTTCTTCCATAAAAGCCTCTCATAAGGCGCTGTTCAATACTGACAAACCGTTGGTGCATTAATAAATCGAACTAAAGTAATGTGGTCTATCCCAACTACCCTCATACGATCACTCAACTCCTTAGCATATCTTCCAAAATTTGAATCACTCTTTTTAATTGTCCATCCACTATGTGGGTGAAACGCCAGGTCGAAATTCACTGAAAGTGTCTAAAGCCTCTGCAATTTTCCCTCCAAAATTCGAGGTAAAACCCCTGATCTCTACCAAATAGTGGATATTGAATCTCATGCAACCTAACTATTTCGATACACCATTTAGCTTATCAAGCTAATTGCTCTCACCGGCAGGAAGTGAGTCGACTTGGCAATCTACTTACTACGACCTAAACCGAGTCATGCTTCCTCCCCGTTAATGGTAACCCAACCACAAAACTATGGTGATCTTATTCCATTTCCACTCCAGATTTTGATAGGGCTGCAATAATTCCAAGGAACTCACGTCATTTCACTTCGACACACCAAACACTTAGTTATACGCCTGACATCTCTTTCATTCCTGATCACCGTAATGACATTTTCAAATCTTCGATACATCTTCACACGGATGGATAGCAAAAAGGATCCATCAGGTGCCTCTCTTCGCATGGCTTCCTCAATCATTACCACTCCGTACACAAACCCGATCCTATAATACAAAACTCCATTTTCGCTCACCCAAACCCGGTCTCTTTATCATTTCCACCTGACCTACTATGGCATAAATCTTTTCATCTCTTTCAGGCTTTAGAACTCCTGGGCTCAACATCTCCGGGTCTGCTATCAATTCACTACTACGTACTCATCATCTAATAATGACAATGGGCAATCAACGCCTGCCGCTGTATCACTTTCGCTAAAGCATCTACTCACTACGCTGCTTCTTCCTAGGTGATAGCCAATCATACCATAACTTTATCAACTCCATCCACCTACGTTGTCTCAAATTAAGCCTCACATGAGGAAGATTTAAGACTCTTACGACAAGCAGTAGATGAAAACACTTTTCTCCATACAAATAACGCTCCCAAATTTTCAAATAAGTAAATACAATTACTGCTAATTCCAAATCATGTAGTTCTTTCATGCGGCTTCAACCGGTCTTGAAACATAGGCTACCACTTGCGATTAGGACACATCCAAGTCCATTTAGTGACGCATCACTAAAGATCACATATTTTACCATAGGTCTACTGAGTAAGAACCTGGAGCTTTGCTAAGAATGCTTTCAACTTATCAAAACTTCGACATTTTAACTCCATTCATACTTTATACTTTTCTCGTGAGCAATCTGTCATCTGGCCGTAGTAATAGAAAACCCCTTAACGAATCTTCAGAGCAACCTCGCGCCCTGTATGAAACTACGCACTTCTATAACATTTCTCGATGGCTTCCATTCAACAACCACTTCTATTTTCTTTGGATCCACTCGGATTCCTTCTTTCGATACAATATGCCTAAGAAAGGACACTTCATTCAACCAAAACTCACACTTGCCGAAGCCTCGTGACAACCGCTTCTTTTCAAAGTCTCTAACACTACCCGAAGGTGTGTGTCATGATTTTCCCTATCTTTTGAATACGCAAGAATAAGTCGCTAGATAAACACCACGGCAAACTCATCTACGCTTGGAAAACACTGGCTCATTAAGCCCATAGAAAGTCGTTAGAGCATTTGGCCAAACCAAAACGGGCCATAGCAACCCATACGTCCATATCGCTCTGTAAACGTTGTTTTACGACATCCTCATCTTTACTCTCAACCGATGATACCCAGACGTAAATCTATCTTCAAAAGGATACTGCACCTTCAATCGGGTCGAACAAATCATCAATCCTCGGGTAACGGGTACTATTTCCAACATCACAACTTGTTGTTGTCTATAATCACATATAGTCGGCGGTACAATCTTTTCTTAACAAAGCATGGGAGTCAGAATATCCCGAAATATACCCTAACAGCTGGACTTGTTTAGTGGTATGACAAACTAAATATAATTCAAAATAAAACAAAGACCCAGAATTTATAATAAAGCCAAGGGTAAATATGTAATTTACCACTTGAGGACTTAAGTGTTATAAGATGAAGAGATGGGATTAGATGCAAATATAGAAAAGATGGAATAGAGATAAAAGAAAAATGGGGACCAAAATGCAAAATGAGAAAGTTAAAAGTCAAAAATGGATTTTATTTGAAGGCCAAACATACTCAACTAACCCATTTTTGATAAGACCAGCCTGACCCAAAAAGAGAGAGAGAACCGTATAGAGTAGGGAGAGAAGAGAGAAGAGGAAGAAGAAGAAGAGGTGCTACAGAAGGAAGAGAAGCTAAGATCAAGCTAAGGTAATAACTAACTCGATATGAATTCTATTATGGATCATATGGATTTTCAGAGGGATTCTAGAAAGATTATGAGTTCAAAACGGGTTTGTTAGATTTCATCATAACCAAAGATATATTGAAATTAAGGTTGTAAAACTCTAAATCCACAAGAAAGCAGAAATCCTCCCTTCGAGGGTGGATTCATGGTTAATGATTACAATTGAGTTGTGGTTTAGAATAAACCCTAACAAACTGGTTTAGTTTATAAGGGTTGGTAACTTATATTAGAATGGTTTTTTGAAGAAATTCATGATAGGTCTTTGAAATAAGAGAAGGATTGGAAATGGATAAATCGAGGTAAAAGCATCATAAGACGAAATCAAGCGCTCTCAAGTTGTTTATAAAAGATAGAGTTGGTTCGGGATGAAAATATAAAATTCGGGAGTAAACACACATTTTGGGTATTTGGTGACATGTACCGGTACAATCTGAACATGTACCGGTACAACTTGTGTTTGCAGTCATTTTGGATCAACATGTACCGATACATGTTAGGCATGTACCCAGACAACTCGGCTTCAAATGCCTCGCTTTGACCGCCAGATTTCTACGATAACTTCCCTATTTATCCGATTTGAGTGATTCATGGCCAATTAAAATATACTTCATGAGAACCATCCATAGAAATAGACATAGTCAAATTATGAACTAAGTGGCCCAAAATCCACTCAAAGTGGGACCCATGCAAACCAAATTCGCTTTTGTGTCGAACATAGAGAGAAGTCCGTGCTGTTTCGACGTATCCTGAGTTCCTATGTCTGAATTGGGTGATTTAGCTGAATAAACCCTTAGCACCTTAGCTTTAAATGAGTATAAGGACATAGTGTCAAAATATGAAGTTAAGACCCTGGAAAAATGAGTAATACAAACTCACTTTCTAGAAAATTCCAGAATGACCAGTTGGCATAAAAATGCCATAACTTTATTTTGATGATCCGAATGGATTGATTCCAATTCCTAAGTAAAATAGATTCATAGAGAATAAGAATGCAGAATGAGGTGTGATTTCATACATCATACTTCATAAGTATATGATATAAAATAGCCATGAACAAGGAAAATATAGAAAATGCAATATGTATAGATATGTTCATAAAACATGAATATGATATTAATATAGGATATGTCATAAGATATGATAGGCATAAGTCATAAGATATGATAAGATATGATAGGATATGTCATAAGATATGATAGTCTAAAGTACACAAATGATAGGAATACGTAAATGATATGAATATAGGATTATATGATATGACTATACGATAGGACATACCAGCGGACAGATATAAAATATGCTAGAACACATGATAGAAATGTATAAATGATAAGAACGTATATAGATAAGCAAAAGATGACAAAGTATAGGGAATGGCACCGGTACAAGAATGATAGACATAGTCAAGACATGACAGAGTAAGTAATATGGAAAACAAATACAATATGCGCATCCGACAAGAAGCATGTATGCAGGAAAAGATAGCGAATATAAGCGTGTCGACAATTAAAGAAATACATACAAATTTACCACATTATTACCAAGGACTGTTCAACGCTCGCAACGGCGCGATGTAAACTTGTTGACTAAACCAAACACTTCCTAGATTAAATCATTTCTAATATTGGTTTCGCCTAATATACTACAAGTGCAATGCAGCGTCACAAGTAATAAATCGGACAATAAGTCCGTGACATCGACCTACGAGATCTCAAGAATTCTAGATCAACTAATTCTCGACTACTCAAGCCCATACTATTGACTATAAATGACATTGTGTTCCACTAAGAAGCTTCAGAATTATACAAATATATAATAAAACAATGAACAATCGAACAAATCGAGTCTAAAGAATAAATGAATAACTTACTAGTTAAGAGGCCAAATGGACATCGACTAATTATCGCTTAGAGGCCACATTAAGATCAATGCTATTGTGAAGTATCAATTCCCGTTGTCAATACTGCTAATTTTGTTTGCGGTATTTGTATTTTAAAATCATTCATGCTTAGTAGTTCAAATTCGATCTCTCCACACCTTCCACATTTCATTATCTAATCTTTAATTCCATCCCCATCACGTGGAATTAACAACTACTTTTAACGTGGACTTCCTAATTCGGCATTTTTCTTGCAATACTTCATACCCATTTTTGATCAGAACCTTAGCTCCTGCCATCTAATACAGCGATACACTTGCAAGCATTCTCTTTCTCAAAATTAGTCAGTCTACCCTCTCCTTGATTAGATCTCGCCTAACATGGGATTGGCTTCACTATTCGAATTGAGGTGAACTTTCCGCTTGTTAAATTGGATAACTCATTCAACTCATTCTTGATTTCAAGTGAGAAGAGGATTTATCAAGTAAACTCACAGAAAGCTCATTAGATCTCTAATAGCAAGTTAATATACTTCAAAGAAATGTTCATAACTCCCAGATTGTCATCTCTCGCCACTCAGAGGACCTCCTTGAAATCAGCAATGAAGCAAATTTTAATACGTATAAGAAACTGATATTCAGATCAAAACATTAAACCTATGTAATCGAAAGTAAATTCATAAACTCAAATTGCACTTGCTGGAAAAAAAAACTACAGAAAGATAATTTCTCGATAATAAGATTCACTTAATGGAAGTCGGATTCCTAATTATCAATTACACACTACGCATTCCTGATCATAAGAATAACTCGCAGATTATGAAATCGAGGAGCCAATTCCGTAAATTTGTCTCAACTTCGAACATTCCGTAGTAATTTGAAAGAATTGAATTTCGCATTCACTTCGTCAAAACGAGCAACATCCAATTTTAAAATAAAAGAACAAAACGATAAATCTAATCTAATTCTAACCATCAACATTGAAGAAAAGAAAAGAAAGAAAATAAAGAAAATGAGCCTTCACTACCCAGACCTCTCTCGTCTGTCGCCAAGTCACTTTTGGCGAAATGGGTAGTCACAGATTTATAGGCTTCAAATCTCTAATCCCAAACGCTTTTTGTGGATTTCCCAAGTGGCTGGCCCATGTTAATGTTCAAGTCGCACTTCAATTCTCACGCACATCATCCATGTCGCGACATCGAGTCTCACGCCGCGACATCGCCTTAAGTCTCTCGTGTACCTTCAACTTCAGACTCGGATGTCGCGACATCAACTTCTTTGTCGCGACATCACTCATGCCTGTAGGTTTCAACCTGATGATTCCCGATGTCGCTGACTGATCTCACGCCGCGACCTTAGTTCAATATTCTACAGCCTTCAACTGGTATTCCCGATGTCGCAACCAACTTCACGCGACTACCTCAAGTCTTCGCAAGATTCAACCAGCCTTCGTGTCGCTGACATCAATCTCGCCGCGACATCGCCTTAAGACCGCGCAGGTTTTAATCGGGTTTCTCATGATGTGTCGCGACATCAATCCGCGGTCGCACAAATGCCCCTATTCTTGTAGATTTCGTCGCAGTTTCTTCTTATGTCAGCAACAACAACTCATCGCCGCGGACATCAATCGATCACCGTACGCTTCAATCTCGCCGCCACTTGTATCTTTCAACCGGTCGCCTTGCTGTCGCGACATCGCCACGAACTTGGCAAGCTTCCATTGATTGCTCTTGACAAACGCGACATCAACCTTTGTCGCTATTATCATCTCGCGACCTACCGTCTCAATCGTTTCGCTCGATGTCGCCGGCATCAATATCTCGTCAGCGACATCACTTCATGGCTCGCAGCCTTGAATTGGTCCTTCGTAGTGTCGCTGACATCGCATCTCTTTGTCGACATCACTTTAGTCATCCGAGGCTTAATCAAGCGCCTCGATGTCGCGACATCAATCTCACGTCACACAATAGCTTCAATTCTTTGCAGTTTTCAACTGAAAGCGTGTCTCATGTCGCGACCTCTGCCTTCTTGTCGCGACATCGCCTTATGTCTTCGAGGCTCTACTTGTTGTTTTCTGTCGCGACTTCACTCATTACACAATGTACGCTTAACTCAATTTCATCCTTCAAAACATGTCATAGCTTCGTTGATTCTTCATTAATGACTCTCCACCCTTGTCGCGACATCAACCTTGT
This sequence comes from Tetrastigma voinierianum, assembly GCA_016808115.1. Lineage (NCBI taxonomy): Eukaryota > Viridiplantae > Streptophyta > Magnoliopsida > Vitales > Vitaceae > Tetrastigma > Tetrastigma voinierianum. The sequence continues at coordinate 51,213 of JAEQBH010001893.1, read as the reverse complement.
CTTAATATCACTCTCTTATGTTTCTCGTCAATCCTCACCGTCTATCTTGTGATCCCCGTCATGACCGCATCAAATTTCTTCAATTTTCCTCGATGTCACCTCGAACCCTACCAGGTAAACCCCAAAATCGCAACACGCTAAATCCGCTTGCTTTCATTTCTCGCTTCCAAGTATTTTCCGCATTTTACTCCGCGCTGCTGCATTTTTCCACCGTATTTTCTCTTTCTTTATACTGCCCGCAAATAATGCATTTGGTGAGTTTCTTCATATTTTTGCATCTTAATTATTCATTTACATTAAAATCAAAACAAGAAAAATAGACTAAAATAGATGACGCTTAAGCTCATCAAACTCCCCAAACTTAAAATTTTGTTTCATTCCTCAAGTAAAGAAAAAGAAAAGATTTGTTCATTCCCTCAAACAAAATAAAAGAAAATTTTAAGGACATTTTTCGTTTGTTCAAGTAGCAGCATTCAATTTAATCAAAATACAATGTATGCATTATTTTCAGACATCTAGCTTTAAGTCCAAATATAAAGTTAGTTTCTTTACTTTCATGGTATACAAAACTAAACTAAGTTGAAATTGTTCTCGACAAACAACATAATCATTAGATCCCCTGGAATAATAGATTATTTTCCCTTTCTCATTTTCATGTCGAATAATTAACTCCTACACCCTTCACGCTTTGATTGCTTTATATTTCCAAATCCCATAAGTTTGTTTTTCATATTGATCTCCCACTAATGTAGGTGATTTCAAATTTCTTCCATCAATCAGTCTTTTTGGGCTTCAGACAGCAAAGTTTGGGTACCGGGTGTGATGGAAGGAAATTCTTGTGCTAAGATTACCCCGAACCTTTCTCTCCTCTTCGCCTTTCTTTATTGTAGTTTCTCTAATAAACTCCCCTAGACTTCATGTTTGGGACATGTCTTTGATTTCTTCAATTCAGAATTGTATGCCCCTTATTTATCACTTGAAATTCCACTGGGGTAAATTCCTTTGTTTGTCACTATCTGTGTGGATAGTGCAATGTTTTAACTTTTTAGGCTTTCTAACACTCTAGCTAACTTAAGTTAGTAGCTCCCATACCAGATCGCATTAGGTACCAGTGTCAAAACACCCCAAGAACTTAATTGTTCAAGAGAAGCAGTCACAAAGATAAAAACTTATCCCTATAGTTCTTTCTATTGCATTTTCGTCGTTTTTCTTTTTCATCTCTTGAGTTCCTCGTACATATACTCCCCTAAACTTCATTTCTTCTTCCTCCTGAATTCATGGTAATTCTTTAGGTTCTAATCAAGAATGATTTCGGGAATGGGTCAGTTTCCCCATTGCTATTTTTGAAAATAAGCTATCAGTTCACTTCGAACTAAGGTATATGCATCAGCATATGAGTAGGGATGGTTAAAATGGCTCAAACTATCCAAGAATGGCTCCGCATCACTGGTCACCGCATCACCTTAGATTTCGCTAACTAATAATCTAACAAATTTAGAATTTGTCTGGTCACAAGACTAACCATGTGAAAGACTCGACCATTTTGTCAGGGTGAGCATTCAAATTAATTGATATCCAACAGTTCCTCGACTTATTGTTCATACTCACAAACTCAAAATATGTTTTGCTCCTTCATCAGATACTTCCTCAATTCTCGACTGACTTACGGGCTTAGATTTAAGTAATCCGTGACCTTTACTTCAATCAAACTATATTCATTTGGCCCTTATTCTACATTTCAGCTCATTCCTAATCTAACTGCTTCATTCAATTTAGCTCATTGCATCTAAGCAGTTTTTATTCTGGTACTAATTCCTACTTTAATTTCCTAATCATGCAATCACAAAGCAACACAACATTGAATCAAACAAATTCAAAATAGCACACAACAATTCAATTTAAATTTCTCCTTTTATTTCTGATTCATTTGCAACAGTTGGATACTACAAGATAGGACAAGGATGGTAATGAGAGTTGTGTGTGAGAAGGCTCATTTTTTCTTTCAAATGTGCTCGTGAGCAAAGATGCTGGGGGGATCTAGGTTCAAGCAAATTTAAATGAGCCGGGAATTCAGAATTTTCATTTCTCTTCTTTCCTTTCTTCTCGGGTTTCTTCTCCATTTGTTCTTCAATGAAAATCTTATTAGAGAGATCAACCTTTTGTTCAACTCATCCTCGCCTTCCCCAAGCCATTCATTGTATTCTCCATTTCACATGACCTCTAAAAATTTGGAGAGATTATTGTTAATCGATCCAAATTTTCTAGCCATTCTTCGCCATAGATTCTCGTATTCTTCGCTTCTTGTCTCTATCATCCACTTCTTCTCAAAATCCTTCTCAGAGACTGTGATAAAAACTTGAACTTTGACTCAAGCCCCAAATTTGGCTTCATCAGACTTTTTCTTATCGTGAGTTAAGAGTCGAGGAATCAATAAACTGGTTGCTATAAAAAGCTTCACGATCGAAGCCTGAAGCTTCGTAGAATCAGATTGCGGATCTCTTCCTTCATTTCTTCTTAAACTCTTCCTGCTACTTCCAAAATTTTTCATCCGTTCCTCTTTTCTCGCTCAACCCCTCCCCACTGTCGCCTTCACGTAGCTCCACCTCATGCTCCTTTCTTTCTCTGCTTAACTCTTTCCTCCTAATCGCTGGTCTCTTCTTTTCAATTCTTTTTCATAAATGCCTTCTCTCGAATTCGTAGTTTCGACTCCTTCTCTCTTTCATCTATTCTCTCGTACGGTATCAGAGCTTCCAAAGATCGAATCTGCTCTCTCTCAGGCTCCCTGAAAGCTTTCTCCATGTTGGAAATTTCATTCGCATGTGAGGAGAACCGAAGCAAGGATGGAGGTGCTCATTCAGCCGCCTTCATCCGCCTCTTCATCAATTCCTCAAAGAACATGTAATCATTGCTTGTCGTGGGAGTTTTCTCTCCACTTAGTCGCCCTCGATCACAACTCCTCCGAGTCTCCTTTTTCCGGGTCTTTCCGTCGGGTTTACCCTTTTTTTCACTACACTCTCTTTTCTTCCGATTTCGTCCTTTGCCAACTCACGTAAGGAGTGGTGAAGCTCGGTACTCTTCTTCGATTCTATACTCTTCCACCCCACCCTTCAAATCATGTAATAGTGATTGTCACGGGTGAGGAATACAAGACCTCTTTTGTTCCCTTCCATGATACACCTCGCGATAAATTTCAATGACAACCCTATATTGATCTTGTATCCTTAGATGGCATACAAAGAACACGTACCTCCTCGTCTCTCATCAGGCACACATGTTCTCATGGAACTAAACAAAGCCGTGAAGTAAAACCATACCTTCGCTTCCCTCAAAGGAGGCTTCCCTGTCTTCACCGCTCTCGCCTTCCCTTCTTCTCGAATTTAGCCGCACCTACCATTAGTATTTTTGGCAATCTTCCAAAACTGTTTTTCCAAAAGTTTCTTAAATTTGAACTCATTTAGATCACATGCTATAGGCCCTGACGGGCCTTAGCCCTCATATGAAACCCGCACTTCTAACGAAAACCGCCTCCATCCTTCCTTCCTACCAAATTTAATAAAATTCTCTTACCGCTAGTCAGATATCCCGATTTTGGGCGTATGCAGAGCTCTCTCCCATCCCTTCGCCTATCATCTCCTTGAAAGGAGTAAATGTGGTTTTGAATCTCCTCTTCCGCGACAAAACCCCTTTGTTAGCATAATATTTCTTCCATCGGGAGTAAGCTTCGCTTGAAACGAAATCTTCTAATTTCTTTCTTTCTTTCTCTCATCCTTCCCTTTCCCTTTTGCTCTTCTTTCTTGAGAAGTCAGCGTGAGCTTCGTTTCGATGGCACCTCTCCTGCTTGTTCTTCCCTGATGAACTTATCTAATCTGCTCTTCATAGTTTCTTCTTCCAGCTTGTTCATGTTCCTCATAACTCGCTCTAGGTTAGGGACTAGGGTGGGAATTTCAGCCATTGGACACGGAAGACAAACTTTTCGTATGGGTTGGAAAGCTAGTCAGGTCGAGATTCATGAGGAAGAAGGTGAAAAGCTACGTGGTTCGAGGAATGAGTAAGTTTCAACAATTGCACCCAATCAATGCTCATGTATTAATTATCGCTTCCATTAAAAACACGCGCGACTCTTTAATTTCGTTTTTATTTTAGGTCATTGAATTTGGGGCTTTTAAAGTTTAGTAATGAGACTGTCGTTTTTATGTCGCGACATACTTAGGATGTCACGACAATACAAGGTTTTCTAGGAATTGCTCGATGTCATGTACAACCTTTCCCATTTTGAAACTTAAATTTTCCGTCGCGATCACAAAGGGTGTCACGACATCTACCTTCTTCCTTCAATACTCAAGATGCCCTTTCTGCAATGTGTCACGACATCAATGTTTTTGTCATGACATCACTTATGTCAGCGACATAACCTTCTCAAGTCGCTCTTAAGCCCTTAACTCCAAATAATCTCAAAACTTTTTTTTTTCTTATTGTTCCTAACCCTTTTAGGCATTTCTTTAGGCACTCCAAGCAAAGATTTAAGCAATTAAAGTATATCTACTGCACTGCTAGGGATTAAGTTACTCCCTTTCTCACATGTGAGACTTTTCTCAAGAAGTCCGGAATTGTTCCCAGAGTTGCCTCGCTTTCCATTCATGTCTTTAAACCTTTCGTAGTACCATCAATATTCAAGAAAAATCTAATTAAACTACAATTGAAATCTAAAAATTAAATCTATCCTTATAACAACAATTCTAACCTAATTTAAACAACTAAAAAGGAAAATATTTCAAAACTTAAACAGAACTCTTACTGTCAGCCTCCCATTACCGTCGCTGAGTCCCACCGGACTTCATTGTCATGGTACTTCTTCTTTTTCCCAAGAACCGCTTGAGTTCTTCATTTTCCTCTTCCCGTTTAGATAATGCTTTAACCTCATCTTATCGACCTTGAATTCTTCTCCAAGATCACCCCGTTGTCACCGTCCAAATGTAGTACTTGACACCACAGTTGTATGGCCCACCCAATCGATTTCAACTTTCCTCGGAAACAATTTCACTTAGAATTAAACAGCAGAACTCGGCCCCCGTCCAACTCTTTTCTTCAAGATTCTCTGATCATGCCATTTCTTTGTCTTTGTTCAGATATCTCTAAAGATTATCATGCGCTTCATTTCGCTCTTCCAATCTCGCATGCTTGGAGCAATCTTTTCTTCTCATAAATTTTTAAAATCGAAGTTTAACTTTGATGCTCACATTGCCTTGTATTCTAATTCAAGAGGTAGACATGGTTTTTGCTCAAACAACTCAGACGGGGACATTCCAATGGGGTTTTGTATGCATCCCCTAGCCCAAAGTGCATCACTGTCAAAGATCAATCTTCCTCGCCAGCTCACAGCCTTTTCAAGTATTCTTTCGATCTCCCCGTTGGAAATTTCGTCCATCGGGTCTGGGGATGATAAGCCAAACTCATTACATGCTTCGGATCCCATACCGCTTTCATGAGTTTTGCAAATATTTTGTTTGGTGCGGGTTCCCCATCACTAATGATAGTTCTGCAATTCCAAATCGTTTCAAAATATTCTTTTCGCAAGAAACTCACAACTGTATTAGCATCATTCCTTGGATTACATCGTTTTCCACCCATTTGAACGAATCTACCGCTTAGCGCATGTATAGGTTTCAAATGATGCATGGGAAGGGTCCCATAAATCTATTCCCCATACATCAAAAAATTTGTATCACCATAATACCTTGAAAAATATTTCATTCCCTCGATATTCCCACTCCGACATCTATCGTGACAATCTAACCCACTCAAGACAATCTCTCGAAGATAGTGGCCAATAAAATCCCGATTGAGTATCTTCATGGTCGTTTTTTCTCCGTAAAATGTCCTCATATGGTGATTTATTAACGATTCATAATGTTGCCTCGTTTCCACTTTCCTAAGCACATCTTCTTATGATCATGTCAAGACTCTCTCAATAATAGTGGATCATCCCAAATATAATACCGCTGCCGGGCCTGAAGCCTCTTCTAGTCGACTCAAGGTATTACTCCACAAGCCGATAATTCACCATATCAACATACTGTGTGGAAGTTGGAAGGAAACTTTAAACAATTGCTCATCCGAAGTTCCTCTCAACATCACCTTTCTTCTTCACCGCTTCTTTCTACTTGACAAGTGATCGCCATCACATTGTCACATCCCTTTATCCCTGATTTCCAAGTCAAACTCAGAATAAAGCAAAGACTCCACCTTTATCAATCTCGCTTAGCTCTCTTCGACATCAAGCATTTGATCGTCAGATGATCGCAGGAATTACCACATGGGATCCTAAAATGTGCTGGTCTAAATTTTTCACAAGCAAATACTATGCTAGCATCTCTTTTCAGCCGTTATAGTTCTCAGGTTTCATTGAAGGTCTTACTAGCATAGTATACGGCCCCGAATACTTTCTCTTTCTTCGCCCCAACACAAATCCTTATAGCAAAACCACACTGCATCACACATTATTTCAAATCCTTGGATCCCATTACGGGTGTACCATTATAGGTGCTTGTACCAATCTGATCTTGATTTCGCTGGGCAAAGCATCCTTGCAGGAGCTTCACAAAATTGAACCTCAGATTTTTTCCAAAGACCGTGATAAGGGTCTGCTATTTTTGAAAAGTCTTTGATGAATCTCCAGAATCCAAAGATACCCCAAAAAGCTTCTTACTCCTTTTACTGTAGTAGGTGGTGCAAGAGTTTTGATACTACAATTTCGGATCGGTCAACTTCTAGTCCAAGAGTGCAAATTTTATGCCCAAGAACAATACTCTTCACACCATAAAATGACATTTTCCCAATTCAGTTAATGCTTGTCTGCATCTTTGAAGTACTGCTTTCCGCATTGTTTAAACATCGACCAAAGTCGATCCATACACGTGAAATCATCCATGAAAATTTCCATCACTTGCCCAACCAACCCGAGAATATAGACATCATACACCTCTGAATGTGAATAGCATTACATGTACCCCAAATTCGCATCCTCTCTAAAGGCAAAGGTGCCATAAGGACATATGAATGTGTGGTCTTCTTGATCCTCGTGTGCAATAGCAACTGATATATCCTCGAGTACCCATCCAAAAACAAAGTGAGGGTGTCCTCGCTAACTCCGTCCAACATCCGATCAATGAAGGGCAAAGTGGAAATGATATTTTCTCGTGGTCGTGGTTCGCCTCCGTGAATCAATGCATACCTCCTAATCCTCACCGCTCTTTGTTGAATCAATTCATTTTTCTAATAGCGATCACAAGAACCCCTTTCTTTTGGAACCACATGGATTGCCTCACCCAAGGATCAATCGGGGGCCAGCATAGATAAAACCAAGATTCACACTCGAGTACCTCCTTCACTACCTCTTCATCAATCGGATTCATTTCCTCCTCGTGCTCTACGTGATGGTTTTGAAGTCTCTTCAGCGTAGCACTTTATGCATGCAAATTGATGACCGATACCCTTCACTCTTCAATGGACCAAGCTTGGGCGATTCCTTATGCTTCCTTAATATTTTCAAGAATCTTTGTTCCTCAAGATCACCGTAGTCCTGGCCGAATGATCACCGGTTTTTTCGGCACTGGGCAAGCATACTTTTAAATGACATGGCAACTCTTCAAAACTAGCCTTCACGGTTTCGATGAATTTCCTTTTCACTATTTTCCTATTGTCGCTTCTCGTTGTTTCAGCTCAAATACGCTCTATAGAATGAAAATCGATGTATGGAAATTCGTAATAGACATCTTCGCATACCGAATTCATCTCTTTTTCATTGATAAAAACTGGAGGTTACACCATTGTTAACATCGTGATTGGAAGTATAGACAAAATCTCACTACATTGTAACTTTCCTTGTCTCGTTTATATTTTTCATACTTTTATCAAGTTAAAAACAACTGCTTCTTCTCCAACCCTTACAAGAACCTCAGATGTCAACTGCAGCAAATCAAAGAGCTAGAATGGTCTTCCTAATAGCAGGGGTACTTGTAATCTCTTCCATGTCCGTAACGATGAAGTCTATCAAAACAAATTCTTAACAATGACCAAGACATCTTCACGACTCCTTCTGTGTTTCACCATCGACCGTCTCTCGCCATTCAAGAGTAACAAATATGGAGTAAGCTCCCTCAAACTTAAGTTCTTGGCAAACGTAAGAGGCATCAAATTGATACTACCTCCCAGCTCACAGAGCTTCCCTGGAATTCAATTCCTCCAACAATACAAGGAATCGTGAAGCTCCCCTGGCTTTCATCTTTACCGTAGTTCTTTCTGACACGTGATCGCAAGTGGCAAAAGTGAGATTCACTAATCTCTTCCTCTACTATTTTCTTTCGTCAAGATGTCCTCGTAAATTCTGCATGAGCATTCGAAGTTACCACTCGTGCAAAGATACACCACTCCCAGCTTCCAGCTTTCACATCCTCAGAACCTATTCTCCATCCTCGATCAGTAAAGCCTGAGGAAATGACTGTGCTTGATCTTGATGTTCTTCCTTTCTGTACTCTTTCTTTTCATTCTCCAAGACTCTCCCTTTCTCAGCTTTCTCTTCCTGCCGCTGTCGCTTCCTTCTTCTCCTCTAACCCTTCCCACTCCTAAGTCGCACACCCATGCGCTGGTTCTTCCTCAGTGTCACTCAGCTGCATCTTCCTGGCTTTGAGTGTGGTTGAGGGCCACCGCCCCACTTGTGTTCCAAAGTTCTTCAAAAGATGCATTGGTGGTGTTCTCAAAATTGAGAATTGGTAGCAAATGCTTCTAACTCTCGTGAAATTTTTGCTCATAGACAAACAATCCTTATTATCCCCTCATGAACTCGGCAAAGATTCGTTCTTCAAAGTATCAAGCCCTCCTAACCCCGATATTCATTTATGTGCTCATTTCCTTGTCTGAACTCGTGGTCAGCTGAGCAACCCCCGTGGAGGTTCTCACCGTGCCGGCCCTTTCTAGTTTCTCCTCCACCATAAGAGAAGTTCTCATGGTTCCTCAATGCTGGGTGATAATGTGCTGGCAGGTTAGTATTGGGTTTGAAATGGTAGTTTCTTTGCTCACCCAAATAATTAACCTCTTCAGCATCATAAAATTGTTCTTCAGTTGCCCTCTCAAAAGACTTCCTTCAATAACTCTTTCAATTGCTCCTATTTCATGAGTAAGTATGTGGTCTTTTCTTTTCTGCTTCATTCAACCTCATGTATAATGGCATCCAACTTGGCCTCCATGTTTGCTTAATCTGCTCTAGCTCCACATCCCTCTCTCGCTGCTCTCTGAAAGCTCGTAAGGAGTTTTCATGTTACATTTTGCAATGTGTCTTCAATCACCTCATTTCTTCAAAGACTTTTCGCTTGAATGCTCCACGCACAAGATCAACGATCCCTTGATATATCATCCAAGGCATGATATACAATGTCCATCCGAGTCTTCAAGATTCTGATCCACGTATCGGGACATCTTCTCAAGAACCGCTTGAATCTTTCCTAAGCTATACAGCAAAGTTTCATCTTTCCCCATTGAACATAGTCGATTTCCCTCCTTCTTTCCGTGGTGAGGGCCGGGAAAAGAACTGCCCATAGCTCTACTAATTCCTCCCAAGTATCCACATAACCATATGGTAAAGATTCATACCATGTAGCCGTATTCTGTAGAGAATGGGAATAGATGCGTTTATGACTTCGGTCTCACCCTCATTCGGCCTTAATCAGATAGCCATCCCGAGGAATCTTCCTGTGTGCTCGTTGATCTTTCAGCTGGGATGACCAAGAACCGATGTCGCTGACCATCAGAATCACGTCGGCTTCGGGGCCTGTACTACTAGCATCAATCAGTCAGGTCTCGATTGGTCAATATCTCTTCCTCACTGTCTCCCGTAAGTCCTCCATTGTATCGTTGATCGGGAGGCCTTCTAGCTTCTTCTCAGAGCGCACCTCATCCCGATCCCGCCTTTCATCCGCTACAGGTTGAGTTTTTCTCGCCTCTTTATCTTTCTCAAGCTTCCGAAAGTGTCCTCTCTAATTCTCGTGGTCTCCAATCGATCGTTCCGCTTTCCTATGCATTAAACTTTGCTCTCGAAATCAAAACACACTTACATTAATGTGGATTAGTTTGGTCAACAACATTTCACATGGTTTGTTAAAGGTTGAAGTACAAATTAACCACCGCTGAAAGCCTATTGTTTCTTTTCAAATGTCCAAATTAGTATTTCCTTCTTTGGTCTCGAATACTGATTTGATCGAATTTTTCTGATCCCTAAGCACCCAAGGCCATAAAAACTTGTTGATAGACCAAAGAACACATACAAATTTACGACGTTATTACTCACAGACTATTGTCTAGTCCACTTAATTCGCGCCTATAAAACTTGGCTCGACTAAACCAAACACTTCCAGATTAAATCATTTTCACCATTGGTTTCAGCCTAATATACTACAAGTAATGTGCCGACAAGTAATAAATTGGATAAGTCCGCATATCGATCCCACGAAGATCTCAAGAATTCTAGATCAACTACCCTGACTACTCAAGCTCCCATACCATTCGACTATAAATGACATCGTGTTCCAAAGGTATGAAGTCGGTGAAATTATACAAATATATAATAAAAGAATGAACAATCGAACAAACTGAGTCTAAAGAATAATGAATAACGAATAGTTAAGAAAATAAATGGACATTAAATAATTATCGTTTAGAGTACACATTAAGATCAATGCTATTGTGAAGTATCAATTCCTGTTGTCAATACTGTTAATTTTGCTCAGGTATTTGTGTTTTAAACTTCATTCATATGCTTAGTAGTTCAAATTGAATCTTCCACACTTCACATTTCATTATCTAATCTTTACCCGATCCTCTCAATATGGAATTAAATAACTACTTTTTAATGTGGGGACTTCCTAATTCTGGGTATTTTCGCAATAATTTCATACCCATTTTTGACTGTGAAACCTTAGCTCCTGCCATCTGGTCAAGCAAGGATATACAACTTCGTGTTACTCTTCCTCAAAATTAGAATAGCTCACCCTCTCTTGATTAGATCTCAATAAATACTGATCGTCACTATCAATTCGAGGTGAACTCTCTCTTTAAATTGATAACTCATTCAAATATTCTTGATTTCAAGTGAGAAGAGGATTTATCAAGTAAACTCATTGTAAAGCTCATTAGATCTCTAATAAAGTTAATATACCTTCAAAGAAATGTTCATAACTCTCAGATTGTCATCTCTGTCACCTCGTAGAGGACCTCCTGAAATCGTGAGCAATGAAGCAATTCTTAATACGTATAAGAAATTGATATTCGGGGACAAAAACATTAAACCCATAACCTAAAGTAAATTCATAACCGAAATTGCAATTTGGTCGGGAAAGAAAAAAAAAACTAAGGTGAAAGATAATTTCGACAATAGCATTCACTTAATGAAGCCGGATTCCTCAATTACTGAATTACACACTACAGCATTCCTCTGATCATAAGAATAACTCGCATTATGAAACCCGGGAGGAGCCAATTTAAATTTGTCAACTTCGAACATTCCAGAGAATTTGTTAATCACTTCGCATTCGCCGCCAAAACGATAACATCCAATTCCGCAAAATAAAAGAAAGCTAAAACGAGCAATCTAATCTAATCTCTAACTATCAATATCAAGAAAAGAAAGAAAAGAAAAAATAAAGAAAATGAGTTTCGCCTACCTGCACCTTCTCGCTCCAGGTTTCGCCGCCAAGCTACTTTTATGAGCCGTAGCCGTGATGATAGGTTTCTCGCCGGGCCCTAATCCCAATGCGCTATGGATTTCCGCGGGTCGCCTCCATGTTATTGTGTTCAAAGTCGCGACTTCAATTCCCTTTGTCGCGAAGATCATCCATGTCGCGAAGATCGACCACGTCGCGACATCACTTAAGTCTTCTGCAGCCTTCAACTTGTATTCCTGATGTCGCGACATCAATCTCTTGTCGTGACATCACTTCATGCCTTTGCAGGTTTCAATCGATGATTCCCGATGTCGCGACCGATCTCACGCCGCGACCTTAGTTCAATATTCTACGCCTCTTCAACCGTATTCCTGGCGTCACAAATCAATTCACGCCGCGACCTCACTTTCAAGTCTTCCGCAAAGATTCAACTTGTCTTCGTGTCGCGACATCAATCTCTTTGTCGCGACATCGCCTAAGGATCCGCGCAGGGTTTCAATCGTTTCGCGATGTCGCGACATCAATCCGTGGTCGCACAATGTAGCCTCCATTCTCAGAGATTTCAACAGAAGCTTTCTTATGTCGCAACAACAACCTATCGGCCGTGACATCAATCGATCACCGCATGCTTCAATCTCACGCCACTTGTATCTTTCAACTGGTCGCTTTTGCTCGCCGCCGACATCGCCACGAATCCTAAGCTTCCATTGATCGCTTTTGATGTCGCGCGACATCAATCCCTTGTCGCGACATCATCTCACACGCACGCGCGCGACTCCACGTTCAATCGGTTGCCCTCGGCGTCGACATCAATATCTTGTCGCGACATCACTTCATGGCTCGCAGCTAATTGGTTCGTGAGTGTCACACATCGATCTTTGCCTGACATCGCCTTTAGTCATCCTGAGGTTTCCAACTCAGTTCCTGATGTCACGACATCAATCTCACGTCGCGACAACAGTTCAATTCTTTACAGCTTTCAACTGAGCAAGTCTCATGTCGCGACCGCCTCGCCGCGACATCGCCTTATGTCTTCGAGGCCTCACTGGCTGCTTTCTGTCGCTGACAAATTCCTCCGTCGCGACAACAACTTCGCTTAACTCCACCATCCTTCAAAACATGTCATAGCTTCAAGTTGATCTCTTCATCACGACTTCCACCCTTGTCGCGACATCAACCTTGTCGCGACATCACTTCTTCTATGTTTCTCGCCAACTTTCACCGCTCTATCTTGTGATCCCCTGCCGCGACTCAGATCAACAAATTTCCTTTTCACTTTCCCATGTCGCGACCTCAACTCACAGGTAACCCCAAACCCAACACGCAATCCGCTTGCTTTCATTTCGCTTCGGCTATTTTCCGCATTTTTACTCCGCCGCTTGCCGATTTTCCACCGTATTTTCTTTCTTTCTTTTACACTACACTCCGCAAATAATGACGGTGAGTTTCTTCATATTTCTGCATCTTAATTATTCATTTTTACATTAAAATCAAACAGAAAAATGGACTAAAAATAGATGACGTTTAAGCTCATCAAAGCGTATACGATATGAATATATGAATGAATAAAAGCATACATGATAGGAATATAGAAAGTACAAGCATAGCTAAACCATGATAGAAATGTATACAAAGGATATGATAGAAATGCATAAATGATATAAAGGGATATGAATATAGAAAGATATATATGAATATATGAATACAAGAGTCCATAGATGCATTCATGATATATGATAGGATTACATATATGATACGAAGACAAAACTAAATGATAGCAAAAGATATGAATATATGTATTATAGAGATATATGAGAATTGTAATATGAAACTACAGATATGAGAACGTATCACAGAGTAAAGTGATGATAAGATATATGCACATAATTATGATAACAATAGTTATTCATGCTTATGATATGCACAGAAACGTAATAAAGCCGATTGTCCGCTTAGAACTTGGTAGAGGGATAGATAGGCATGCCTATAAAGGGAAGATACAGCTTGTTGTAGCATATCTTATGCATTATATCGAGGGGCCCCGTTTGGTCGATGATATAGATCCCGTTTTCGATCAGGTGGTCTCCAAGGGTCACCACAGATGCATCACCGTCAGACAGCTGAGGCACCTTCCGCACCGATAGCATATGGCATAGTCACCGTCTCGCATGACGATACCTTCTGCATTAATAGACGTAAATCACCGGCCTCGCACACGATAAGACTCTCGTAGTACACATAGTTTCCGTATCCGCTTCTAAGGTATTAGCGTATTATGAAACCAAAAAGGAAATGACATGATATGAGAAGCATAGCACTGCTTATACATGAAAGTATAGACAGCTATAAGAATAAGAAGAAAAGTACACACGACAAGATATGAAAAGTATATAATAATTTAAAGGATATGAACAAGTAAAGTACGTAAAGTAAATAAAAGAGAAAGCCATATAAAGTATAGCATATGAAAACACATGAAAACCTATGTGAAAAACATATGATAGTATATGATATGATAGTAAAGTATAAGTCTTATACTCCTACTGAGATATGAAAGATGAGATAGAAATTCACGTAATACGAAAAATAGAGATATGATATGAAAGTATTAGCTTTAAGTCAACATAAGAAAAGTACAAAAAGTATATGAAAGCACAAAGTATATGATAGAATAAGAACGTACAAATGTATATGAAGGATAGGAATAGTACAGGATAACAGGAAATGAAAAGTATAACAGGAAAACAGTATATGAAATGAACAGTACATGAATATAGAAATATGACAAATGCAAAGTATATGACAATACAAGATCGTATAAGAAAATATATGATAAAACCATATGTAAGAAATGATATATGTAAAAGTACATAGAATGCAATAAATCATAGAACTAAAGATGAAAAGATATAGACTGTAGACATGATATGTAACCGAAAAGAATAGAACATTGAAAGACATATGACAAGCATGAAAGATGAACACATGTCAAGTATAGGAATATGCAAAGTATAGAAATAGGAATACAGTAAAAGTATAGATAGGATATAGGCCAAAGACATAGAATATGTAACAGAAATGATTGACATGCAATAGAAATGTAGAGATGATAAGTAAGTTAAAGTTATATGCATATACATATGTATAAGCTTGTGACGGTCACCATTGGTGGTTGTCCATGCTTATGTTCCCACTAAGTCGTAGTTTAGGGCATGTTCAATCCGCAGGCACAGGAGCGTAAGACAAGGATAGAGGACAGACATTCCACATCGCTTAAAGAAGGCCGACTCCGTAGATAAAGCTCACCAGCTACTGCCTCCGCAATCTCTCAAGTTTTGCAATAGAAAATGTATATGTATAGGTAAACGGGACTCGTATATGTGTATAGACAGGATGGACACCACTCCGGCAGCAGTTCTTTGTATATGTAAATGATTTTTTTGTTATTACGTAAATTATTTGTATACTAAGGTGTACAAGTACAGCCAGAAAGAATGTGTCAATGAGAGTCCCAAGACAAGACAAGATATAGTATAAGATGATAGTCTCGTGCCCCTACTTCGGTTCGATCCGCCAATCGGTCGGACCGACGGGGCGTGACAGAGCCCCCATGGTGATACACTTGTGACTAATAAACCCTTTTCTGTCAGCTTGTTGCAATCGGTAATTTCAATTCTTTTAACTCCAATGGAGCCATTCTAAACGGTGTAATGGATGCTCAAATGGCACTCCAAGACAACTTCTTAGCAAACTCAATCTCCTCCTCGTGGAGGCAATCCCGGCAACTCTTCTCCTAAACACGTCGAAAAGTCACCAACGATAGGGATATCTATACACTAGCCTTCGCTTTTCCGTTTCAATCACATAAGTCAAATAGGCCTACATTCTTTTCCCTCACCTTTGTTCTAGCAAGCATACGCACATCACATTAGAGAGGTGGCTCGACCTCCTCACACGAAAATTACTTCATCCTCATTCAGTGTTCTTAAGGTCACTTTTTTCATTCTACAATCGACTATCGCTTAGTGTCGGGACAACCGGTCCATCCCCAATATCACATCAAATTCTCTGAAGGATAACTCTATAATGTCTCCCAGAAATTCATATTCTCTTATTCTGATAGGACAATCTCTATATACTTTATTCACAATAACACTATGTCCGAGCGAGTTCGTCACCAAGATGTCATACTCGGTTTCACTCCTCGGTAAATTACCCAAGCCGGGTATGTCAATACATATGTACGAATGAGTCGATCCTAGATCTATCAATGCATGCATAATAGTATCAAAGATATTAAAATTACCGACTATCACATCTGGGGCGCCTAAGATTCTACTACTTTCATCGATATGCTCTAGCTGTGAGCACGACCATCTCGCTTACCCAAAGTCCTGCGGTCCCTAGTCTCAAACACTAATGATGCAACACTTTGCTGCCTTTCTGTAATCGATAAATTGTTGCCCTCATGGGTGATCGTGGAAGAGACGTGCCCTTGTACAATCTCTCGTGATTCAGGCTCCATGGATCCAATACAACCCAAGCAAGCACTGGCCAATCTCCAACACTCCTCCCTTTGTCTTCTCCCACTTCGAGAACAATGAGGAACATCTGCCTCTAGAAGCACCCCCTCCTGTGCACTTGTGAACCGATGCGCCTAATAAGATTCTTACCGATAAATTTCGTTCGAGGTCGAGTAGAACCTTAGGTCCTCTCTAGATCTCTTACTCTGCTGCTGATGAGCACTTGTTTGACCGAGATTCTTCTTTCCCCGTCTTCTTTCTTTTCTTTCATTTTTTTTCTTTCATTTTCCTCTTTCTTTACTCTTTCCACATTTAGAGCACATGTCACAATTTTGGAGAAGTCATCGTGAAAAAATACTGTGACATGGGCCTAATATGGTCACAAGGCCGTTTTCAAACCCACGTACACTTTCTTCCTCATTCACTAAGATCTCGAGAGTATACTTGCTCAACCGGTGAATTCTTCTCCGATACTGTGACACCTATCCGTCTTTGTCTTAAATTATAGAACTCTCTCCCCATGTTGTTCAGAGATGCAACCCACATATTGCTTCTGAACTCATCCCAAGAAGAACCTCCATGTATCCTCTCCGATGGTGTCATTCCGGTCACTCGAAACCCACCACCGATAAGCCCCATCCCGTAATGGGGAGGTCGCACATCTCCAAACTCTCATCCGTACAATGCGCTTGGCACTAGCATTCACTCTACCCTTTCTGACACCCCTCCGCCATAGAAGGCTCATCCTCTTCCTTCCCATAAATCTACCTGGCTTGCACTCAAGCCATTTCCCCAACGGTCGACCGATGAGCAAGAATCGTACCGGTCGGGCCGCTTCAGAAGGGTCGTAGAGCTATCCGTCTGAGGATATCACAGCACCTCCCACGCCAGCTCCTGGCTCATTCATTGCGGAGCATGGGACGCTTGGCTCCACCTTCCACACTAGCGTCTCGTTCGGGGGGCGATTCCCCTGGTCATCCTCAGCCGACCCTAAGGGGAGCTGAACCGTCCATGCTTATCCTATTAAGTCTAGTAAGATCCGCGTCAGAGTCACGTCATCCTTTATATGCAAATGCAATGTATGTCAAATACCATTTTCAAAATCTGTTTACAAAATCGTTTAGGGCCTTTTTCCGGAAATGCCTAAACCTAAGCTCTGATACCACTAAAGTGTAGCACCCATTTTCGATCCGACCCGATTGGCGGGTTCAAACTGGATCCGAGATGCTCTGATACCACTATATCACTTTCTCAAAATCATTTATCAAAAACACGTAGAAGCGCTATGTTTCGCTGAGATAAAAGCCCTTAAAAATAATGCTGAAGTCATGAAGGGGTAGGCTCATTAACATTACATTTATACAAAAGTATTAGCTACTAAAAAGGCATATCAAGCCTTTTCAAAATGATTTACAAATTAGATGTTCGTGAGTTCAAATTGTTTTTACAAAATAATGTTAAAAAAATGGAGTGAATGCATATGTCGGAGCATACCCTGCAAGTCTTTCTCTATGACTCGATGCTCATCAATCTTCCCTTTCGTTCCTGTTCAATCGGTACCTGTGCATAGATAACACTACACGCTAAGAATTTTCATGCTTAGTGGTTTTATACAGTTCTCTATCTAACACAACATGCCTTTATCCAATTATGCTTGTTACCCTATTTCAATGGTCAATGCTTAAACAATACATATGCTTATACATTTGTACATACTTTCATTTACAAACATGCATTTTCAATGCACAATTTTCACAATTCAATTCAGATTAAGTATTATACCTTTCATAAAGACGCATTTGGGTTTACAATCTCATTTTCACTCATCAAAGTTTGTTATACACCTTTGACGTTTAATTTATTTTCATCATGGATTCCATGCAGAATCCTTGCCTTGTGTATCATCTGCAATGTGCTTACTCCATTTAGCATTTTCGTTCACTATCATGATTCGATGTCGACGTGCATCCCGCCAAGTAGACATTTAGCAATATAATTCTTCCATCATGGTGGATAAATGATTAGTGCATCCCTCAAAGTGGGTCATTAATAATTCACTTCGATTCGTTATGTCACAATATGACAATATCTTTCGCAATTCAAATAAATGCAAACAAGCAAATATTTGACAATTCATCCCAATTTCTCTATTTCAAAATAGTATGCGATTTCAAATTACCTTTTAATTGACATATGCATATTCCATACAATCATTTCACATTTACATAGTAAACTATCAATACACTTGAAGTAAGGATAGAGGTTCAGTGAATAAACCAAATTATCGATCCTTTGTCTCTTTCGATACTAGAGTCGTTGTCGTTTTCACCTGCATTCTGAAATCTTCGTCTTTCGTTCTAGCTTCTTTTCCTTCCTTCTTGCAAGATCTTGCACCAAAGAGTAAGCCCCACACCAATATCTTGATCTTCACACAAAACCCTAGTTTTTCCTCTCTCAAGCTTTCCAACACGTTTTTGCACAAGTGTGCATTCTTAGACCAAGTGTGGTCTTAAGTCACTTATTCTTCATAAGGCCGAGTTTGGCCACAAAAATGCATTCTTTTGACTTAATTTTCTTCCAAAATGCTTTATAGCCCATAGACTTCCTCTATTTGCACTACAACTCTCATTAATCACACTTAGACACTTATTCTTTATAACTTATGACCCTTAGGTAATCTTTTTCACAAATTTCCAGCTTTACCCTTTTTCACTTGGGTTAATTCCTGGGTTCTATCATTTGACATTTAGCATTTATTGTAAGACCCGAGAAAATTTGTCTCTAAAAAGGTAAATGGTCATTTCAAAAATCAAATTTTTATGTGATCCCTGATGACAAAACTAATTTCACTATTGGAATCGCTCTCACAAATCTAGCTACCGTTGCCGAATTTCATCGAATTTCCTCGAGACAAATTTAAATTTCACGTCTTCGAGACACCTAAACAAAAGTGCGAAACCAGGCTCGGGAGACATGACACGATTAAATACCTACCACACGCACTCCATGACACATGTCGCACGCAGCAGGCAGAGATGAACGGACTACCCAGATTGTGCCAAGTGTCAAAAAACCAAAGTTCTTAAGCGACACGACGAGCATTTGGAATGTTTAATGAGGAAAAGACAAAATGGGCCAGTGACCTTCTTCTCCAAACAAAAAGAGCAAAACGCAGAGGCGGTAGTGAGACAGCAACGCTTCATTTTCTCAGAGAGAGATAAGACCTCTCTGGGATTCTACGATCTGACCGTCGATTCTCGATGGAGCAAGAAGTAAAGCTTTTCTATGCGGCGAGGCTAATGCTGTAAGGACCGATTTGTGGAGTTCAACTCCAAGAGGTAGGATCTTTTCCTACTTATGCTAATCTTTACAAGAGCCATGTAAATGGTTAGGAATATTCCGAGGCTTGTTTTAGTCTTAAACTTGGTCTCAAAAGCTTTGAACCGGGTGGAGAAAATTCATATTTGTGTGGTCGTGAACAGTAACCCGAGGGTTTCACTGTTCACATGAATAGTGACACGAAATTTTCGGTGTGAAAATGAGTTTGGTCGAGTGATTCAAAATGAATTGCTCGTGTTTGTTAATTAGCCCATGTGAGCTAATTTTGGTATAATTGATTGTGAATTTGCATAACATGTTTTATGTGATTTAATTATGTTAATATATATGGCAGAATATATTAGCATGAATGTGTTGGAATTAAGATCATACATTCCATATACACTGCACCCAGAGTATTAGGAGTGAGTGCATGACATGAAATGAAACAAAATGAAA
Organism: Tetrastigma voinierianum; assembly: GCA_016808115.1. Classification (NCBI taxonomy): domain Eukaryota; kingdom Viridiplantae; phylum Streptophyta; class Magnoliopsida; order Vitales; family Vitaceae; genus Tetrastigma; species Tetrastigma voinierianum. The sequence goes on along the minus strand of JAEQBH010001893.1, from coordinate 31,202 downwards.
AATGTTTGTGAAAGGAATTTTGACAAGATTTTCCGGAGAATTGTGTTGGGAGATTGTCCAACAATTCACATCGGAGGGGCTTATGAATTGTTTCGGAGGGTTATCCAACAGATTTGCCTCGGAGGGTTGTCCAATATTTTACCGAAACTCGGTAGTAAGTTTTCAAGAACAAAAAGTTTTTGTTGTGAAAACTGTATTTTTACTCGCATTCGGCTTAGGCATATGAAGAGCCGGTGAGGACTCGAGACATGGATTGGTCATGTAGACATCTCGAAAGTAGGTTCATGAAATTGCTTGAATGATTGTTTGTCATGCATGTGTACTTAGGTGGGAAAACCCATGTGAAATTATCTCTATTGGCTTTGCCTACCCCCTTGTCGAGGGATCACCATTTCACGTACAGGGAGCGATCGGGAAGGCGACACTCACTAGAGGCCGCGTGTTAGAAGAAAGCCTGACGTGGCTTTTGGGTATTCGATTTTGTATATAACATGTATTATAATTGTAAATTTAATATATGTTGAATTAAGAGTAATTTATTAACTCGAACTATTGCATATAGTTATTGATGTATTTTATAAAGATAATACAGCCTGCTCGCCATTATTTTACTTCTCGCGTGGACCCCTGTAGGTCATTGTGAACCGGCTTGGGGGACAGATTTTGTATCGTAAGAGAGCTCCCTCGTACAAAGGAGACTCTGCCCAATTTTCGTAAGTGGTGTCAGGTTACCCGACATCGGCATTCCGCGAGCCGACGTTGTTAACCCGACACTCCGACTAGCTACATTTATCACTCAATCACATATCATTTGCATTTGGACATTTAGTCATATAATCATATAAATATATCAAGCATTTGTCAATTTATCAATTTTTTCCTGAAAACCTAAGTTTAACTCAATTCATACCTGGAATATATATAATAAAATTATTATAAAAATTCTAGGGTATTTTTGGGGCGTTACATGTACTATTTACTCACCCTTTAAATAACTTGTTTTTGTGTTTTGGAAGATTTATGGTAATAATAATAATAATAGTTGAGGGGCCAATTGACACTTGGGTCTTAGTTGAGGGGTTTTTCCTATATGTGCAAAAAATATTTCAAATTTTACAACATTTTTTGTTGATTACAGAAAAGATAGTTGAAAATATTGTTTAAACAAGATGAGCAATAGACAGCCTTATTTTTATAGGGGTTTTACTATTTAATGATTTACTATTAACAGATTATAGTTTAATATATGCATGGTTTATATTTAATATAATATAGTATTTATTAATAGTACATTAAAATCTATTATTTGGATATTAAAGCATGATATTTATCAATGAGATATTAATATAAAAATATGAATCATTTTGATCGTTATTTGTCATTATTTTTTCTACTTAAGGATTAAGAAACAACTATTAATAATTTTATATTCATTCATGTAAAATTCATAACATTTCTAAAATTGGTTTTGGTAGACTCATTGAGCTAGTGATTTGGTAAGAAATGAGCAACATGTTTCCAAAATGAGAGTCAACCGGGTGTCTCACAACGCTTCATTAGGGAGATGAATTTTTATGTACCATTTGAAAGATAGAATGGTTCAAATCCACCTATGGTCGCATTTTACATTCAAAGAGCTTTTCAACGACACCTCACACGCCCAAATCCGAGTTAAAACAGCAGTTATTTGGCTCGAGAAGAAAACAAGACACCAAAGATAACCCATCGTCTCTCGAATATCTCTAGGGTATGTCGCGACACACCACGACAAAGTGTGTCGCGACATTCCCGCACAAAGGTCCCAACATTGCCAAGGGTGCGCTACTTATTACTTGCCAATGGTGCTCACAACATTGCCAATGTTGTGTTGCGACACACCCAGAGTGTGTTGCGACATTGCCATGCCGTGTCTGCTTATTCTTCCGAGCCATAACTTATTCGCTTTAACTCCTGACTAAAGCAAAGGTAGCGGCGGTTGAAAACCCTTGAATGTATAATGCAACCATGGGAGGAGTTGAACCATTTGATCTTCCAAATGGTACAGAAAAACTTTTCTTCCCAATGACGTGCTGTGAGACACCCGGTTGACTCTCCTTTTTAAAACATATTGCTCATTTCTTACCAAATCACTTGCTTTCCATCAAAAGTCCTACAAAACCAAGTTTAGAGAAAATGTAATGAGTTTTACATGAATATGGATATAAAATTGATAGTTGTTTTTAATCCTTAAGTAGAAAATAATGACAAATACCCATCAAAATATTCATATTTTTAATATTAATATCTCATTTGATAAATAATATTATTTTTCATATCAAATAGTAAATATTTAAAAAAAAATATAACTATTAGTAAATACTATATCATAATTGATATAATTATTTTATATATTAAATTATATTCTTTAATTAGTACAAAATTATGTATCATTAAAATATTAAAATATAAAGATAAAGATAAAAATATATTTATAATAATAACTATAATTTAAAACAATATTTTCAACTATCTCTTTCCTAATTAGCAAAAAATGCTGTAGAATTTGAAATATTTTTTTAAACATCGTATTTTAGATATTATTTTATATAATGTGTATTATCATTTTAAAATACAGAATCATGAAATGTTCAATGGATTTTCACATGAAGCTCGATTATGACCCGCAAGTTTGTATTGAGAACAAGAATATATATAAATCATCACCCACATGCATCCAAATTATAACCAATTCAATAAACAAGAAACTCCGATTTCATATATAAACCAAATCATATAAATATATAAAAAATTGTATACATATATCAATATATACAAATATCAACATCTATCAATGAGTCCCGCAAGATGGAGTCTTTATATTTCTCTTAGGATGACGCCTAGAATACACAGCTAGTAGATTTATAGGGTCTCGTGCAATCACAAATTGAGCTAATGGAACTGAGGGAGTTGATAGAGCCAAGGGAGTTGATGGATGAAGTAATTTCGACGCGGTACACGGGAAATACGATGTTGCTTCAGTGGAAGTGCACCCAACTCGATACAAGGTCAATCATACCTCACCTGGCCTCATCTATGGGAGGCAATATATATGGTAAAGCAGTAGACAGTGGTGATAATGGTGGAATGACATGCTGGAACAAGCCTCAACTACAACGTGTAAGTCTCGCGTAGTATGGAAGGTGATGTGTTTCGCTGGGGCATAAAAGTATCAGTAACATGGGAGTCTGATAATGGTGGCAATGCTCGCCCGCGGTACCAATTTAATTCTCCTCACCATCTTGACCATAACCTCGCCAACCATCTCGACTATGACCTCGCCCACCATCACGATCACGATCACGACCTTGCCCACTTTCACGATCACGACCTCGCCGATCAACCCTCCCTCTACCTCGAATGGGCTACATACGAACTGAAGTAAATGACACCGAAGGTCTAATGGGTGGTCTACGTGAAGTAGATACCTCCTTTTCGTGTCCAACTTTGCGATGCTCCTCTCCGATCTTGTGACGCTCCTAATCCAAGACTCTAGTGTCGCCAAGGTGTCTTTATTTTTCTTTTTCTTTTTCTTTTTTATTCTTGTTTACTATAAACTGCTCATTCATATATCATAAACATTTAACTCAAATATATTCTCGTAGCAACTGATTACAAAAATAGATTCAAACTCATAAATTGGAGTGTTCAAAGATATAAAACTTTTACATTGTTTACAAAAACAAATACATATACAAAATGTAATTACGTAGGTCTTCTGACACTGGGTATCATGGCTGACCATTACGACGCTGACGGTCCGCTTCTAGCCTCTTTGCACATACACTCAGATGAAACACCCATGCTAAGTTTATAGCTTAGTGGGAATAAATACTCGTGGATGACCCCTAATAAGGATCATCACACTTTAGACACATGCATATACATTTAACACATCATATACTTATACCCATGCTTATGCATATTTCATACATGTAATTTACACATGCTTATACATACTTCATATTTGTATCATTGTTCATATACATTTCATTTCGTTTGCCACAAGATACTTGTCATTACATAGCATTGTTATGCTTCTCATATCATGTCATATAATGTCATTTATCATATTCAAATCATTTGCATATTCTTGTCATTTGCTTTTATGTTTCATGCTTGCATATACCTTAGAAGTGGATAGGTGAAAAAATCGTATATACCCGAAGGTACTATCATAGTATGAGACAGTGATTTATATCTGTATGACCCAAACGGGGCCGCTATAATGACTCCAAATTCATTTCGATATCTATAACCCATACAAAGAATCAGATCCCTATAGGCATGCCTACCTATCCAACTACCTGGTCATAAGCAGGCAATCAGTTTTATTATGTTTTCTCAACAATCTTTCAAATATCAAAAATATATCTCATATACATGAATAACTACTGATATCATGTATACTTATGAGATATTCATTATCAAATAATCTCTTATAAACATTTAACTGTACTTTTTCATATAACAAAATTATACATATATTCTCTTTAGCTTTCATAACACATGTTATCATGATCATATTACTATGATGCATTATTTCATATAACAATACATCTATATAACCTTTATACAATTTCAGTTTCCATAACCAATTTTGCCTAAACAATTCGAGGTAGTTCCCAAGTCCATTTTCAACTACAATTTTGACCTAGTAACGAGATTGAGCTTAGAGAAAGGATCTTTCTCTAATAACCTATTATGTAACTCCTATAACTATAAGTTTCTGTAGGGTTCAAACATCATGTCATTTAGACTTTTAATTTGGAGAGATGATCTAAATGACTCCGAAACTCCGTCCTGATAATTTCCAGAAATTAATCCGGGAATTGTATCCTATATTTGAAAATTTTATGGGAATGTTAGAGACATAATTTGACCATAGTTTCTTCATGAAAGTTGTTCTTCCAGATGTATAGTTTGTACAGAAATTTGAATTTTACTCTCATTTGACTAGTATAACTCCTGGGTTATAGATTAAACACTGGAATTAATTCCATTCATGGACTAAGTTTCTAGATAAATTTCGTGGACAAAATTGTTTTCTTACTTTGACGAATTTTCTAGATTCAATGGGGTCCAAATTTGGATACACTTATTTTTGGGAGATTTGTTTTTCTAGAAGTCTAGTTTACCTAAAAATTTGAATCACTCAATTTGGATGAGTGAAACTCAACTTATAGCCTAAATACCAAAACTATAAACCCAGTTGTATCATATACGGAACCGGAAATTGACCCAGAAAATAGAGCTTCACTTTGACGAATTTTGGGTCTAAATAAGTCAAGAGACTTGGATCACCTTATTTGAGATATATATTCTCACCAGAAGTTTAGTTTAGCTAGAAATTTAAAGCACTCAATTTGGATGAGTTATGGCCAAAATAAAAACATGGGTTTAAAAAAGAATGTCACTAAAACTGACATTTCTCTATCACGAATTTTAAATAGTTGAGGCAGCGAACCAAACAACCATTCCATCAAATATGCATACCTTAAAGATTTATTCCAAACAAGGATTCTACACAAAAAGAGGTATTTTAAACCTCAAAACAAGTATCCATTCAAATCCTAACAAGTTCTATACAAAATTTCATACCTTGCCTTTATTTTCTTCTTCTTCTTCTCTTTTCCTCTTCTTCTTCACTTTTCCTCTTATTCTTCTTCTTCTTTTCTCTTCTCTCTGTCTCTTCTTTTCTCTACCGGAAGCCCTAGTTTTTTCCCCCAATTCTATGACCAATTGTTTGGTCTTATCCCATTTGTAGTTAGTATTATTTAGCCCAAAACCCCTTCCACATTCTTTTCCATTCTTGTATTTAGGCCTTTTATTTCATTACATATACAACTCTAATTTAACATATTTCCACTTTATCATATAGCTTGCTTATGTCACTAGGGTCCTTAATTGACAAATTACTAATTTATCCTTGGCTTTTGTATTAATTTTGGGTTTTCTTATTTTATTTATTTTAGTATTATTTTATTCCGGAAAAATATACATTTACTTTTATTATACCCTAAACATGATATAAAACTATCGTGGTATAATTTAGGGTATTATAGATATGGTGTATCATTGATCTAGCAATATGATATAAGTCATACACCAATCCTGTGGTAGCCTCACATGATCGACTAGCTATGTTAGCTAGGGTAGAGATATAAAATAACCAACCAAACAATTATAAATACATAATCTATTGATTCAAATTTGAAAAAAACTTTAGAATCACGAGACTCTAACTTACCAAAATCTGAGTATGGTACCTCATATCATCCCTATGGAGTGGTAGTTTTATAAAATATCGTGTAATATGGCGGTACGATGCATATATGGATCATAGAGTCCATAATACCCACCATAGGAAATTCTGTAATAATCCTGCTGCTCGCATATCCCATAAGGCAATGGGAGCATGATCGTCGCCCCCGATCTCTATGAAGTTGTACGTGCATGCTACATGTAGTTGTTGCTTTCGTAGAGTAGGATGGAGGTATATCTGAGTGTAACTGGCGGCGCAGGGCTCGCATCTAGACGTGCCTCAGCTGATCCCAGAAACATATAAGCGGTGACATCGTCTGCGGATCTCGATCGAAGCGGATATCTAGTAGGTACAACTCTCCAAACATATGGCTGTCATAAGACCTACACATTTACTTATCAATAACGTTTGATGTGAATATGAATGAAATTATCATAAAACCATCTACTTTTACATATACCATTACCTGATTAAGAGTTTGTATCTAGGCCGACCCTATAGAGTACACGGAATGGTTATGTACCAAGGTCAGCAGGATTTCCATCTACACCCCAATGGAAGACTTGGCTCTAGCTCAACGGCAGGCTCAGCTGGTAATCCATCGTGAATAGCCTCAGCTACGTCTCCATTGACGATATCGGTGTTGTCATCATGTAAGGCATGACTTACTAGAGGCGTTGGATGTGCTGCTAGTCACCCAAAATCGGGTCACCCAACGTGAAGTCTCTCCCAAGACCATACTTGAATACAAAATAAACAAAAAGTGACCTAACTAATGATGTGTTGTGTATATGAATGTGTATGTAATAAAATAAAGTTATGGATACCTGTAACAGTGTAATACAACCGCTAATACCGCGTCTACGATCCAAGCTGGCTCGGCATAACTCTTAATATAACTGTGCTAGTACAGCACCACCTCAAATATAAGCCGCAGTCTACGTCAAATCTCATAGCAGTGGGAGAAAGCACAGATGGACATGCACTTTCTTCTTGTCCACAAACAAGAAGGATCCCATCAGCGCTAAGATGAAACCACGCGCACTCCGCTCTAAAGTGACCTCATATGCTAGGGTACCGTGATAACCCAGCCACATAACCACCATACTGAGATAGCCATCCCTCTAAGAGCATTCATGAGTAAGGTGACACCGAGCAATTCCCCACACAACTTCGCCACATTGAACACACATGTCCTGATGACTGCTAATCTGTGGATACAGAGTCCAAGGATGATAGCAACATCCTGTAACGTGATCGTCATCTCTCCGACGAGTATATGAAACGTGTGTGTCTCGAGCTGCCATCTCTTAACGAGACAAGTAATGAGTGGCCAATCGATCATGATGTGGCCCAAACGGTATATACCGTAGAATCCTGCGTGGATCACGTATGGACGAATACGTATATTCATCCTCCACATACTGATGAAAGCTTTCATCTGTTGTCGAGGGTGGAGTACCTCTTGGTGCTACAAGTAACGAAGAAACTAATTTTATAATTTATTATATATAATTTACACCAACAATATGTAATAGTATTTGATATTCAATAAAAATAGATGATTCGCTCAGATCTACTAAGTGCGACTCCGTGTCCGGGTCTCCGTAATACCAAGCACAGATGGATTTAGTTGATCTCGAATCATGAAGCCTTTTGAACGTCATATCTATAACAGATAACACGAATACACTATAATTATTAACAAAAAACATTGAGATGCTAGTATAATAGTCATGAATGCGATTACTAATTACTAAGGCAATGAACAAAAAACCACGTACAAGAATGATGTCTCATTTACTTAAATAAGATACATAAGACTTTTATAATCCAAGAAATAAACATTTGTACATAAGTCTTATACAAAGCAACTACAAACATGACAGGCAAATTGCCTTACCAAAAAAATTTTAGTTAATTCACTTCATTGAACTTGAGTCTTAATTCACTTCATTGAGTTAATTGCATTACCAAGAGCGCCTATTGTGACCCAGTTGTTTGCACAACCCACATGTGATAGTAGTTTTCCCCTTCCTAGTCCATTTCATTATGCAAACGGGTTGATTTAGGATGCCCACTGCGTATGCGTTTCATTGACTCAGGAGGTACAATCGTAGGACCATCATAAAGAGGTCACTCATCTTCATTGAATATGGGATGAAACAAGCTCATTTCAAGTATCGAAAGTATTCCATCACAGAGTGTACTAGCCTTAAACAAATAATCAAATATCAACACATCAATGCTGACATGCTGATATGATATGGCTACATGGAAATCCATATATCAGTGTCTTACCACATGTGCATTTCTAGTCATGTAAGTTGAGGCACTATGTTTGACCACTCCTTGACTTGACATGAAATCGTCCCTAGATGTGATCGTAAAGAACAATTTCCATTGATTCAACCTTAACCACACGGGCCTTAATCCGAGCATCAACATAAGGAGCGTATTACTCATCTGATGTCAATCTGTTAGCATCTTGTTTCCTTCTTAAAACAAAGTAACTATTAAGGCGGAAAAAGGTCAACTAAACTAATGCAATTATTGGTATGCTACGAGTTCCTTTAAGAACATTGTTAAATACCTCGGACATGTTGGTAGTCATTATCTCATATCTTCGACCTCCATCATATGAAAGTGCTCATATCTCAAGAGGGATCATGTCGCACCCCAACCCCCCTTCGCCAGCTAGTGGGGAGCGGGTATGGGACCGGTGACTTTTACCTGCTATCGATATTAGTGGACCCATTTTGAAATATAACCGAATGTATCAGAATATAACTTAAACTTAATCCATAAGGAAATAAAACTTTTAACACTATCACTATAATGGTGTTTATAATGTTTGTAAAACCCAAGAAAATTATAATTTTCGCAAAAGGGTAAAATGGTAATTTCGGTCAAAATCCAGAATTTTTCTAGATCTCGACGATTTAAATGGGGACTTCACCATGTAATGGGCCTCACAAATCTAAATACCACGTCGAATTTCTCACACTCCGAGACAAATTGAATCTCACATTTTTGAAGCAACGAGCGTATCGCGCGACACTCGCACATTCACCGCCTCACGCCACGGTCCAAAGTGCGGCACTACCAAACAGCGAGAGCTGTTAACTCCACGTACACGTAGAGATCTCCCAATCGATGGAAATCCAGAAAGAAGGGACAAGATGATAAAACTTTAGAACCCATCAACCACCAGAAGGTTAACATGTGGCAATGAGGACAAAAGGGGAATTAAACGAAGTTAGTTATTAATTCCTTCCATTTTGGCCCTGGTACTTGGCAAAGAGGGAGTAACACCTAGAGAGAAAGTTCAACTTCTCTAAATTTCCCAATGATCGACCGTCGACCTCGACGTAAGCAGCCAGGTCAGTCTTACTCGCAAGGGCTACGCTGCGGCACCCGATTTTATAGAGTTTCGACAACCCGGAGGTGTGGTTTTCTCCTACTGATTTAATCCTGCTAAAGTTCTCATGTTCCATTCCTTGGATTGCAGCGAGGCCGTGAGCTGGGTCGTTTCTGCCTAATCCTAAAACTTGGGACTTAAATGTTGGAATTTTTTGGGACCTTCGCTGACATTCCTGACTGATCTCTTGACTGTAAATGGTCCTGTGTGCCTTATATGTGTATTATATTTGTGTGTTATTGTTTGACATTTGAATAACATGCAAATTGTGGTTTTGGGTGTTGTGAAGCCGGGAATAGCCATGGATTTCGGTTCCAAATAAGTGGAACCGAGGTTGATGAGGGGGTTGTCCACGGATAGCCCACGCACTGTTTTTGGGGACTGTTAAAAACAATCCTTGCCACGGTTGGACCGAAATGTCCATGAAATTGCTTAACTGATGGGTACGATTGTGGAAAATGATATGTTGATGCATGTAGTTTAATGTGTTAACATAATGTTTGAATTATATGAAATATAATTGTGTGTGAGCCATTGGAATTGGATATATGAATTGGCATAATGCATTTCATATGCACCGGGGCACCCTAGAATAGTAGGTGTGAGTGCATGACAAATAAAATCGGAGGGTTGTCCAAACAATGAGTTCTTTGTAAATTTTTAAAATAGTAATTTTATCTAGTTGTCCTAAGAATTGTGTTTGGGAAAATTATCCAACAATTCACGCCGGAGGGGTCCATTTAATTGTTTCGAGAGTTACCCAACAACCCACCCTGAGAATCATTCAACATATTTATATCTGAGGGTCGCCCTCGAATTAAAAATAACAAATATTTTTGTTTGAAAAAATGATTTCACACATGGCTTAAGCATGTGTGAGGGAGCCTGTGAGGACTCGAGACATGGATTGGGTACAGAGATTCAAGAGGATCACGATTTGCTTGAATGTGTTTGGTTGCCATTACATGTGCACTTAGGTGGGGAGTAACCCATGTAGGAGATTATCACTACTGAGCATTGCTCACCCTATCAAGAGAAAATTATTTCAGGTACAGGGAGTGTTCGGGAAGACAACGCTCACTAGAGGCCGATTTTAAGAAGAAAGCCGGATTGTGGCTTGACATATATTTTGTAAAACATGTATTATAATTTTTAGCTTTAATATATGTTCATATTAAGAGTGATGTAATAACTCTTGAAAACATGGTAATATAGTTGATGATATTTTGGTGAGTATGACGTGTAGGCCAATATGGCCATTTTTACTCATGTATGGGTCTTATGATGTGAGACACGCAAGTTGACGGTGGTCAACGAGACCCCGGGAAATGGGGCGTCACAATGTCCTGTACAAATATCTGAGTCTCATTGACTTATACATATATAAGTCCTATTATGAAAAAAATACTTTACATGTACATATTCAAAATCAGAGGTAGCGACCTATAGATGTTGACTCATATTGCTGTGTTGGCCCTCATATGTGTCGTACGGCTGAGATGTCCTCTTTAGTGCCTACACGGATGAAACACTTGGGCTAAGCTTATAACTTAGTGGGAAACATATTTGACTACTTGTAGTGGTCCTCAATGACAATATACAATTAACACATTTCCTATTTGCACATGAGCTGTTCATATATCCGACTATTTGTACACTATGACATTTATTAGAGTTCTCACGTTCATTCTTCATAACACATAATACTTTTTATTTTACTGTAGCTCTATCACATTTTTCAATTCAAATCATTGTTTTCATGTTATATGGTTCTTATAACCATTTCAATCATTTTATCTCATCTTGTGTCTTGTCTACATATTCCAAGAAGTGGGTACTTATAAATCAGGAGTGTGTACCCACTAGTGCTATCACCAGATAAGACAATGATCTCAGATTGTATCACTCAAACAGAAATACTAGAATGACCAAAATGGGACCAACTATATCATGTAATTTCAAATAGGCATGCCTACCTATCCATCTACCTAGGGACATATGCAGACAATCAATCTTATTACATTTTTATTCGTGTTCAAGCTATACACATCTCATATACATGGATAATGTCAATCACATGTATTCACATGGATGCTTCAGACAAGATTCTGCTTATACATATACTTATAATTGTTACTTTATCATCATAACCTCGTATAGATCATGTTCTCAATATTGCTCTTATTTCTATTCATGTAATCATATTTCATATAGAAATCACTTTTTTTTTTTTGAAAGATATAGCAATCACTTTTACAATTATTCACTTGAATCTCTTTATACCAAATATTTCCACAAACGTATTCTTTTAGACTGATTGGTATATAATGGTGTTTAAATTTGAATAAACTTATTTCAAGGTGATTTGTTTTTCTAGAAATCTAGTTTACCCAAAAATTTTAATCACTCAATTTGGATAAGTGATGTCCAACTTATGACCTAAACACTAAAACTGTACCAAAATATACCAAAAACTGCCCAAAAACAAAGCTTCACTTTGACGAATTTTCTGGGTCCAAATTTGAATATACTTATTTCAAGGATATTTGTTCTTCTAGAAGTGTAGTTTACCTAAAAATTTGAATCACTCAATTTGAATGAGTAATGGCCAAGTTATGGCCAAGACAAAAACGTAGGTTTTGGAAAATTTTTGACAACATCTCCCCTAAAACCTCAACATTTTCTTTATACAAGCATTCCTCAATTGAGGACCACGACCAACTCAAACAACCATATAACTAAGCTGAAACCAACAACCATCATCATTATGTAAAGTTAGGGTTTTCCCCAAACCCTAGCATCATCAAAAAGGGTTTTAGGTTTAGTTTACATACCTTAATCTTTTTCTTTTCTGTTCTTTCTTTTTCCTTCTTCTTCTTCATCACCAAACTTTGATCACATGGAGAGCAAAATCACCAACTCTTCTTCTTCTCTCAACCGTAACCCTGCTCTCAAACCTAAAGAAGAAATGTTCCTTATAAGCACCAATTTAGTCGATCTCCTATTCTCTCATAAGGCCATGTTCGTCGTTATTTTTTGTTGTTTTCCATTCGCTTGCATTAAAGTCCTTCCTTTCTCTTTCATTTACACTTCTACTTATCAAATATTCTTACAAATTTAAGATATAAACTTATTCTACTTAATTTCGAGTCCTTAATGTGACATTTTAATATTTTACCTTTCTCGCTACCTTGTATTAATTCCAGTTTTATCATTTTTCGTTCTTAGCAATATAAATTCCGGAAAAATACAATTTTAACTTATTTTATACCCTAAACTTGTTATAAAACTGCTAGGGTATATTTTGGGGTGTTACAGATCGCCTTTAACCATTGTTGTGCTTTTGAATTAATTCTCCGAAGTGTAACCATATGCCTATTGAATTTGCGTTGTATAGTCGCTTAAAGTCGTCTCAGATACCACTATTCAAGAGTTTATATTTGAAACAGGTCATAAAATTGCTTGCAAGATGCCGCATGCAAATCCTGTGATAGGCAAATGATGCAGCCCAACCAAGATGAGGATCGCTCATTGTTGCCATAATACCTAGATGTCTATAAGATATAACACAAATTTCCATCCGTTGAATAACTCTGTTTGTGATACATGCCAAGAACCATCCCCAACTATCAATATTCTCGCTTTCTATAATAGCAAATGCCAATGGAAACAACTGCATTATTTATCACAACCCAAAGTAACTAATAAAGTGTTTTATATCATACAAATGTGTACCAACAATACTAGGCACGAGATGACAATGTTCGAACCCTTCAATGTGATGGTTTGAATGACCATAACATGCGAAATATCTCGTTGTTTGACATATTACTATCAAATGCTTTCCAAATTACAACACATCCAGATTTGCTTACCATGCAAGAACAACAAAATGACAACTCTATATATGATTAGAAAGTCACCAAATAAGTGTCTAAGTGCTTTTACGCTTTCCTCCAATGCCTTCAGATGAAATTTCATATCCTCATTTCTCCATCACACTTGCTTGAATAGCAGCTACAGATAAAGTGAATTGTGCCTTAATAATTGACTTGATATGAACAACAACCAAGTTTGAGTCCAATTGATGATGGTCCTGATTCAAGCAAGGATTGACACAAGTATGCGGCCCTTTATATTTGTTGATAACAAATAAACAAGTATCTTTCACAAGCATGGCACGAAGGTTCCATGGACATTGACATTCATATACCTTCTTACATCTTAAAACTATCAATTTTTTTGAGGATACAACAACTATAAACTCTTAGTGTGCTTTAATTGAGTAAATCTTTGTAGCCTCTTGCAAAGTAAATTTGAAATAAAAAACTTGTCAACTACAAATTCTCCACTTGAGTGTTCGGTAGTATGCTTCACTCATGGACTCCAATCACTTAAAATAGCATTACCAAAGTTTTCAACATGTTCAAATTAAGGTGATGGTGGTAAGTGATAATGAACAGGGGATGACTCATCTGTTTCCTTAGCATCTAAGTTGTGATACTTCTGAGATGTTGCATGTGCGAGACATATATCCTTGCTCATTCTCAACTTGGTTAAAATACGGAATGATATTTGCATGTCCATCAGCTTGAATATCTAAGTCTCTATTAGATTCATCATCAACATCTTCATCAGATTCATCATTAGCTTCTTCATCTTCACAGTCTTCATCATCTCCATATTCTCCACATATGTTAGTGTCCAGTGCTAGACCGTTACTAGGCCCACAACCATAGTAAAATCCTGCGACATTATTATTTTCTTGAACTAATAAATTTGTATAGCCACCTACAGATTTATTCACTTGTGTCTTGACTCGAACGACCTCAATATAGAATTCAATTTCCTTCATGTCAACTGTGTTAACCAAGTTCAACATTTGGTACACACTACTATCATCCCATATTAGAAAAGGTTGGAACCCATTTCCACTTTTTAGGGGATACTTACAATTGAGGACTAATTTGAACCTTTGTTTGTAAATGGTTGTCCTTGAGTATATTATATCACCCAAATGTTCAAACGTACAATCAATCAATACATCCAAAGACACAATGACAACTTTTTTCCCGACATATTTGACATATGTTTCAGTCCTCAGTATATTTTCATTGTAATAACATATCACAGAAATAGTGAAAACATACATAATTGACCTATATAAAATGATCTCAATATGTTAAAGAATATGAGAGGTTGTTATCCTTATCATTTAAACTACATTCATGGATGCTAAAGTCAATATAGGAGGGCATACAGTAGGGAGACAAATATAGTAACAATTGATTAATGGATTGAATCACTTGGTAGGGCCTTATAAAATGGTCTCACGGCAGATTGAAATATTATATATATACTTGGAGATTGGGTCAGTCATGTGGGTTTATGGTAAAAGTAAAAAAACATACAACCTGTTAGCTGACATGTTTGCTCAACCGTTTATAGATTTTGCTCAATAGTAAAATGGTCCCACAGCCATAGCCATTTACATGTTTGCTCAACCGTTTAAGGATAAACAAGTATGTCTTTTAGGAATGTCCAAAAACTTATAAAATTTTTTACACATTATAAAAACACCTACCAAGTACTTCTCAAAAAATAACTTCCATGACTTTTGAAAATATTCTAGTCATTTTTTTTTGTCTTAAAAACACTTAAAAGTGTTTTTAGGTCTAAAAACACTTTTAAGAAGCACTATCAAACTGGCCCTAAGTCTAATTATATCATTAACCATCAAATCATATTAAGATAATTATTTAATAATTATCCAAAATTGTAAAAAGTTAAATCCTAGAAAATCCAAAACACTTCAAATTTAATATTTTTATAATCGTAAAAATAATTATTTTAGATTTTAATATAATATTTATATGTTTATTCCATTCATTCATTCAAATTTCAATAAATAATAAGTTTCCAAAAAACCCTGAGAACACTAAAAGTTTTCAAAAACAAAAACAAAACAAAACAGGTCTTTGGTGTTTTTTTAAAAGTGTTATTGTTCTTTAAATTTATTGTTTTTTGTACTCCCCATAATTTTCATAACAATAAAAAGAAAAGGGAACCACATGTTTTTCTAACCAAAAATAAAAATGAACCAAGAGTGTTCTCCTTATTTTTTAGAACAAAAAACAATTTTCAAAACTATATCCAACTACTTTTCAAAACTATGCATAAATTCTTTTCAACTACCTTCTAATCAAGATCGGACACCACAAAATCGGCTAAAGCAGTGACCTAAAAAACAACTACCAAACAAGGCCTTAGTTGCCATATGTTTGTTTCTCAGAAGCATTTGAATCACCACATTATAAACAAAACATACCACGCTAACAAAGATAATAAATCCCTTGAATTAAAATGAGAACTAAACCCCGAGATATATCACCACATTGTATCATAAAGCGGCAATGTAAGAAATTTTCAACAAAAAACAGTCCAATGTAGGAGGGTTACTTTATGTGGAGTCGAATGGAGTACAAGAAGATAAAATATTGAGCAAAAATAACTTGATTTCCAAGTCCTAATCGATCACCAACAGAGGAGCGGGTGAAGAACAGGAGAGAAATGGGAGAAATAGAGGAGGAAGAAGGGTTCTACAAATTTTAATATGCGATAATGTCACTATTCAGGACAGTGATAATTGAATTTTTAAAAAATGATGAAGTCGTTGTTCAAGGCAATGGCGTGGAGCTTTAAAACACGTGGTTGTTGCGACAAACTCGGTTGCGGGTTTGTCGCATGGCTCCGATTTTTCTCCAACTTTTCGAGTTTATAAAGCATTCGTTTATTTCAGGTTGGGTGTGTGAGTGTTGTTGAAAAATTTATTTGAATGTAGAATGCAATAGTGAGTGGGATCTTGAATGGTACAAAAAATTCATCTTCCCGCGTAGCGTTGAGACACTGGTTGACTCTTCTTTTAGGCAATGTTCTTTCATTTATTGTGAAATCGACACTTTCATCCAAAGTTTTACAAAACGAGTTTAAGAAAATGTTGTGATATTCACGTGAATATGAATATAAAATTAATAATAGTTTTTCTTAATCATTAAGTAGAAAAATGATGTGAGATACTTGATCAAAATATTCATATTTATCTAAAATTATCTTTATTTAAAAAATTATTTTAAAATTTTATTGTCTGATGATACATATTAAAGTTAAAATTTTCATAAATTATATTAATAATTTATTTTAGTAAATCATATTAATTTATCAAATCTTTGTTCAAACCCATTAATTTATCAAATCTTATAACTTCATTATTCTCATTTCAATAATTTTTAAATAATTTGATGTCAAAAATAATAATAATAATTTTTAAATAAGTTTGTATTTTATTTATTTTAAAGATAATTATAAAATCAATAAAATTACAGTGACAGTAATTCTTTTAAAAAAAAAGATTAATAATATAAATATGAAAAACAATTTAAAATGAATAATATAAAATAAAATGACAATATAATTTAAATTAAATAATTTTTTAATAATTAATATCAAATATCAAAAAATTGTTTTAATCAAGAGATCCAACTAATATTTAAGAATATAAGTTATTTAAGGCTAATTAAATAATATCAATAGGATCAATCAAGTAATATATCATTTATTTTAATAATTTATATTTGATTTTTAAATATTCTCGTTCAATAATTTTTAAAAAATAAGTTGTGTAAAAATAATAATAATAATTTTTAAATAATTTTTGTTTTTTTATATTTTAGATGTGAAACGTTATATTTAAAATAAATATTTATAATTTCATATAGATTTAGCAATTGATTTTTTTTTTTTTTATGGTGAAGTCGTTACCAACAACAGCAATTAAATTTTAAAAAATTGATGAAACCACAACAACGACAATGACTTTAAAAAAATTGATAAAGCCGTTATTGAAAGCAACGGCGTCATCATAATTATCAGCTCATTAGCGGCATTAAATTGGGCGATAGTTTTCAATCTATTATTTTTATATATTTTAAAATAATATTTTAATCAAAAGCTAATTTACTATTGTTTATGTCTTTTATAAACTCCGATTACATAACATATTGTTATTATAAACTAAATAAAACATCTCAATAAGACGATGAAATGACAAAAAATAAAAAATAAAACTCATCTATATGAAATAACCACTTTATCAATAAACAGATTGATAGAAAAAAACTTAAATAGATGATTTCAAATTAATAATGGTAAAAAATCACCCCTCATTACTTAAGAACCATATATAAGTTATGCTTGAAGTATAATAAAAATCAAGAGAATGGGTTCATGTTATAGAACGTTTAATTAAATAAAAACCTATTTGTTACATCACATTGGAAATATTACCAAACAGGCCTACTCATTCAAAAAACAAGCTACCCATCATGCCTAACTCATGGTAAAGTGTTAAGGATTCAAACAGGCAAATGGCACAAGAAAGGAGATGTCCTAGATTCGAGTCCAAGTGGAACACCTTACTATCTTGAAATTAAAGTATATTAAAAAAAAAAAAAAAGGTATATATATATATATATTGAATACAATATGGTATAAGATACATGCATGCATTTACACCAAGAAAGAGAATACATTAGTCATATCTCACAATCTTTCTATGAAGAAGAAACATTGTCTTTGTTAGATTACAAATCAAAAGGGTGCATAAAGGGTAGGGTACATCGATGATTTATATATATATGTCTCTGGTTTTTTTTTTTTTGTGCTTGGCACCCAGGAAGGTTAAAAACTGCCAAAAGTACAAACTTTCCAACATTTTCAGAAGTCAAAATGCAGTTAAAAACCACACAAATTGGCCTTCAGAGAGATTCATATGCACAAATTATGATGAATGTAACTACTGAAATGCATAATAATAATAATAAAAGCTTACAGGAGAGATGAAGGAGAAGGAGAATGAGAATGAGAATAAAAAAGGATGTAAATAATTTTTCTTTACTTTGATGGATGGTGGTGTGGTCGTGTCATCTTGGTCCGGACAATTCTACAGCATGTAGGTTGTCTGTGGAGTCGACGATCCATTCCGAACCCCGGGGAGGTGCCAGTTCGACCTCCTGCCGGACGACCTCGACCTTCTGCCATTCCTCCCATCTTTCGGCCAAGCCGTCGCCTTCGAGCATTCGGACGACCTCTGACATCTTCGGACGGTCCATCGGAGGAAACCTTGTGTGCAGAGCAGAGCTACTTAGGGTCCAAGCTGCTCTACTTTCCAGCATCAGCATGAAATTTGTCTGTAGATCAGGGTCAACCAACATTTCTAGCTTCTTCTCCTTTAGAAGCCCTTTAACCTGAGAAATTATCCAAATAACAGAAACAAGAAGGTGATAAAGCCTAGTGTTTAGCAACAGAAACCATAAGCCTCCGTTTGGAACCCGGAAAGTACTAGAGAAAGAAAAAAAATAGTAAGAAAAATGATTTTCCCATATTTGATTTCATAGTGAAAAATATAAAAGAAAATTAAATACAATCAAAATTCCTCAAAATTTTACATATTTTTAAGTTTCTTAGTCCTTATATAATAAAGAGAACTAAATAAAATGAGTTTTGAATAAACATATAAATTAATTTGATAAGTTTTAAAATACTTTTATATTTTCCTCAAAATTTTCTTTCCTTCCTTTTTTCTTCTTTATTTTCCTCTCTATTTTTCTTTCCTTAATACTTTTCGGGTTCCAAACGGACCTAAATCTTTCCATGCAAGTAAAACAGATTACAAGATAATGCATCACTCCTAGGGATTTCAACTAAAACTAGGATTGAGAAGAGAACACTCAACAAGACTAGGTCATGGGTTAAGAACGTCATGTTTGGTTTCTATTTTTGAAATCTGTTTCATGTTCTCATAAACAAAAAGAATGAGAAAAATAAGGAAAACACTAAATTCAAAAAGCAAGGACATATTTCAGGAAACCCCAAAATGGTGTTCTCTGTGTTTTCAAAATTTATTCTCAAAAACAGTTTTCAAAAGCATGAACCAAATAGACCCATTGCCAAGCCTCAAGAAAGGGACCCTTTCCGGGTAACAATGATATGACAAGATGCCTCATATGCCTTTGATTGTGTGAAATCCAAGGATGTTGATAGGCTTTAACCAAAAAAATGGTCAAGATAATACACACTATTTATAATATTTTGGTTTTAATTAAGTGTTTTGGATGACTCGTCTAACCATACTCAAACAATTTATTAACTGACCAACTCTCCTAAAGCTCAAGCTTGTAGAAGTTCGAGTTTTAATATAGAATATAATACCTTTAACATCCTTCTCACATGCAGCCTCATACCCACCATTGAGTTAGCAGGCTTCAAAATAGAGTCCTCCATGGACATTCAAATCAAAAATGGGAATAAATTACCAAATAAGTGGTTCGGGCAAGACCTCTTGTCAAACTAGACTCTAATATCGCATATTAAGCGACTAACTGCTTAAAGAAATACCGAAACATAGGATTGGTTTAATATGAATATAATGCCTTTGGCACCAACCAAAAATACAAATAATAAATTGAACCGAGAAACAATGTTGGATAAATGCGTACCCAATCGAGCAACATGACATCGTCATCATTTGCAAGTCGAGCGAGATCGAATGCCCTCTGTCCAGTAATGAGCTCTAAAAGCATAATCCGCAACCAAAACATCTGTCTTCCGAAGATTTCCCCGTGAAATACTCAGGCGCTATATGCCCAATGGTACCACGCATTACAGCAGTAGTAACATGAGTGTCCTTGTAGTCCATTAGTTTAGCTAATCCAAAATCACCAACAACAGCTTCAAACTCCTCATCCAACAAAATATTGGCAGCTTTCACGTCACGGTGAATTATCTTTGGGTCACAATGATCGTGCAAAATAGGGAAAGCCCCTTGGGATCCCAAGCTATTTTCGAGGTGGAGCCAATCAGTGGCGGCTACGATGGCGGACGTTCTACAAATTTGATCAACAAAGTTATGAGCCACCAGGAACACAAAGTGAACGGTATTAGATTTGGAAGTTCATATGCCTACCTCCACAAGCAAGAATAAGACAACATGAAAGCAGGGGATATATAACATTAGGCTTCCTTTTGTCCCCTCTTGGGAGAAAAATCTTACCAGAATACTCTTCAAATTTTTTATAAGCATTAAGGCTCCATTTGGAACCCGAAAAGTACTAAGAAAAGAAAATAAAGAGGAAAAGTGGAAGGAAACAAAATTTGGAGGGAAATAAAAAATAAGTTTAAACTTAAAATATTAATTCTATATGTTTATTCTTTTTCTCTCTATTATATAAGGACCACAAAAATTTTAAAAATATAAAATTTTGAGAAATTTTGATTATATTTTATTTTCTTTTACATTTTCCACGGTGAAACCAAACATGAGAAGTAATTCCTTGTAAATTTTTCCTTTTCATTTGATACTTTCGGGTTCCAAGCAGACTAAGTATATTTTGGTAAGGTCTTTATCATTAGATTGTGGATATTATAGTTTCTATTTTTTCTAAAATAATGCAAAAAATGACATGAGTGATTCCATAACCAATTTCCTGGAGATTCTCCAGTAAATGTCAATTTTCTTCATTTTATGTCATATCAGGACAAGAAGGATGAGTTATGCTTCACAGAACCATTTCACATCTAACTCTATTCAATATATAGATAGCATGTGTAAAAAGAATAAGCAAGAAGTACCTCTTAGGCATGAAGCAACACTTCCATTAGCCATGTATGGATAAACAAGTAACCGCTCAGTTGGTGTCATGCAAAAACCACGTAACCGAAGTAGATTCCGGTGCACAGCCATGCTGATCATTTCTACTTCTGTCTGAAACTGCAACTCTCCACCTGGAGTACGTTCTTCTTTAAGTCTTTTCACTGCCACTGCGTGAACCATCTGCTGAGAGCCCTTGTACTTTTTCGAATCCACCTCTTCCCAGAATATTTTTGTTGCTAAAACTATCTGTTGCAACTTGTAATTCTCGCAGGGAAAACCTTTTGAGCTGTCCCAGGTGGACTTCCGGGTCTTCTTCAGCTGAGGGAAGTAACATAATGAAAATAAATTTAAAATCCAAACAATCAACTTGGTTCATTTTTTTTAGGTCAAACACAAACCAGGTACATCGAAGAAATGTTCTTGTGGTTTCCTCCGCCGCCACCATGCAAAACCAATTGCAGGTGCAGCAAATAGTAAAGCAGCGCCAGCAGCCACTCCGCCAGCAATTGCTCCTGTGGCACTATTTCCTCCTGAATGACATTTGGAAATAAATAAGCAATTTAATCCTCTAGATCAGATCTGAAAATTATGAAATTTGGATTTCAGCAAAAAGCAACCTCATAAGAAGATATA
Source organism: Tetrastigma voinierianum (assembly GCA_016808115.1). Lineage (NCBI taxonomy): Eukaryota > Viridiplantae > Streptophyta > Magnoliopsida > Vitales > Vitaceae > Tetrastigma > Tetrastigma voinierianum. The sequence continues at coordinate 9,140 of JAEQBH010001893.1, read as the reverse complement.
TGCCAATTATCCAATCACTACTATATTTTTCTTTCTTTGGCAGGTGAATGAAGGTCCATTATTAATCAAGGGTTGAACTGTATTGCAATTCCTTGCAAATTTTAATACTTTCAAGAGAAGGCCAGTTACAGTGACAGGAAAAATCAGCAGAGAATTCAACTGAAAAAAAAAAAAAAGAACCAACCCTCCAGAAGAGCATGTGAAAAATATGCATGATTTTATAAGCTCTCTTCAAATATCACATCCAAAAGTAATGGTATGAAATTTTCCACATGCATATAGACTAGAATCCTCATTACCCACTTCAACAAAAATGAGAAGCACCAAATTTGGCCAGGCAAGATGATAAATTATATTGCATGAACTCCGAAAAAACAAAGACAGCAACAGAAACAGCAAAAACTATGGTTGTCAGTAAAAGGATCACCAGGAGAAGAAACTGTGGATGGTGTGGCACAAATGGAGGTGGTGGAGAAAATGGAGGAGACCCAGGGCAGGGCTTCCCAATAACCGGACCACATAGATTCAAGTTATTTGCAAAACTGCAGATGGTAAATCACCAATTAGCACAACACTTATATACCAGGCATTCAAAGCCATGACAGTTTTACAAGCACCATTGGAATAAAACCTTATGGGAGTAAATAATGAAAATGAACCATTGTCAGGAACAGGTCCTGCTAAACGATTGTTTGATGAATCTGAACAACATTGTAAGATGGTAATTTTTTAATCAGAAATGGTCATGTAATATCATTGTAGTAAAACTTAATACCAAAGCATGGTAAGGAAGAAAAGAGAGGTTTTTGACTTTTACAAAAAGTAATAGAATATTATCTAGGCACTCACAAGACTTGCAGTGCTGTGATATTAATCAAAGAAATGAGAATGGAACCTGATAGGCGTATTGTTATTAAGCCATTTGTCACTTACAAACAGACCAAAATAAAACAATGTTAAGTTTCAATATTATCAGAATGACACTGTATGATCAAGCATGCATAGACATGGAAATATATTATGCTTCATATATTTAGTATGGGAAACAAGAACGCATGGCTTACTTCAGTTCTAATAAATGTTTCCCATATATATTTAAAGTAGAACATCTTACAAAATTGACAAGATCCACCAATTCCAAAGAGTAAGTAATTTTGGTAAAAAAAGAGAGCATGGTGAAATTGTTTGCAATAAGGAAGGATAAAAAAGAGAGTATAATGAAATTGTTTGCAATATGGGAGGACTTAATACTTTTTTTTTTGAGTTGCCAATGCATCTAGAGTCCAATCTTCTCTCCATGGGTTGCCAATGCACCAGTTATGATTGATCCAGTCAAAAGGATGGCAAAGATTTACATCCTCATTTTGAGAAGATTCATGCAAATCAAGTTATAGAAGGAAATTTGTGTGATTCATGAGTGTAAGCAGCTAATATCTTAAAAAAGATATGTATAAACCACTGATTTAGTGCCTGATGGTACCTTATGTAACATACTGAAAAACTTGATGGACCCAAAGGTGAAAGGGATGTTGCAATCACAGGGAAAGAGGCATTGAAGAGTTGCTTTGTTTGCGAATGTGCACCACTCCTGTGTTTCTAACAAGAGTTTGTTTGCTTCTTTCATTCATTTCTTTTTTTGTCTTTCCCTTCCATTAGGTGGTGAGAATATTGCTAGTTTAAGACAGGTGGTGGATTTAATGCATACACCAATGGTGATACAAGTCACAATTGTATACCACTTTACACTCAAGAATGACAAAATGATGGATTAGCCTTCCAGATTTGAAACAATCTTAAAGGCTAATCTACTGTATATAAGTGAATACAAGGAACAACCAAAGGCCTGCATTCAAAGGCCGGAAGCTCTTCTTTTATAGGAAAAAGGAAAGCTTTTAGAGATATCAATCTTGATCAGTCCAGACCGATCAAAAAAATAATTTTTACTGTCCAGGTTGAAAGGTTCAATTTTTCCAAGCTAAACTTAATTCAGGTTGGATTCAGTCCAATACCTGAGGCAACCCAAATCTAACTTAAGCCCAGATTCTCATATTATATTATATCACATCATATGTGTGTGTGTGTGTGTGTATATATACCCATATATATATACACCCATTACTCCTCCACCACACCCACCGATTCGTCACACCAATCTAAAACGCCAATTATCAATATCGGTCTCCCGCAAGCTTTGCCCTGTTTCACTCCTTCCCGTCTCTTCTTCTTTTTCTCATAGCAGTGGGACTTATGTCGGCACCGTCTCAGTCAAATGCCTCAGTAGATATAATCATATAAGATCTATTTCCTAGTTTCATTATGGATTTCAAGGAATTTGATATGATTTTTCTTCTTTTGGTACAAAATGCTAGCATGTCACATGTTTGATAATGTTGGAGCCAGGGCATTTTTTTCTCAAACTATAAACATTTTTGTAACCTATAAACATTTTTGTAACCCATATCAAGCGAAAAAGAAGCTGACTCTGGTCTGCCAACCAGACCATAACCAAAGCAATCTGAGCCAAACCAGGGTTCAAAATTTTGAGCTCAAGTTGAGTAAAACAGGTTAAGGGTCAAGTTGGCATGTTTCAGGTTCCAATTGAACTTGGATTAACTCTGAACCCAGCCCAACCTTCAGAGTTGAAATTCCATTGAATAATGCAGCATGCAATGGGTCAACTCCTATTAGGGTTTCTGTATTCATTATTTCAATATTAATCTCACAGATAGGAGTTGATAGTAAAAGTCAACTCCTACAAGGCATATTCATTGTATTTTTTTGTCCTCATTGGGCATAAATACAATAAATATGCCTAATGTACAAAAACAGGCTACAAGGTATACAGGAATATGCCTAATGTAAGAAACCTAAGGGAAGGACTATGCCTAAATAAGCCTGAGCTATTTTTCTGCAAAATGCTGCCATAGAGATTCAAATGCTATACATTCAAACGTGACAATTCATAAACAAATATATTCCCAGAATCCTGATAAGCACAAAAGTTTTGTAATAAACAATAAAAGGTTTTCTTCTTCTTCTTTTATTTCATGTACAGATGAGGACAAAGAGCAAAGCATCCAGAAAGACATAAAAAGTGACTAAAGCAAATAAGGTGAAGGATGTGTATTCATACAGGAAGCGCAGTTTTGTCAGCTTGCCCAACGTGTCTGGAATGGGACCAGTGAAACTGTTCAAGTAGAGATCCAAGCTCACTAAGCTAGTCAGATTTCCAAGATCACTAGGAATCTGTCCACTTATGTTGTTACTATAAAGCTCCCTGTCATAATCAAATTGATCTTGATAACTTATGTGAAGAAAAAAAAATTGTGATAGCAACAACTTGAGGGTGGATAGCACAGAAAACAACTTCAGAAAAAGCCTGAAACATCCACCATACGTAACCAGTTCTAAAAATATAGATAAAAGCTTCATCCTCGATTCAAGGAGTCCCCATGATATAAACAATTTAAATCCTAAAAAACTGGAAGATGTTGGATTAGCACTTCAAGATGTAATTATCAAGTTCATGAATTCAAGAGCAAAGCACCCCAGCTTAGTCAATCAATACACTATCATACCATTTTCTCCCTATGAAAGATGCAACTGCACCTAAATCTTCTCCATAGACAAAAATGTTGCTTGTAAAGGCTAAACCCCCGGGTTCATATGAGTTGTAAAGTTGCATGAAAGATGCAACAGCATTTAAATCTTACATACAGACTCAGTATTGCCGCCATGTGCATTCATAACAAAAAAATTCAAAACAAGCATGTTTCAATTTTCCAATCACCTCAGTAAATACCAGGAAATAAAGTCATGTTTGGTAAAAATTTCATCACAAAACAAGGACCTGTTTGGTTCAGAAACAAAAACAGCTCCTTTTAAAACTGAAAACTACAAACATGGAAGCATCTTTCATTTTTAAATTGCCAACATGACTGAATTTTTTAAACCCAAAAAAGATTATTATTAATGATCTCTGAAAAAAACCATCTTTCAGAAAGCAAAGTAGTTATCACTCCACCACCAAAGAGGCCCCAAGTTTCTGCAGGTATTTCTTTAGGCACTTTATCGCATTTCTGCAACAGGTGTCAAACTATGTCCAGGATCCAATTAACATAAGATGAACCATCAAAACCCATTTTGGTCACTTGAAAACACATAAAGGTTTGCAGGTTATTGTAGGTTGATCCCTGGAGCACAAAGGAAATGTGATTTCATTTGAATCATTGAATCTTTAAAAGATCACCACTCCATGTATTGCTTTGTATTGCGCATGTTACTAAAATACATCTGAGAGTACCAGTCCAGGAAAGAATATGTTTTATTTCAAAACATACACCCACATGGACCAACACAGGTTACACATCAAGACACAATGTAAAGGATCCAGTACATGGATTCAATGCAGTGCATAGAATGAAATAAAACCAATAAATCAAGTTAATGCAATGGTTCTGATCAAAAAGTTAATGCAATGGTCATGTGCAAAAACATGACTTACAGGTACTGTAAATTCTTAAGCTGTCCAAGCTGGGGAACCAATTGACCAGATAATGCTGCATTTCCAAGATCACTGATGAAGACACGAAAATCAACTCATTCATATGAGACACCAGCAAGAATTCGATGAAACTTCTAAATCTCTTTGTGGCAATTTACAATAATGCATGTACATCACCAAAGCTATCAACAAGGGAAGTAACACACTCTTATAACACTATTTTCATTGTTACATGTGACATGAAACCATGTGCAAGGGTTCACCAGTGTGGGATCCCAGCTCTGCAGCACATTGTTAGGATCCTCTAAACTGGTTCTTAGGCTGGCAAAGCATCACCTGTTTCAAAGAAAAAAAAATCATCATCATTAGAATATGAACAGCAATAGTGAATTTCACTGGCATCCCCATTTGAAATTACAATAAACAATACAAGCATTAAAAACAAAAGTTGAAAATTTGAGAATATCAACAAATCACAGTTCCAACCTGGAAAGAAAAATAGGCATGCAATACACTCTCATAGAACTTTAAATGAAATAACTCAACAATACAGCTCAACCCCAGATTCACAATCATTGAGAGCAACACATGTTACAAATACCCAATAGACGAATTCCAAGTACTGAATAATGAATCCTGAAGTTCCATTTCTTCCTTCCTCTTTGTACTCTCCATGCCGAGCCACTACTTTATTGGGAGGTAGCCACCTATGTAGCTATCCCACAAATGAGGCAGAAGTTGTCAAGGAGTAGCATTTTTTACTTATTAAACTATAAAAGTATGCAAGAAATTGATCGAATGCTACCGTAAAGTGTAAACAACAGTAGGCTGATTGATCATCTAAGCTCACCAAACTAGTCTATTTCCCAGAACGAAGACATCAAATTCACATAAGATCAATACAATTTTTACTAGTACAAATACTCAGGAAGTCCAAATTTTGAGATTCCGCACAAAATCTACCTAATTAAAAGCAAATTACATTCATTTCACAATCAAAAAGTAACTTAAACAAGAGAAGACCTCTCCAGCTCAACATTCCATTCCCACGCAACATCAAACAAAAACATATCCAGCACACACATCTCCAAATCAACACCAGTAAAACCACAAAACCAAAGATCTAAGCAGCACGCACCTTCCATATTAGCAGAGATCATAGTAAATGGACGAACAAACAAGATCAAGCAAACCAGAAACGCAGCTCCGATCTCCGCTCCATACATCCACCGCCACCGCACCTACTTCATCAACCTTCTCCGATCCACCACCACACTCCCCAACCCGCATCACCTTCCCCTACAAAACCCTTCAAACTCCTCACACCACCACCCACTTACACGTCCTCTAAACCCCCCTCCCGTCGCCGCGAAAACCACACCAAACAAATCCCCTCCGAACATCGACCTCGTCAGACACCACCATAGACCGCGAATCTCAGAGAATCGGCCAAGAATTCTCCGCCATTTCAGCGCCTTTCGCTCTGCACACTTTTACTCGTTTTTTCCTCCGGTTTGAGTTTCTTTCTCTGCCCTCTCTCAAAAACTTTCTTTTCTTTTCTTTTCTTTCAATATTTTTTAGAAATGGTTTTTTTTCTCCGATTATCTTTTTGTTGTCTTTCTTTCTGGGTGTGATCTTGAAGCTGGCGTGCAGTGGCTTTCAACTGCCGCTGCCGTTGAGCCAATTTGCCCTGTTGAGTCAAAGAGGCGCGTTTACACTCGCGCCGTTGAAATGACTAAACGGCGTTTTCGGTCAAAGGGGCCCCACCGTTTGCCATGTAGGATTCGGTCAAACTTCCATTAATTAGGATTTGACTTTAAGGAGTGTGAGTGAGTGAGTAAGTGAGGAGGGGGGACTTTAATTAAAATCGATGTCGTTTCAAACTTGATAATTAAAGCCGCTCGTGCTTTGATTTTCCAACTTTTTTATTTTTTAAATCATCTATTTAAATTTATTTTTAAAATCATCTATTTGATTTTTATGTCAGTTTGTTCCATTTCTACTTTATTTTAACAATTTTTAGTTTTCTAAAAAATATATTTATTATCTTTTTCCAAATACAAACAAAATTCATTTTATATCATTTTAAGATTGTCTCAATTTATTTCGAATTTTATTTTTTAATTGGTTTTTATCAAAAATTTTTCATTTGCCTTCATTGATGAATAATATAGTGCAGTTAGATAAGTTTGGAGGTTAACTTAATATTATCATTCAAATCTTTTTTAACAGTCACTGATTGGGGATAGTAAGATTATTAGGAATCTATATAGTGGACTTGATTTTGATGTAAATTTACATGTGTATATTCAAAAATGATTTTTACCAGCCAATATTTCAAACAGACATCAATTAAGATTGTTTAGAAATGTCAAAGTGAGTTTGAGTCAAAAGTTATATCAAGCTATTTACTTTAGTATCATAACAAATACTTGTTTGTTTTTAGTATTTTTGGGTAGGTATTTCAACATAAATTACTTGTTCCTCTCAATAGAACTCTAAAATTAATAAAATTTTAGAAGTAGACTAATAGACTTTTCCTCTTAGTCAATATATTTAAAAAATTTTAAAAAAAATGAAAAATAAGTAAATACTAAAATTGAATGAGTGGGTGACGTGGCGACAGGTGATTGGTGTGTTGGAGGGAGATAGTGACAGGTGGTGTTAATGGGACTAACTTTGAGAGTTTGGATAAAGTGATGAGTAGCGGCGGTGGTTTGGTGGGGCCCTGTTTGATCTTGACAGTTGGGGGCGTGAAAAGGGATAGTGGCTTCAAACCGAGTTTTAGACCGAAATAGTATTATGAGAAAAAAAAAATTACGAATTTTGTTTTTCAGGTTAGTCTTTCTATCGAGAATTAGTATGTTTGATAAATCTTGTATTTTTGCAATAATGTTTTAAAGTTTAAATCACAATGTCATGAATTATGGATTTAAATTTGATTCGGTGTCGTTGTCTTTATTGACGATGTTAATTTTTAAATTTTTTTAATTGTCATTGTCTTTAACCATCGTATTTGAGTATTTTATTTTTGCTCTCGTCTTCTTTCTCTCCATTTTATTATTAGGATTATTATTATAAGTCGATTACATATGTTAGCCAATGACATTCTACCTTATTATTTTAGGCAATTAATTTGGTTTAGTAATTTTATAATTTTTGTTGAATAAAGTATTATTTCAATATAAAACTTTCTTAAAACTGGTAAAGCTTAACGAAAACGATGTTTTGGGGGGAAGCTACGAGGAGTAGTCGGTAAGTGGTGACCGAGAGAAGCCAATTGGAGGAGTCATTAATGCAGGTTGTAAGCGAGTTGAAATTTCGCGGCTGAGCATAATGCCGAACCATTTCGTAGTTAATTGAGTAAAGTTCAAGTATCATAATACTTTACTCGAGCTGTTTGAAAACTCAATCGAGTTTTATTATTTTGTTAATTGAGTTCGAGTTGATTTTGATTATAATTATTTATTATTGTTTTAAATTGATTAGAGATTTATCGAGTCGGGTTCAAATAACTCGATTATCTTTCTAACATTTAAAAAAAACTCATTTGAGTTCAAGCTTTCTTTATGTGTTGACTTATTCGGTCTGCTTTTAGTCGTATCCCAAAAATCGTAAAATAATTAACGTTTAAAATAATGTTCAGTGATATATTTTATCATCATTTCTGTATAGTAGTTAGTGGCTACGGTTTTTAAAGCGTTTTGAAGTTAAAATTAGGATTATTATTCTGATATTAGGTTTAAAGTAAAATTGTGGTTGGTGATTCTTAGTTTAAAAAAATTTTTAAAAGTATAAGTGGAGTGTATGGTTTCTTTTTACACTAATAAAAGCTACGGTTTTGTGATATGACAAAAATTAACTAGTTTTGTCATTGTTTTAAAACATTAATTATTTTGAGATTTTTTTTAAATAAATAGATTTATTGATTCATATTAGCAATACAATTTATAGAAATATAAAATCGAAAGTGTCAGCAGAAGATGAAAACGATATTAATGTTAATAGCGAAAGCGATCGTATGTTTGATAATCAGTAATAAGTAAAATCTTACAAGATTCTGATCTTAACAAGCTTGTGATTTTATATGATAATTATTTCGAATAAAAAACAAAAATAAACCCAGATCGATATGAAATAAACCACTTTATCAAAAAAAAAAACCTAAATTTGAGAGACGGCTAGGGTTTTTGGAGATAAGTTAAGAAGTAATTGGGATTTTTTTTCTTCTTAAAATATTAATATTTTTGGGACATAACTATAGATTATAGAGTGAGTGGTGGTGGAGAAATGGGTCCACCAGTAATGCCGGTGGTGGAAGGTGATGACGGCCTTTTGAAATTGTGGAAGATGCTTTAAAGCGTGCTGACAGGTGTCCACTCAGTTGGAACTTTGTTCCTTATGCCTTGTTTGGACGCTGTTTAAGAAACCCATATTTTTAAACACCGTTTTAGTATTCTCTAGAAAGGAGTTTTGGTGTTATTCGTAATTTTCGAACCCAAAAATGGGAGACCAAACTGATTTTTAGTATTCTCCGTGTTTCATAATTCAAAGCAGTTTTAAAAAATAGGGTAAAAAACAAATATGTTTGGTTCGTTTTAACGTGTTTGAGAACACAAAATACGATTTTGTGTTT
>JAEQBH010001892.1:0-98777 GCA_016808115.1 Tetrastigma voinierianum | reverse complement strand
GACTTTTTGGATTTTTGTTTCAAAAGCGATTGTAATGAGTTTGAAAAGCGATTAAGCTGTAAAAGCGAAAATGAAGTGTGAAAAGTTAACTTTGAATTTAGGTCACTAACCTTGGTAACTTAGGGCAAACAAATTGTCTCGGGTTTTATCCTCGCGTTATGACAATGACATAGTCAAACCTTGTCGGATCATGTTTAACTAGCGAACCTCACCCACAAAATCAACTCCTATTTGAGTCAACACGAGATACTTCATCTATGGCCCCTTCTGATTTAAAAACCTTAACATTAAACATCATTCGGTGGCTCGTAAAGACCATTTAAAAAACCACGGTGCATCTAGCGATAAGTATACATTGTATCTAAAAGCATGTTAAGTATTAGCCCGAATCCACTAACATTGATGCTATTAAACCATACTTTGAGAAGATATGGGTCATAAACACGATCTTATGGCTTTTTAACACAAGAGGACAACATGCATATGCCCCACCACGAAGCCCAGCTTCCTTCCTCTTATTGAAAGAGCAGCGAAGCATCTCTTGAGTTGTCATCCTCAGGGGGTGTTTGGTAGCCCAGAAAATAAGAAGAAAGAAGAGGAGAGAAGAGAGAAAAACAAAATACAACTAAAGCTACGAAAGATATTTAAATAAAAACTTGCAGAGTGCTTCCTCGATTTGTTGCTTAGGGTTACAAAATGGGAGGGGCTTATATAGGCCACTTGATATGAAAATACCCATAAACTAACAATTTGGCCTAAATTTAGGGACAAGGAGTAATACACCAAAATTAGTCGGTTTGCATTAATTACAAAAGTGTGACAAGGCGGTGAATTTATTTAAAGGCATCTGAATTTCGCTAGAGGCGGCGAAAATTTCGCTGAGTAGCGAAATCACGAATAAACGAAATCAAGAATTTTCGTAAGCGGTGACAATTTAAGCTAGGTAGTGAAATTTCGCTAGCAAGCGAAAATTCTTGTGGTACTTGAAAATGCAAAATTTCGCTAGGAATAGTGCTTAAGCGAATCACGGAGTGCGAAAATTCACAATTTATTAAGATTCTCGAAATTTTAAATGTAAAGAGCTGAAATTCACAATCATTGAGTGCAATCTTAGCGAAATTCCTGGAATTCTTGATTCCTTTGCTTTACTTTCTTTATCCTCTTACTGCATTGATTTCATCACTTTACCTTATTTCTTTTTCTTTGATTTTAGTCTTGTTTGATGGTGTGATTGGGTTCGATCTTCATGATTCATCATATGTCTCGATATTGAACTCCCAAAGTGCTGTAGCCTGAAACAACCCTGAAATAACCTGCAAACTGGCATCAGTGAAACTAAGAAGACTTGAACACTTCAATTGTAAATGACATGATTAGTCTTGTATGAAAAGCACTCAAACCTATCTAATATAGGGTTGAAATAGCACTTTTGGGCCTTTAATCACACTATTAGAAGCGTTGCTAGTCCATATGATAAAAACAAAGGATGCATGTAAGTGATTTTGAAGTTTATGATTGAAAGTTTATGTATATAAACATTACCTTAAAGCGAAAAATTGACACGAGTTTAGCTTAGGTATGAAAGAACCAAAACCATACAAGAATAATTTCAGGTCAATATTGGTTCCATGATTCTCAACTTGAATTTCCACCTAAGTCTAATGGCTCTTTAAATAGCGATTAAGCGATAAATTCACAGAATTTATCCCTCCCCCGACCCTAGCGGCGTATTGGCCTTAAGTTGTTGAACGACCTAGATGAAATTTGATTACACTCTTCTTTCTTTATTCAACTACATTGTGAGGTGCCAGCTTAAAATTAGACTTCACGAAGTCAGATGTATGAGGTCTTTAGATGACTCCAACCAATTAAGGTTTAGGGCATCAAGCGAAAGGATCAGCCGACCCGCAGACTCTACGGGCTTCACCCAGGACTCTGAATGACTTGAAAATCAAGCACCCTCTGAATCGTTGGAAGCTCTACTATCCACCCATGTAACGAACCTTTAAATGTTAGCTCTGACCCGATTAAGGCTTGGACATCGGGCTTGAGCTTTATCCATACACACCCAGGACCGTGCTCGGGTTTTAAGGCAAGGCTTCACGACTTTATTTTCTTTTTCTCTTTTTCTTTTTGCTTTTTCTTTTCTTTTCCTTTTTGGAAGACTACATTGGTCTTCAAATGTGGGTAGCTGAACCTATCTAGGTTGCCAACATACAGGCGGCTATGCAAGCGAGGAAGCGAGCAAATTCACGGCTATTAGAGAAAGCAATGCGAATTGTACGAGTGTAATGAATTAGCTTAGGGAGAAATTTTCAAGTTGACATCTTTAGGCTATATTGACAAAAGCATTTCAAGCATGGAATTTGTTCTAACATAAGGTGACAAGCAGTAGTTGATTTTCCAACACAAAGCTGATTCAATTGTCAGTGTAGCAATTGATTGTTCGATTGAAAAAGAAAAACAAATATACATGGTAAAGAGCCTGAAAACATGGTATCTGCAATACGTATATATAAATGAATAGCTTTTGATATAGCCAAAATAGGCTAATACATGAATACAAAGCTAAACATACAAAAGAAATATCACTTTGCCCTCTTATGGCTAATACATAAATCCTAATCAAAATTAACTAGTAGCGATTGATAAAGTACAGTAACTATACAAAATCATAAAGAAACTTTAACCACCTCATTTCTTGTGGTGGCGCGGAGAGCTGGGACTCGGGGCTTAATTTGGGAGGGAGAATGTGAAGTGATCCATGGCCATCCCCCTCTCGGAGTTTAAATAGGCGTTTAGCGGTAGCCAGAAGGGTCTTACACCGATTTTCATTTATTTTTAGCGGGTGGCTAACGATGGTACCACACATAATTCAAAATTTTTAGATTAATTATTAGTACTATATGAAATAAAAATTATTATAATAAAATTTACTATATGATACCATAATTAAAAATTTAATATAAAGTACTATAGTATATAAACAAAATTACTAAATATGGAAGCGCTAATTTAGAAACTTGAAAAATAGCGAAATTATCAAAATTAACTAAGTGGAATAAAGAAAAATTGTTGAATTTGTCCAGGTTTGAAAACATAGGACGGTTGATTTGAAAATACTGAGGAGGGTCGAGGAGAATGATGCTCTCGGCCCTGCGATGCTGGGTTGACTCCATGGTGTTGGGTGTCGGTGTTGAAGCGGTCCTCCGCTGATGGCTTTGAATTGAAGCGATTGGCTTACGGTGGGTGTTGATGGCAAGACGATATCTCTTAAGTCTCCTTGGCGATTACTCTTCTGATTCCTGGACATTGTCTTCCCTGCATCGCCGATATTTGAAACTCAACTATCGAGTTATTTGATTTTCATGTTACAGCAACTTTTGCTTGTTCAAATGAAGATGTTTAACTCCAAAGGTCATGTTGCAAGGTAAGTTGCATGACTCCATTAGAAAATTTATTATTGCATTATTTGTGGCAGAGAAATGGTCTTCCTAAGATGATTGGAACATGATTGGGTTCACTTACGATTGGCTCGATGTCGAAACAACTACAAAATCTTGGGTATTAAATTTGTCTATTATATAAAGACATCCTCAACTATCCCTTAGGAGATTTAAGTGAATCTATCGACCCGATGATAGTGTGATGTTGGTAGGTTTAAGTTCACACAAGCCCTAGCTGCTTGTATGCGAATGCGACAGTAGGTTCTGCTTGGCGCTCTAAATGAAGCGATGACTTGTACATGCAATTCCCACCAATATTATTTGAAATTGTGGAGATCACGGATCCTTGTGTTGTGAGGTGTTGCTTTGGATTATGTGACTTGTTCGGTGAAATTCATCTTTCTCGATACAATCACTTCTTGATCGTCTGAATCTTTCGAAAATTTTGCATAAGCGGGGGACTTGTTTAATTATGTCCAACAGAGGTATGTTAACCTTCACTTGCCTTAGGACTTCTAAGATACCTGCTTCTTCGAGATGCCTTCTTCTTGCCTCTCTAAGTGCTGTGGAAATGGAGGTGGTATGCGGTATTTCATTGAATCCTCCTTTAGGAGAATAATGCTCCAGTTGCGATTCTTCTCCTGCTGGATTCTTGATAGGCTTTGGCATGGGTTGATCAGCCTCTTTTCCACTCCTCGGGGTGATTATAGCCTTCACCTCATCAGGTACCTGAGATTGTTGGATTGATCACACCTAGCTGGATTCCCTTTGGGTTTAGCCTTGTTTGGGAGGAACCTTCCTCTCTTGTACCTCCGACCTTGTTGATCTTGGTGATTGAATCGCATGATTATCAATTTTTAAGTTCAGTTGCTCTCGAAGCCCATCTATTCTCTTATTGATATATTCTCGCGGTATCGATCCTTTGTGCAGTTTCACATGATTCCTTTTGTTCTTACCATGACAAAGTTGCCTACCACCTTACTCCAGGTGATTATGGCTTGTTCCCTTTGGAGAAGAGGATGGTGGTGGTTGTGAGATGAAGTGGGAACAGTTGTGGTTTGGCACACAGGGAATACATAAGCGAGGGGGTTGGGTCTCCATGAGAGGTTAGAGATTGATTCCTCCCGATTGGAATTGTAGGTAAGTACCATATGGAGCATTTGGGTTGTGGTGGCTCGTGACCACAGGTATTTGCACATTCGACATCAAATCCTTCACGGTTGGGGAATTGTGATTAGTCACAGATTAAGTGTGTCTGCGAGTTTTGAGACAACGCATGAACTTCCATGAACCTTTCCTTCAAGCTCCTCCACTTTCCCTAGTAGGTTGAAATCTAGCTTTCATTTTCTATATCCTACAGCGGTGTATAAATCCCTCCCTAGGGTTAATTTGAAGGTCTCATTGTTTCCATTTCCCACTAAGGTTTTGGCTCATCCCGACCCTTAGAAGTTTCAGCCACATAATTTAAAATCCGTAAGCCGTCGGGATGCTTCATGAAAGTCTCTCCACATGGTTTCAAAGGCGCCTCATGGCGGGAGACCTTTACCATAGAAATGGTTTACCGACATCCATGTCGAGCCAGCTAGTGTGGGCGTACAGCAGTGGTGCTCCATGTGGAAATCTCTCTGACAACGATAAAACCTCTCACCATCTTGAGTACACCCAAAGGTATAAATTTGTCTCTTCAAATTATTAGTCTTATGACAGCGAAGAACTATTGATGCACTTTGCAACTCAATTGATTTCTAATGGTTCTTGGCCTTGATAGGTTGAGCGAATCTTGGCCTTGTCACTTTGGGAGTCGGTGGAAATGCTTTCGACAAAGCGAATCCATGTCCATCATTCCTTCCTTAAAGGGTTGTGCGAGCCTCCTCAGAAATCCACTAATATGAGGTGTATGGATTTTCATTTTCCATACCATGATAAATTGGGGGAGTAGGGGTACCAAATCAAGACCTCCAACTAGCACATCTTGTGAGGAGGTATGATCTGAAGAGACGTAACTCTAGGAGGGTGGATGTGATCCCTCATGGTTACATAAGCCGGTTGGATTCATTGGGGTACAGTGACTCTATTGTTCTCGGGTAGTGGATCCATGGTATCGGTGTGTACACTAGCTTCCTTTATTTTGGTGAGTTGTGTGCGATTCTATGTAATTACACGTGTGTCCTCTATCCTTTGTTGCATAAACACACATTCACAAGGTGTAGAGACAAACGAAAAACGCAGAAAACAGAGCTTGCTAAAAGGGTTATTGTTAGCTAAAAATAAAAAGCCAGAGGATTATAAAAGAACAAAAGCAGTGCGATTCTTTGCAAAGTGATGGCGCGGAGTTCCACGCAACTGGGTTACAAAAAGAGTTAAAAGGTTACCTTCACTTGTGATGTTGATCCTGTACACTTGACTTCATCATTAGTAATTTGGCACCATCCTGACGGCGCGCCGTTTGGTCGTGCCACGGTAGGCTGAAATTTGAATCAACAATATTTATATACCTAAGTGTTCACTCCTACGCCGTAGTCGAGCTACTTTGCCGGTATAGTGAATCTAAGTCGAACACGGGGATGAGTTTTCATCACAAGAATGATTTGCATAAATTAGTAAAGGTAGGCTTTCTATTTGGACTTTTTGGATTTTTGTTTCAAGCAGTGTAATGAGTTTGGCTGATTAGCGTAAGCGAAAATGAAGTGTGAAAGTTAACTTTGAAGATTGAGGTCACTAACGTAACTTAGGGCCAAACAAGTGTCCTCGGGTTTTATCCTCGCGTTACTTAATGAAGAGCAACTATAGTCAGTACAATGGGATCTAGTTTAACCATGACCTCACCCACAAAATCAACTCTATTTGAGTCAACAGATAACACCATCTATGACCCCTTCTGATTTGAAACCTAACATTAAACATCATTCGGTGGCTCGTAAAGACCATACAAAAACCACAGTGCATCTATGATAAGTATACCTTTATTATCCACAAAGCATGGTAAGTATTGGCGAATCAGCTACAACATTGATGCTATTCGACTACGTATTTTGAGAAGATATGGGTCATAAACACGATACTGTAAACTTTTAACACAAGGAAGACAACATGCATATGCTTGCCGCAAAGTAGCTTCCTTCTCTTCAAAGAAAGAGCTTGTGACATCTCGAGTTGTCATCCTCGAGAGGGTGTTTGGCGACGAAAAATAAGAAGAAAGAGGAGAAAGAGAAAAGCAAAACCACAACAAAACTCTGAAAGATATTTACAAAAATAAAAACTTGCCAAAAATTGCTTCCTCGATTTGTTGCTTAGGAGTTACAAAATGGGAGGAACACATATAGGCCTGATGTATGAAAATACCATAAAACAAATTTGGCTAAATTTAAGGGACAAAGGTAATACCAAAATTAGAGTGGTTTGCATTAATTACAAAAAGTGTAATGAGAAGCGTGAATTTCGCTAAGGCATACAAATTTAAGCTAAACGTGAAATTTCGCTAGCTAGCGAAAATTTCGCTAGGTAAGCGAGAATCACCCGAATAAGCGAATCGAGGTACCCCATTTAGGCGGTG
Source organism: Tetrastigma voinierianum (assembly GCA_016808115.1). Taxonomy (NCBI): domain Eukaryota; kingdom Viridiplantae; phylum Streptophyta; class Magnoliopsida; order Vitales; family Vitaceae; genus Tetrastigma; species Tetrastigma voinierianum. The sequence goes on along the minus strand of JAEQBH010001892.1, from coordinate 91,778 downwards.
GCAATTCATTCGTAGCGAATTACATTAACTTAATGAAATTTTGTGAATTAGCGAATCTTGCAAATTTCTCTTTAGGAATAGTGTAGCCGAAAATCACGAGTCTGTAGTGAAAGATTCACGATTGTTAAGATTGCGGAAATTTTCGCTAAGGAGCTCTGCGAAAGTACCGCAATCAGTGAAATTTTCGCAATCTTGACGAAATTCCACTGGAATTCTTGATTCTTCAGCACTTTACTCTTTGCTCCTCTTACTGCATTGATTTCCATCACTTGCCTTATTCTTTCTTTGATTTTGAGATGCAATTTGATGGGTAGCCAGGTGGGTTCGATCTTCATGATTCATCATATGTCTCGATATTGAACTCCCGAAATGCGCGAAACACTGCGAAAACAACCACAAATAACCTCTAAGCGGCATAGAAATTGAAACTAAGAAGACTTGAACACTTCAATTGGCATAAATGACATGATTAGTGCTTGTAAAAAAGCACTTAAAACCTATCCTAATATATAGGGTTGAAATAGCACTTTTTGAGCGCTAATCATGTGGTTGCATCATTGACATAATCTACGAAGGAGCAGTGACTAGCCGAGAGGATGCGAATGCGACTAAAGAAGTGTGAAGAGTGTTCGGAAGACGGCGGAAGCCCAGAGACATGAAGGCAATGCGGGGCAGAAAAAAACAAGAGAGTTACGCCTTTTGATGATTGAGAAGGAACCAGTGGAACCAGAAGTGGAGCTTAAACCTTTGCACATGGAAGTAAAATATGCCTATTTGGAAGAGTAGGGCGGTGCCAGTTGTCATTTCCTCTGCTGTACTTCACGAGGAAAGTAACTCTTGCATCCTCGGGGAGGAGCAAAGCGAGGCCACTAGGTTGGAAGATTCTTGTCCCCAAAGGGTGTGCTTGACAATTTGCACCCATCACATCTACTTGGAGGAGGAGGCAAAGTCGGCCGCGACTCTGTGAGAGAAGGCGAATCCCAAGCTAATGTACGAGGAAAGTGGTTAAGGTAGAAGTTAAGTTTGTTGCGGGGCTAAGTATCATCTACCTCGTATCGAGATAGCACACAGGTTGGAGGGTGAGTCCGACCCAGGACGTACTAAGAAATCAAAGGGTAACAAGCGCTGCATAATGAAGAGAGGAGGAATGCCCACGCGCTTACCATAGGTTGGAAGGGTATGTATTGATTATAGAAGACTAAATGAGTAATGAGGAAGGATCTTCCTGCCTTCATGGATCAGCTTCTTGAGAGGATTTCTGGTCACCCCTTCTACTGCTTCTTGGATGGCTATTCAGGATATTTTTAAATTGAAATTGCTATAGAAGACCAGGAAAATACCACCTTCACATGCCCATTTGGCACATATGCATACAGGAGAATGCCCTTTGGCCTGTGTAATGCCCTTGCCATATTTTAGCGATGTATGACCCCGATATCTTGGCGATTTGGTAGAGAAGCGCGTTAATGGAGTTTACATGGATAATCTCTGGTCTATGGAGGAGCTTTGAAGAATACTTTGGATTAACCTAGGAAACCTATCTAATGGGATTCGTAGAGAAAAACTTGGTATTGAACTGGGAAAAATGTCATTTTATGGTCAACCAGGGAATTGTGCTAGGGCATATTATTTCAGAAAAATGGATCGAAGTTGACAAGGTAAAAATTGACTTGATTTCCAAACTTCCCTCCCCCATAAATGTCAAGACTATAAGACAATTCTTAGGGCATGCAGGCTTATAGGAGGAGTTCGCTGTGGACTTCTCAGGGTGCGAGCCACTTTTCTATTCTTGGAAAAGATGCCAAATTCAATTTGGGATGCGAGACTACCAAGAGCTTTGAGGAGCTCCAGGCCTATTTAACCAACTGCACCGTGTGAGATTTATTTGTGATTACCTTTTGAGGTGATGTGCGATGCAAGAGATCTCGCCATTGGAGCAATTCTCGGGCACAGGGAAGGAGGAAAACCTTATGTGGTCTATTATGCAAGCAAGACATTGAATGAGGCATAGAGGAATTACACAACCACAGAAAAGGAGCTGCTGGCAGTGGTGTATGCCTTAGATATCTGGCAATGGGTTGGACATAATCATATTCATGGATCATTCAACCTTGAAGTACTTGCTCACCAAACAAAATGCTAAGGTTAGGCTTATCGGATCGGAGTTCTCTGGCACATGAGTTGACACAAGATTAGGGACAAAAGAGTGTGGAAAATGTTGTTGTCGATCGGCTCTGAGTTTATTAGCACCTGACACTCCTGACCCTCCGATCAATGATGAGTTCACGAGAAGTCCTGCTCACGGTTGAAGACACCACAGTATGCTCTGATCACCAATTACTTGTCAATAGAATTTACAATGAGACTGAAAGCATAGGAACAAAATTCTTCTTTGCAAAAATTCACTCTTATTGTGGGAAGAGAACCCTTCTTGTCTGAATCTTGTGCGATTAGATAATCGGAAGGTGTGTGCTGAGACGGAAGCGGCAAGGCCCTTTCGACCATACCATGAGGAATGAATGTGGAGAGCCATTTAAGCTCGGGAAAACTTCCGAGTGCTGCGGTCACGGATTTCATTGGCCCTCTCTTTTCAAGGATGCCCATACCATGTGCAGGGAATGCGACAAATGCCAAAGGTTGGGGAAAATTTATCATTTGTCATAATGCTGCTAAACCGATTTTGGTAGTTGACCTATTCGATGTATGGGGCATCGATTTCATGGGACCATTCCCTTCCTTCTTTGGATACCTCTACATTTTGGTGGGAGTTGACTACATGTCAAAGTGGGTTGAAGCAATCCCTTGCAGAGCAGCAGACCACAGGGTGGTACTGACATTCTTAAAAGAAAACATACTCTCTAGATTTGGGGTCCCCAAAGCCATAATTAGTGATGGAGGTTCGCATTTTTGCAACAAACCTTTTGAGAGCCTCCTCACTAAGTATGGTGTCAAGCATAAAGTAGCCACCCCATACCACCCCCTCAAACCGGTGCGGGGTTGAGTTAGCCCGATAGGGAAATCGAGGGAGGCCGATGCGGTGAAAGAGTGAGGTGAGACTCTGGCAAGAGAATGATTAGTCTCTTAAATTCTTGGACTCTTTGTGGGCATCTGAGAGACCGGCTGAGACCGTTTCTGACATGTCTCCATATCCCCTCCTAGTTTATGGAAAAGCATGTCACTGCTGAAGCGGAAATTGGTATAAGGCATGGTGGGCGGTGAAAAGCCGAACTTGGATATGGGCGGGGAGTTGGTCTCGAGGCTCCTCGATATCAACGGTAGCGAGAAATGATGCCTACTTGACTCAGAATTGCAAAGATAAGGTGAGAAGAGTGAAACGCGATCAGCTAATGCTAAGTAAACATTTCAAGCGAGGAGACCCAGTATTGCTTTACGACTCCAGGCTCCCATAACTGGTGACTTAAATCAAGATGGATTGGCCATTCACCATCCGGGAGGTCTATCGATGGATCGATAGACTATTCAATTCCAAAGGCAGTAGGGTGTTTAGATTGATGGGCAAAGGGTGAAGCCATATGCGGTGCGACACTTTCAGCCAGACGGAGGAGATCCGCTCAATAACCCTCATGATTTGAGGAAACTACGAAGGAGTGACGCGATATCTCGAAGTCACCAATTTTTTTTTTAGAATTTTATTGCTTTATTCTTGTAGTTATATTTGTGATTTTCGATTCCCATATCTTTCCATATTTCTTTTTCAACTTTTCTCTATAAGTATGTTTTCTCTCATAGCACATTTGGTTTTAATTTCTGGTGTTAATTAGCGGGAATTTCTGTTTACGGAAATTTCCGGGTTCTGGGACCCACCCCATGACACATTGGAGTGCTTGAGGAGTTACGAAATTCGCGGCCTGCCTTGTTAAATCTCCTTGTTTTGTTCTGCCTTTTCACCTTCCTGCAACCCTTCGTCTCTTGCACCACCATTAATTTTCCAAGTTTTTTTAGCCAGCCATTTAATAGGCATTTAAGGGCATTTAATTGGCCATAACCCTTCAATTACCACCCCTACCCCCCCTTTTATATAAACTTCCCTTATCTCCTTTTCAGTTCACATTTTCATTTCCCATTTGAAGTTCCCCTCTCCACCTGCATCTCATACTCTAGCTGACCATGGTGAGACAAACTGGAAGACACACTCTCAGAGCCACAAGTGCGCCATTCCTCTCCTCCCTCTACTTAAACTGACTCAATCCATGCTCATGTGTAGCGGGTTGCAGTCCTAGCCTCCCACCGGTTACCACTTTGCCACCATGCATCTTCTTCTTTGCTTTGCTTTCCGGGCGACCTGCGTGGGCTCTTCGGCACATCTGCTTCATCCACATCCCCCTGGTGCTCTTTTTGTCCCGGAGATGCCGGACTTAGGTTGGCCGCTCCACCCTCTCCGCCCACATCACGGAGTCCCTCCTCCGGAGAGTCACTTGATCTGGGAGCTGGACCGACCCCGGGAGAGTCCTGCAGTTTCGGGCCCCAGGCCCCCGATCACCACCTACTCGGGGTCTTGTTGGAGATCTCCCTCGGATCTGTCCCTTGCCCGATCATGGGGCCACTACTTCCCATTTAAAGCCCTATTTGGGGAATGCGGTGTAGTGGGAGGGATGTGCATGGCGAGGGTTCGATATGATCTCCGGAAGGCGCTGCAGAAAATCACGTAGCTCAGTTCGATGCTCTTAGTGCGGAGGTACTCTGGAGCCATTCATGACAAATGTCGGTTTTCACCCTTAGTGGTCATCGGGTTTTATCCACCTGATGACATCGGACGAGCCCAATCTGATAGCTATTCATTTCTCCATCGACGGCCGACTGGGGATACTTAGGGCCTTAGACATAGTAGCTACTTTCAATCTGTCGGTGGTCCTCACCAACTCGGCAAATTATAGGTAGTGGCCTCATCCCTCGCCCAGGGAGATGGTTCATATACTATCTCGGGACACGATAGCCGGGACCATCTTATTCAGGAGGAAGCTTCCACCTTGTATGCTCCTGATAGACCACATACTGCGGTCTAATCTTTTTCCCCTCCCGGCACATGAGTAAGGAAGGGCCATTTTGGAGGCCTATCACGCATCTCAGAGGAAGCCTGGTTCGGCCAATGAACTTATTATGAGCGTCCTTGTTTCCATTTCGAGGGCAAGGTCCATCGTAAGAGTGCACCCCGGCGAGTCCGCCCCTCTTATTCAGAGACTCTATGCAGTGCTAGAGCACATCGGCTTCTGGCGAGCCTAGATTGGAGCTTCAACCGGTGACTCTGAGGCCATCCTTCTGGGTTGATCAGTGGCGAAGTTATGCCCCTTTCCTGTGCCTTCCCACCTTCGGGCCCAATGAGGACGGTAGGTTCTTGGAAATATTCTAGTGAGGAGTAGCCCCTACAATGGAGCATATTGAGGAGCCTCGGGCTCCAACTGCCCTCAACTGCCGGCATCTCCCCTCCCAGCTCCGGCTGGCTCCCGTCATGACTCCATTGCCCTCTGTCTCTCTAGGGCCCTCTGCCCCCAGTACCACCCCTATAGATGTTCTTCCGGGCCCGGCCTTCCACGCCTCGCGGTATATCACTATTTCGCTCCGGGACTTTTGACCATCATGGATGCGTCGCACATTCTCTTTACACTCCCGATCCTTCTGCGGTACCCATCTGTTGGTGAGAGGATGGCGTCTGCCCAGAGCCGCGCTCGCCGCGAGAATCGGGCTATCCTCGTGCGGATCCACGATCGCTGGGCACTACGGTTCCCCATCGATTACGCCGGGGCATCTTGACTCCCCTCCAGCCAGGAGCCCGACCCTTTGTAGCCTCACTTGATGTGCTAGCGGTTCACCCGGCCGATCGCCAACCACTCCACAGGTACCTCAGAGTCAGGCGAGGGCGACTCTTCCACCAAACTGTGTAGGTAGCACTTAAGCTACTCTAACTTTCTGTCCGGACCCCATTACGGACAATGTCACATTTGGTTGGGGGGAGAGTTAGCGAAGGAAGTGACTTTTACCCTTTTGATATCATTTTTTTACACTTTACCCCGAGTCCATCTGTTTTAAGCAAAGCCCGTTTGTATGGTCGTGGCTTGTTTACTCACTTTTTTGTGAAAATTTGGTTGTTTGTTTGTTTTGAAAAGTTGAACACATAGTGACATGCATTTCTATACCTCTGTCTGACTCATTTTTGTGAGTGTGCAGTATTTTGCCCCATTTTTTTTGGGTTTGCCTAACTTCCTGAAGTTGGAAAATTGACTGTACTGTGCCATTGATGTTAGATTAGTTCCATGCATGAGATTAAGTAAATATGGTCGGAGTTGAAGTCTCATGGTATTAACACATTCTTCTTCCACCTTTAGCTAACCACACACAGTGCACATCGGAGTTTTCCTCGATAAAACACAAAGCCATGCTCACCACACTTTTGAGCCTGCCTGGATTGATTGACCATATCAGTGGGTTCCCAAAAAAGAATAACAAGTCTTCACTACCATTTTATATATATCTGTCACAAAAAAGCTGTGGCACTTTTAACTTCAGACGTTGAAGTATCAGTAAAGTCTAGCCTGGACCCTCATATGGGTTGAACCCTGACTAGTGCTAATTAAATGGTGTTTGTTGGGTGAAAGTTGGGGAGTTAAATTCTTGGGTTTAAATCATTGAGTATCTGAGGGTGAGGCTGAAGGAGTTAGTGGTCGAAATATCATATGACGATGCCACTACAAGCCTTAGTTGGTTGGGAGTCATCGGTGGACCCCGGATTACATGTGGACTTTGGTGGGAGTCGATTTATCGTTGCTCCTCTGATACAAAAAGAAATGAAATAAGGTGGGGCGGTTATTTTAGGTTGGTCAATGTTCTAGGTCTTGGCAGTAGCTTGGTTGGGGGGAGAGCAACTTAGTAGGTTATTGTTAAAAATTGATCACATAAACACTTAGATTTTGGTGGAAGTTTCAGGTCGATTCCCTTGGGTTGGATACTCTTCGAAACTTAGTTTACGTATGGCATTCTTTCTCGAGATGGTCGTTCTTGGTCTTGGTGATTCACGGTGAGGGTAGGGCATTACTTATCCATACTTTTGAGAATCCAGTTCCTTTCGCGAGCATAGCACACTCTTTCCTTCCCTTGTAATTCTTCAAGGGATTCATGATGTGTCGGTTGGAGGAGTGATTAGTACCTGAATAGTACTGGTACGAGCCACAATTTATTGCGGGTTTGAGAACTTTTTGTGTCTTAATCAATAAATAACAGTGACACACTAAGGTCCCAAACTATACTAATAATCATATTTTGTGGTTATTTTTGTACTTTTTGCAAGCCAATTACACCATTATCATCAGTGGAAGCTCAAATCCCGAAGAACGAGTGAACTGGTCTGCATGTGTACAAGTCGAGAGAAAATGATTGGAGCTAAAATAGAAGGAGAGAGGTGCGATGCGGAGGTTTTTTTTTTTTTTTTTTACAATGTTGCGGAATTTTAGCGACCTGAGAACTTCGCGGCTGCGAATTTATAGCTTTGCCTGTTCTTTGACTGACTTTTGACTACTTTTTGTGATTTTTTTTTCCCAAACTGTCCTCAATGTAATTTGTTGTTTCATACTTTTTTGAAATTTCCTTGACTCTTAGCCGGTATATAAGCCTCGATTCTCGAAGCTGTAAAATCGATTGAATCCTTATCAATCAAGTAAAGTGGGCGCTAAAGCTTTTCAGGTTCTCAGCCTTGGTGATTTTCCACTCATTTTCTCTCCCTTTCTTGCACTTTCTCACATGAGCACCCCTTGAGGATGACAACTCAAGGGATGGCAACTAAACCTCCCTCATCCTCGAAGAGGAGGGTAATTGGGTCAAGGTTCTTGAGGTAAAACATTGTCACTCCTATTCTTGTGACATTTATTATCATTTATGTTTATGCATCTCACTTTAGGCTTAAATCCTTGTGATGTACTGATTGACGATTACTTGGCAAGCTTTTAGGCTTCGATGAATGCTTATTGTAGATCCTTGATGCTCATAGTTTCCATTTATTTACCTCTATGAGTTAGATGAAGAAACTAGGTTTTCACTACTTTGAAACATTAATGGTTAATAAATACGTATATTATGAAGAAAAAAATTTTAGGAGTTCGAGTTTTATAGCGAGCAAAAGATACGGTTCGGAAATGACTATAGGTTATCTTCCTCAGCCCGCGAGAAAAGTCGAAAGGACATTTGAGTTGCCTTAGAACCCCTGAGCCCGCGACAGAGACGAGTTCCACACACTTTATTTATTGCATTCCAGTTTTGAACCATCGATCCCAGTTTCTGAAACCCCGAATCCAGTGAAATCACCATTTCAATCAGCGTAAATCATTTTGCATGAAGAAAACCCATCCTTGAGTTCGACCCTAGAGCCTTATCTTTGCATTAGCTTTGCTACGGCGATAGAGTTACGGATATAAATATTGTTGATTCAGTACCTCTTTGTAGCCGCAGTGTCGTCCCGTCCAGGGTGCACCTTCAGTACGAAATAATTTTCCCTCGATAGGGTAGTAATGCCCGATGTGCAAATTTTCCTACATTGGGTTGCACTCGCCACCTAAGTGCTCATGTAATGAAACACATTCAAATTGAAATGGTTATTCCTACACAGAATGTCTACATGCCCGATCTCGTGCCTCGAGTCCTCGCGACACTCCTGCATGCCGTGCCATGTATGAAAATGGTTTCTAAACAAATATATTTGTTTTATAAGTGGACAACCCTCCTATATAGATAGTGGACATACTCCGATAATTTATTTTGTGGACAACCCTCCAGATATAGATAGTGGACAAACTCCGATAATTAATTTTGTGGACAACCCTCCAAATTTAATAATGGACATACTCGTGTTAATTTTTAATGACCCTGCGATCTACGATGTCATGCTCCCTATTGTCTAAGATTACTTACTAGTGCACGTGGAAATGTAATATGCCAATTTCATACAATACATATCAAAATATCCTAGATGCATGTATTGAATAAGCTACAATCAGTATGTTATTCATCAGCTATAGCAACCGCAAAAGGAAATTGGCTCACATGGGCGATAAGCGTTTGACAATCTATTTTGGAGCGCGAGAACAATTACCTGAGCACGATCAGAGGATCGTCAGAAGGCGGTCCCACCCATTCAGTTATGTAGTAACAGTAAAAAATTTCTAACTCTTGTCCCAATCCCAGGGACTAAAATACACGGTCATTTTGGCCCCAAACACTCCAACCATTAACAAAGTTCTTAAATAAGGACTAAATCAAGTAGGAGAAGACCCCTACCTCCCGTAGTTGCCAAAACTCTACAATACCGGTACTGATGAGCTTGAAAGTCATCTATTTTTAGTCCATTTTTCTGATCTATTTTTATCTAGCAAGGCGATTTATGTATGAATTATGGAATAATAACAAGCGGTAAATGGCGGGGAATTCGAAAAAGAAGAATATTTGCGGAAAAAGAAGCGAAGGTGGATGAGCGTTAATGAGATGAATTGGGTGAAACCAAGTTGCGGCGAGAAAGGGCACAAGATAAAGGAACTGGATGTCGTGAAGCTTTAGCGTGATCAAAATGCATATCCAGGGTTGCGGCCGGTAAAACTCGGTCGGAAAACAAGCTTACTTGGAAGAAACGAGAGGCGGCTGAGTTAAAGAAACTCCAGTGAAACAGCCGGGGAAATGAAGAAGAAGACTTCATGTCGCGACATACGGATGCGTCGTGACATACAAACCAAGTAATCTGAAGCGATCATAAAAAGCGATGGTATCGCGACAGCGGTGATGAAGAAGAGTGTGACGTCAGCGAATGATCGAAGCTTATCATGACGTCGAAGGAAACATGGAAGGAGATTTGATAGAAATTCGCGGCAAGGAGAATTGCCTTGAAGCTATGGCGAGGGCTTGGTGAGATGAAGGCGATGCTTCGAGTTGTTGTCGCGGCGGGGATTGAAGTCGCGACATCGTGCGACCGCCCGAAGCACAAAGGCGTAGATTGATGTCGTGACAAGGGACGATGTCGCGACCGCGTGATTCATCAAGTGAGCTGCGGATCCATGGGTGATAGCCGACAAGAGGTGTTATCGCGACACGAAACTTGTCGATGGAAGCATGGGTTCCTTAGGCGATGTCCACTGACGAAGGAATGGCATTCGCGACACGAAGCAACGATTGAAGCCTCTCAGAACTAAGTCGATGTCGCGACAAAGAGATTGATGTCGCGACGGGGACTCATCGAGATATGAAAATTACGCAAAGAAATGAAGTTCTTTGTCAAGGCCGAGAGATTGAGAATTAGGGACATCATGAGCGTTGATTAAAAGCTACGAGAAAGAATTGAGCTGATGTCGCGACCAGAGACATCGATATCGGCGACATCGGGAGAACTGCTATTGAAGCACGCAAAGGTATAAAAGTGATGTCGCGACGAGGGCCAGAGTCGCGACATCGAGAAGACAACTACTCGGTTAATTTAACGGTCCATGTAGTTGATGTCGCTGACGAGAGATTGATGTCGCGACATCGGAAGACTGTGTGCCGATTGAAGAATTGCGGAAGACTTGCAAGGCGATGTCGCGGCGATGAGGTATCGATGTCGCGACATGGATGATGTCGCGACAAAGGGATTTGAGTCGCGACTGAACATTAACATGGGCGATCCGCGGAAATCCACAAAGACTACATTGGGATTAGGGCTGTGAAATATAAATATCGACTACCCGGCTGCATGCTTGGTAGCTTGGCGACCTGGAGCGAGGTGCGGGTAGGCTGAAGCTCGTTTTCTTTATTTTTCTTAGTTTTCTTTTCTTTTCTTTTCTTGATGTTGATAGTTAGAGATTAGATTAGATTTATCGTTTAGTTTTTCTTTTTGTTCTGCGGAAATGGATGTTGTCGTTTTGTTTGAATCACGAGAATTCAATTCTTTTCAAATTACTACGGAATGTTGAAGTTGGACAAATTTACGGGTCGGCTCCTCCGGTTTCATAATCACGCGATTATTCTTATGATCGGGAGAATCTTTGTGAGTGTGTAATTACATTAATTGAGAACCGAAGCTTCCATTAAGTGAATCTTTATTGTCGAAGTATCTTTCTTGTAGTTGTTTCGGCCCAGTGTAATTTCGGTTTATGAATTTACTTTCGGTTATGGGTTTAATGTTTTTGATACGAATATCGGTTCTTATACGTATTAAGAATTGTTTCATTGCTCGATTTCAGGAGGTCCTACGAGTGACACGGAGATGACAATCTGGGAGTTATGAACATTTCTTTGAAGGTATATTAACCTAGTCTAATGAGCTTCAATAAGTTTGCTTGATAAATCCCTCTTCTCCTTGAAATCAGAATGAGTTATCGAGATTTAAACAAGCGAGAGAGTTCACCTCGGTCGAATAGTGAAGCCAATCCAGTGTTAGGCGAGGATCTAATCAAGGAGAGAGGGTGTCTATTCTAATTTGTTTTGAAGAGTAACACAGAAGTTGTATATCCTTGCTTGGCCAGATGGCAGGGCTAAGGTTCTGATCATAAAATGGGTATGAAGTATTGCAAAGAAAAATACCCGAATTAGGAAGTCCATTTGTAAAAAGTAGTTATCTCATTCCCTTTGTATTCGAGAGGATCGAGTAAAAGAAATTAGATAATGAAATGTGAGTGTGGAGAGATCCGAATTTGTACTCTTAGCATGAATGATTTTAAAACCTGAAATCTGCGAGCAAAGGTGCGAGTGTTAACAAATGAAATTGATACTTCACAATAGCATTGATCTTAATGTGTACTCTAAGCGATAATTACTCGGTTCCATTTATTTTTCTTATCTATTAGTTATTCATTATTCTTTAGATTAGGTTTATTCGATTGTTCATTCTTTTATTATATACTTGTATAATTTCTGACTTCTTAAGTAGAACACAATGTCATTTTATAGTCCAAATAGTATGAAGTTTGGAGTATTCGGGAGTGGTTGATCTAGAATTCTTGAGATCTCTGTGGGATCGATATACGGATAAATCGATTTATTATTTAATGGAGCGTGCACTTGCGATTATATTAGGCTGAAAACGATATTAGAAATGATTTACTGCAGGAGATGTTTTGGTTTGATCGACAAGTTTTATGGCGCCGTTGGGGACTGAACAGTCCTTGGTAATAAATAAATGAAATTTGTATGTGTTCTTTTGAGGTCTGGTCGACAAGTTTTATGGCCCATGATAAGTGATCGAAAGAATTCGATGCATCGATATTCGAGACGAAGAAGAGATTACTAATTTGGACATTTTGAAAATGAACAAAAATAGCTTTTCTAAGCATTGATTTATTTTTAGCCATAACCTTTAACAAACCATATTGAAAATATTTGTTATTGAGCAATCCACATTAATGTAAGTGTGTGTTTTGATTTCGAGGGGACAAAATTTAATGCATAGGAAAGCAGAACAACGATCGATTCCGATTTGACACGGAATTAGAGAGGACACTTTCGGAAGCTTGAGAAAGATAAAGAAAGGCGAGAGAAAAGCTTCGGCCATAGTAGGATGAAAGGCGGGATCGGGATGAGAGTGCGTATAGAAGAAGCTAGAAGACCTCGATCGTCTGAGGAGGACTTAAGAGACGGTGCTCTGGATGAATCTACCGTAATCAGGCATTTGGGTTGATGCTAATAATTTTGAAGCCCCGAAGCTAGCGCGATTCTGATAATTAAACTGACATCGGTTCACGGTCATCCCGAAGACAAGCAGGCATTTGGGAAGATTTCTCGGGATGGCTAATACGAGTGAAGTTGAATGGGGTGAGACCGAAGTCATCAAGCGCATATATTCCCATTCTCTACAGAATACGACAACTACATAGTATGAATCCTTACCATATGGTTACGTGATACTTGGGAGGGATTAGTAGAGGCCTACTTAGGTAGATTCTTTCCCAAGCCCTCGCCCGCGAAAGAAGGAGGAAATCATTGTGTTCAATGGGGGGAAGATGAAAGCACAGCTATGTAGCTTGGAAAGATTCAAACGGTTCTTTGAAGATGTCAGTCATGGGATAGATCACGAAGAGACAGGATGGACATTGTATATCATGCATGAATGATGTATCAAAGGGATCATTGATGCTTGTCTTTGTCGTCAAACGAAAAAGTCTTGAAGAAGCGAAAGACACGATTGAACGGCTAAATGTAACATGAAAACTCCTTCCCATTTCAAAAGGAAAGCAATGAGAGGAAAGGGGATCATGGAGCTGAGCAAGATGATGATACATGGAGGCAGAGTTGGATGCCATTATGCCTGCGGTTGGACAAGCAGAAGAAAGACACAGTTGCTCATGAAATAGGAGGCGATTGAAGGGATTATTGAAGGGAAATCTTGAGAGGGTGACGAAGAGCAATTACATGATCTTGAAGAGGTTAATTATGGGTGAGCGAGAAGCATACCATTTTAAACCCGATACTAACACGCGGCACATTATCACCCGGCATTGAGAACAGGAATTTCTCTTGGTGGAGGGGCTTCCTGAGCCACGAGTGACGAACCCTGCAGGGTTATCAGCGGCCACGAGGTTCCGGCGGCCCAATGAGAAATGAAACACGAGAGAAAGGAACTCATCGAGGGTGGAAGGAGGGTTGATCTTTTGAAACGAGATCTTTGCAGTTCATGGGGATAATAAAGAAGGCTGTTTAATCTCCATGAACAAAAATTTGCGAGTTGGAAGCAATTGCTACCAATTCTCGAAATTTTAATTTCTCTGATCATCCTGAGAAGAACACGGAGACCACAGAAGTAAGGCGAAATTTGGCCTGCCCTATAGCCAGAGGAAAGATGCCTTCTAAGTGACCTGAGGAAGAACCAGGCTGCGTGGGTGCGGCTTAGGAGTGGGAAGGAGTTAGAAGAGATGAAAGAGAAAAATGGCCGACAGAGAAGAAAGCCCGGAAAGGGAAGAGTCTTGGAGAATGAAAAGAAAGAGTAGAAGAAGAACATCAGAGGATCAAAGCACAGTCCCATTTCCACAAAAGGCTGCGAGTCGAGGATGGAGGAAGCGAGTTTGCGAGGTTCTTGAAAACTTTCCGGAAAATTTAGAGATCGGTATGCCTTTTCTTGAAGTGGTAACTTCGAATGCCATCTCTATCTGAGAGAATTTACGAAGGACATCTTGACGAGAAAGAAAAATAGTAGAGGGAAGGAATGATGAATCTCAGCGATTAGTGTAATCTTTATTTTGAACCACATTTTTAATAGGTTTTGCGCTTTTGTGTACTAGTATTTATGGTCTTGATTACATATTAAGGTCCACTAATTTTCAACGATCGCATTTTGTGGCGATTTTGCGATTTTGTGGGATAATCATGCCAAGAATTGTTAGTCGATCAAGCACGAAGAATTAGTCAAACTGACATCATAGATCGAGGAGACTAAGAAAGAAGAAGAAAAGTGAGAAAAATGAAGCGGGGAAGAAAATGGAAGGCGGCCGAACGGTGGCCCGATGGAGCGGTAGCGCGGGAGAAACCTGGACTTTTAAGCTAGGCTAGCGAAAATTCAGCGTGGATAAGCGAGATTTCACCGATTCGCTATCTCTTAGTAATTTCGCTAGCTAAGCGAAGTCATATTCTCAGCGAAATTATGCATTTTCTTCAGAATTTAAACTAGGTAGCGAAATTTCGCTAGGCTAGCCCGAAATTGCCAGCACTTTGTGATTCATGATTTCGACATCTCTTGGTGGTTTAAGCTAACTAGCGGGCCACGAGCATTAGCGAAATCCCAGCGCCTTGTCATGCTTTTGTAATTAATGCCAGCCAGAGCTTCATTTTTGGTGTATTACTCCTTGCCACTTGAATTTAGCGAAATGGTAGGCTTCTTTTGTATTTTTCACACATTTGGGTTGGTATATAAGCCACCTTACAAGTTGTAAAACTAGCACAATCTTTAATTAAATATCTTCACCATGACTTTCATTTCTTTTGAGTTTTCTCTCTTCTCTCTCCTCTTTCTCTCCGCTTTCTTGGTTGCCCGAGACACCCTCGGGGATGATGACTTGGAGGATGGCGGCTAAAACCACTTCCTTCTTGAAGTAAAAGGGCTGTTTGAGGGGTGAGATCTTTAGGTTAATGATTATTTTACCAGACATTTGAAACATAAATGTAAAATTTATATACACCTAGTTCCTACTATTTGCCCGGTAGTCAAGCTCTTTGCGAGTATAGTAGTCTAGAGATCATTTCTGAGGATGAGTTTTTCATCCACAAAATGGTTTGCATCCCGAGTGCATGAAGGTAAAGGCTTTCTATTTGGACTCTTTGGATTTGGGTTTCAAAAACTTGAGTGGGAATGGTTTGAAAAGCTGAAAATTATAGCGAAAGTTAAAGTGTGAAAAAGTTAACTTTGTGAAAATTAGGTCACTAGCAGCAGTTAGGGCAAACAAGTGTCCTCGGGTTTTATCCTCGCGTTATGACATGCAACTATAGTCAGCAGCATACTTAGGATCTTATATTTAACTAGCAAACCTCACCCGTGAAACATCTCTATTTGAGTCAATACGGGTATGCGGAGTTTGGCCTTTGAGTTTAAAACCACAACATTAAATTATCATTTTGAGGCTAAATGAGACCATCTAAGTTTCTTGATTGCATCTCTCACAGAAACACTTGCATCTAAAGCATGGAAGTATTGGCCCCGAAATAATAACATTAAATGTTATTTAACCTAATTTGAAGAACCCTAACACATGTAAATATTATCTCGAAGGCTCGTAAAAACCATCTAAAGAACCATGATCCTAAAAGCATAAGAGAGTAGCGAATCATGCATCCGTATTGTGCAGCCTAAGTTTGAGAATAAACCATAAATACACTGCAGTAGCTTTTAATACAAGAGGGGCAACATGCACTACTGCCCCACCCACCAAGCTAACTTCCTTGCTCTTCAAAGAAAGGAGAGCAGCCCGAAGCATCTCTTAGGTTGTCATCCTCGAGAGGTGTGTTTGGCAGTCGGGAAAGGGAGAGAAAGAAGAGAGAGAAGAGAGAAAAGAAATAAAAGCAAAACCTAAAATAAAAGACTTTATTTACAAAAATAAAAACTTACAAAAATATCTTCTCCACAGATTGTTCACCAATTGTTCACCTTGGTTACAAAACAAGAGAGAACCTCTGGGCCTCCTCGAGGTATGAAAATACCAAAACCCTATGAAATTGGCTAAGTTATTGGACAATTAAGTAATACACGAGTTTGGAGGCGGTTTGGCATTAATTACAAAGCATGAGGCATCGGTACCGCTAAATTTGAGGAATTTCGCTAACTAGCGAAATCAGTCACAGCGAAAACATGGTTAAACTAAGGATGGAAATTTCGCTACTTCATGAAATTTCTCGTACTTGAGAATTCTTGTGATGTAATCGGGTTTTTAAGCTGAGAGCAGTGCTAAGCGAAATTGGGATGGAGTCTAGCGAAATTTGTTGTTTCATTGGGTTAAATTTTAAGCTAAGGTTATGAAATTTTAGCGATCTGCGAAAGTACCATGACTTAGCTTAATTCGACTGTTGATCCTTCAGCGCATTGCCTCGATATTTCAAGTACATCACGTTTTTCTTCATCTTGCCTTGGTTTTCTCTTTGATTCTTGAAGTAGATTGATGGGTGGACTTGAGTTGAACTTCATGATTCATCATTCATCTAACAGTGAACTCGAAAAGTGCGCAAAGCACATAAAGCTTGACCAAATACTCTCTAAATGGCATAAGTATTACTACTAAGAAGACTAGAACACTTCAATTGGTATATATGACATGATTAATGTCTGAAAAGCACTCAAAACCTATCTAATATAGGGTTGAGCTACCTTTTAGGCATGAATCACACCCCAATAAAACGTTACTAGTCCATAGCGATGCAGTAAAAGGAGGAAGTAATGTGGTGATTTGCAAAAGGTTATGATTCAAAAAAAAAGGGTTTATATACATATAAACATTACCTTAACTTGAAATTGAAATCAAAGTTGTAAGCGGAAATATAGGAAAGAATCAAAACCATACAAACAGTCGAAATTGAAATATTGGATCCATAATTCTCAACGAATTTCCACAAGATACAATAGTTCTTTTTGCATGAGATTAAGCGATAAGGCGCAAGGTATACCTCTGACCTAGCAGCGACATGGCCTTAAGTTGTTGAACAACTGAGATGGGGCTAGTTACACTTTTCTTTCTTTATTCATCACATCGTGAAGTGTGATGCTTAAAATCTAGGCTTCACCAAAGTCAGGTGTAGGGGTCCACTTAGATGACTCCTGACCAATTAAGGTTTAGGGCATCAAGCCAAAGGATCGATGACCCACTTGGCACAAAGGCTTCACCCAGGACTCAGATGACTTGAAGAATTAAGCACCTGAGTCATTAAACTTCCTATCCACCCGTATAGCGAACCGCAAAATCGATGACTCCCGTAGTTAAGGCTTAGGGCATCGGGTTTCAAAGGCTTTAAGCCATACACACCCCTCGGACCAGGTGCTCGGGTTTCTAAGCGAATTCACGACTTTATTTTCTTTTCTTCTTTTCTTTTCTTTTTCTTTACGCTTTTCTTTTCTTTTCCTTTTTGGAAGACAACATTGGTCTTGAATGTAGGTAACTGAAACTATCCTAATTGCTTGACATACTAAAAGTAGGCTTTATAAGCGAAGAAGACACCTGATTTCCTGACTGTTAGACAATCTGGTGCGAGTGTGTAGTTAGCATAAGGGGAGAATTTCAAGTGAGCATACGGGAACCCGGTGACCAAAAATTGTCTCAAGCATGGAATTTGTCCTAGCGTATAAGTGAGCGAATAGTGATTGATTTTCCAACATGAAGCGATTCAATTGTCGATGTACTTGATTGATTGTTCGATTGAAAAGAAAAACACATTTAAACTAGTGGAGGCCTGAGAAACATGATATGTACAAAAGTTTGTATATATATAAGCCCCAGATAGCTTTTGATATAGCCAAAATGGCTAATAAACTTGAATAAGCTAAACATGAAACTATCGTACACTTTACTATGGCTAATACATAAAATCTAGCAGGAAATTGGTAGGCGTTGATAAAGGCGATAAATAAGCAATCAAAGAAACCTAACCACCTACATTTATTTGTGGTGGTGGTGAGTGAGTGGAACTGGCTAGCTGCTTGTTTGACGGAACATCCCAGTGAAGAACATCGGAGTGGTGGGCTCCTCTCTGGCGACCGAGAACGTAGGAAGACCCCGGGTGGGTCATAATGCAGTCGGCATGGGAGAATTGGCGAATTTAACCTGCGATCACTGCCAGGCGACGTGTGGGAGGTGAGGCGGATGAGAGAGAGGAGGGGAGGAGGAGGAAGAGGCGAGAGAGAGAGAGAGAGAGAGAGAGAGAGAGAGAGAGAGAGCAGAGAGAGAGAGAGAGGGAGAGGCGTCTTCCCCTACCTAATCCCATAAGTATCTCCTTGATGTGGCATGGATGTACTCAGGTGAATGATGTCTTGAGAATGGAGAACCACTGGGGTATCGTAACTGTGATCTGTGATGTAGTATGTGGAGGAGATGGAGGTGAATGATCTGGAATGGGAGTCCTCACGTGCCTCGGGCTCGGGGACGAGGCATATCATGCAGTATGGTAGTCCTCGACCTCCGACCCGAGTACCTCCTCCCAGGGTCTGTGGTGCGACCATGTGGAATGAGACGGGCATAGTCATAGCAGGTCTTGACCTTTACAGTAAAGAGGGCATCTGGCTCTCGTCTCTCTAGCTGGGCTCCTCTTGGGAATCCCATGCTGCTCGGAACATGAGCGGGAGGTCTCGGCATCGGTGAGTGGGACACTCTGTTTCGGGTCGGTTCTTTTCGATGGACCTTGCCTCGGAGTGCAAAGGGAGGCCATCGCGGCTCGAGAGAAATTTAAACAGAAATCCCACGGATCCAGATAAAGTGCCTCGGGGATGGCTCCCCTCTCTGCACTTTTATATCTGCGGGGAGCAATTTGTGCGTGAAGATGGTCGATGAGCCGACATCGAGGCGGAAGGCGCCTCTGTAGAATCTTGGACCGGTGGTATCTCGGCCGGTGCTCGGACCATCTCCTGTGAGGGCGGGTGGGCAGGCTCTATAACCCTCAGTTGCAGCGGCGGTATGTGATCTACAAATCATCTTGAAATATCAATTTGGCTTTGAGTACACCCGGGGTGGTCATCATCTTGAGCTGAATCTCTAGTGGATGTAGTCTGTCTCCCTTTGGATGTCATAGAGTGGTAGAAGCTAGCAAATTACCACTCTTGGGTAATAAAGCTGTCTTAGTCATGAAGGAGGTAGAGAGTATGAATACTCCTCGGTCGATCTCAGACTCAGATATCTGGTCGACTCTCGATGCGGAGATGTCGCAAATGACTCCTGATGAAACTCTCTTCTGTGGAGTCGCACATTCCCCGGAATGGGGTTCCTACGAAAATAGTGGCCTCGATCCTCGGCGGCGACCGAGGCTGTGGTGATAAGTCGCCTGCGTAGGTAGATGAAAAGCGGAAGATGGTGGGGGCACAGTGGAAGATGACTCGCTGGGCCGTGTGCGGGCCGTGCTTGGAGGTCGGGCCCTCCCAGCTCTCCTCGCAGTGGTACGAGGGCGATGGGGCCGGGGTCCGTCAGGAATTACGATAACGTCTGATCCACTGAGGCTCACTCGGAGGCCCGCCTGGGACACAGTGATGAAATGGGGAGAGTGGGACTGGCCCCAGAAGACCCTCTCTCGGGCGTCTTGAATCTCACCAGAGGTCGAAATGGGGACCTTAGTCTGAACCATATCTAATATCGAGTAAAATAGAAGAAAGGGCTCGACTCACGAAAATATAAGCTAGTTGTAATCTTAGACGGTGAGCTCTAGGAGCTCCCGAACCACCACGACAATGGCCCAGACCGGGGGCTCAACGTATGCATTGGAATGGCCTGAACAACGAAGCAGGCTGAAATGAAGGCTGGATCTTTGGGCGGAGCAAACCGGGGCGAGCCGAGCACGGCGATGTGAACCGGGGCGGGCGGTGAGCAATCAGGGCTCGTCTTGTCGTGGAGTGGAAGCTCACTTGAGAGGCTCGGTCGGGGCTGGTGCGTGCGTGGCCAGGGATGGCTATCGCAGAGACTCGGTCGGAGTGGCACGGGGTGTAGAAATTTGGCGGCTCGATCTAGCCAGACACGAACTCCGGCAGTGGAGCTCGGGCCCGGGGGTCGGCGGCGACGGGACGGTCGGCGCGGGGCTGGGACTCGGGGCTTCGCGGGAGCTCGGGAGCACGAGTGGGAGGGAGAATGTGAGTGGCATTCCTAAACCAACCCCTCCCGGGTTTATATAAACATCCGATGGCCAGAAGGTCTTTACGCAATTTTGCTATTTTTAGCGAATTTAGCTCACACCCAGTACACCACCTGCAATTCAAATTTTAAGGATTAAAATGAAAATTAATATATTACTAAAAGTAAAAATTAAAATTAAATTAGGAAATAGGAATATATCTAGAATTTAATATAAGATATTATAAAATACTTACCAACTTGGTAAAATGGAAAGATTTGCTAAATTAGAAACATACTAAAAATAGCTAAAAAGTAGGAAATTGAAGCTAAATATAGCAAAAAATTGTTGAAGCGCAATTTGGTTTGAGAACATGAAACGAGTTCAAATACAAATTACTCGAGGAGATTGAGGAGGATGATCTCCTCGACCCGTGCGATTCTGTGGGCTAATTCCATGGTTTTGGGTGCCCGATTGTTGATGTGGTCGCTGGCGATGGCTTTGGAATTGATCGATTGGCTTGCGGTTGGTGTTGTTGGCAAGACCGATATATCTTTCATCTCCATGGGTAATTACTCCTTGTTTCTGAGTCCTTTATGTGTTTTCTCGCGCCTTGATCGGTGGAAACAACCTCATATTTGATTTTCAATTTCTATGACTCATGTTTGTTGTTCAGATGAAAGATGTTCAACTCCATGGTCATGTTACCAAAAGTTAATTGCGCTGACTCCATTCGTGATTTATTATTGCATTGGCGGTGGCAGAAATGGTCTTCCTAAGATGATTAATGCATGATTGGGTTCAGCAACGGGTGGATTTAATTAAGTAGTACCATGAAAATCTCTTGGGTAGTAGGAATTTGTCTATCTTCACTAAGACATCTCAGTATCCCCTTAGGGATTTCACGGATCTATCGACGATGAGTGTGATGTTGGTAGGTTTAGAAGTTCACTAAACCCTAGGCTGCTTGTATCTGAATCACGGCGTGGAGTTCCTGTGGCTCCTAAATCAAGCAGGATTTTTCTATGCGATTCCACAGTATTGGCCCGAAAGTCTGTGGGAGATCAGGGATCTTTGTATTTGACAGAGGTATTTGCTTTGAATTATGTGATATGTTAGTGAGAAATGCTCTTCTCGATACCTAATCCCTTTTTGATTGTCTGAAAGATCTTTCAAAAATTTTGCATAGGGGACTTGTTTGATTAAGGTCGATAAGAGCTATATTAACCTTCACTTGCCTTAAAACCTCAAGAATGCCTGCTTGTTGAGTTGCCTTCTTCTTCCCTCTAAGTGCTTGTGGAAATGGAGGTGGTATGCGGTATTTCATTGAATCCTCCTCTAGGAGAATATGCTCAGGTTGCAATTCTTCTCCCTGCCTAGGTTCTTCAACAGGTTTTGGCATAGGGCATTGACCTCTTTTCCACTTCTCGAGGTGATTATGGCCTTAACCTCATCCATTCTGAATTGTTGAATGATGCTACCTCATGAATTCCTTTAGGATTTGGGCTTGTTTGTGATGAAACCTCCCTTTCTCTTGTACCTCTAGCAACTTGGTAATCTTGGTGATTGAATCTTTTGTGAGTTATCGATTTTAAAGTTGAAATTGCTCTCAAGCCCATACATTCTCTTATTGATGTACTTTCTGATGTCGATCCTTTGTGCCGATTCTTGCATTAATTCCTTTGCTCTCAGCAAAGTTGCCCACCACCTTACTGAAATTCAATATGGCTTGCTCTGCCCAGGAGAAGAGGATGGTGGTTGTTGTATTTGTGAGGGGAAACGAGGCGAGGTTTGGCACACAGGGAGATGCGTAAACGGGAGGTTGGGTCTCCATGCAGATTAGATTGATTCCTCAGTTAGGTGTAGGTATTACCATATGGAGCATTAGTTATTGTGGCTTGTATTGTCCACTACCGGTGTTTTGCGATTCGACATCAAATCCTTCAACTGCGGGGGCCATAGGACAGCTGATACATTGGAGTGCGAGGATTGGAAATTGGTGCAAGGATGGGCGTGCGAGTTACCGATCCCGGCTGCGTCGCCTCTTGGAGGTATT
This sequence comes from Tetrastigma voinierianum, assembly GCA_016808115.1. Lineage (NCBI taxonomy): Eukaryota > Viridiplantae > Streptophyta > Magnoliopsida > Vitales > Vitaceae > Tetrastigma > Tetrastigma voinierianum. The sequence continues at coordinate 69,481 of JAEQBH010001892.1, read as the reverse complement.
TGCCTTGAGTTCCTCCGCTTTCTAGTAGAGGTTGAAATCTGGCCCTACGTCTCTATTTCTTGAGGCGGTGCATGTCCCACCCCTTTGGTTATTTGGTGGTTTCATCCTATCCGTTTCTCTAGGGGTTAAGAAATAAATCCCGACCCTTAGAAGTTTCGACCACGTAATTTAAGAAATCCGTGGCTTCATCGGGATGTTTGCTTAAAAGTCTCCCCATGGTTTCTAGGTGCCTCATGGCGAGAGACATACCACCATAAAGTGGTTTACGCTGAAGATCCATGTCGAACCGGCAAGATTGTGGACATGCAACGATGGTTTCCATAAATCTCCCGACTCTTTGGTAAAATCTCTCACCATCGTGAAATTTGCAAAAGTGTAGATTTGTCTTTTCAAATTATTGGTCTTGTGAGCGAAGAACTTTTCAAGAATTCGGCTACTTGACTCATTGTTCTAATAGTTCTAGGCCTCAGTGAGTTGAGCCATATCTTGGCCTTGTCCTTAAGTAATCAGGAAATGCCTTCAAAGCAGTGGAAATCCATGTCCATCATACCTTCATGAAGGTAGTACAAACCTCAAAAAGCCACAATATGAGTGTATGGATTTTCATTTCCATACCATGATATGTGGGGAAGTAGGGTACGAATATGGCCTCAACGCACCATCTTATTCGGGAGAATGATACGAGGATAGAGGCCAACTGCAGGAGGTGGATGTGATCCTCATGGTTTCTACTCTTACCGGCATTTGGATTCATGGGGAGTTCTGGTTGGCTGTTGTTCCTCGGTATGGGATCCGTGGTATCGGTTGGCCCTGACTTCCTTTATTTGGTTCAATTTGTGTACCTCGTATTTGCACGAAGTGTCTACATCCCCTTTGATTGCGTACGGTTGTTACCTGATTAAAGAGGCAACCAGAACAACAACGACTGCCAAGGTCAAAATTAACTAAAAATAAAAAAGCGGCGAATGGCGAAAGCCCGAAGCGGTGCGATTCTTTGCCCAAGTGAAGCAGGCGCGGGTTCCTGCGGCCCGAGTTCTGCGAAAGAGTGAGTAAAGAGTTACCTTCACTTGTGATGTGGATCTGAAGTACTCTTGACTCCGTTGTAGTTTGGCACCATCCCGACAGGCGCCATTTGATTCGTGCCTGATGGTGAGCTAAAATCATGAAATTTATATACACTAAAGTTCCTACTACTGCAGTAGTCATTTCTATGATATAGTGAATCTAGGATCGAACACGGGGATGGGTTTTCATCCCCAAAATGGTTTGCATCGGTCACGTAAGAGGAGTAAGGCTTTCTATTTGGACTCTTTGGTTGGGTTTCTAAGCAGTGGGAATGGTTTGAAAAGCGAAAATTGTAAAAGCGAAAGTTAAAGTGTGAAAAAGTTAACTTTGAAGAATTAGGTCACTAACTTGGCAAGTTAGGCCCAGACAAGTGTCTCGGGTTTTATCCTCGCGTTATGACATACGACACGTAGTCCATGGCATAGCAGGATCTATATTTAACTAGCAAACCTACACCATGAAACATCTCCCCATTTGAGTGTCTAGTAGCATGCGATTATGGCTTCCTTTTAGTTTAAAACCTAACATTAAATTATCATTTCGAAGGCTCGTAAAGACCATCTAAGAAACAATGATTGCATCTCTCACCAAACCTTTGCATCTAAAGCATGGAAGTATTAGCGAAATAATAACATTAAATGTTATTTAACCCACCCCAATTTGAAGAACCTAACATGTAAATATTATCTCGGAGGCTCGTAAAAACCATCCCCAAGAATACTTGATCCTAAAGCATGGAAGTATTGGCCAAATCAATAACATCCAGTATTGTACGACTAAGTTTTGAGAATAAGAGCCATAAATACACTACCCAGCCAGCTTTTAATGCAAGAGGACAACATCGTATACTTCCACCACGAAATAGCTTCCTTCCTCTTCAAGAAAGGAGGCAGCCGAAGCATCTCTTGAGTTGTCATCCCTCGAGGTGTGTTTAGGCGAGTAGGAAGGAGAGAAGAAGAAGAGAGAGGGAGAGAAGAGAGAGGAAAAGAAATAAAGAAAGCAAAAACCTAAAATAAAGACTTTGTTACAAAAATAAAAACTTACAAAAATATCTTCTCCACAGATTGTTCACCAATTGTTCACCTTGGTTACAAAACAAGAGGGGCTTATATAGGCCTCCTCAAGGTATGAAAATACCAAAAGCTTTGTAATTATGGCTAGGATTATTGAATGATTAAGTAATACAAGTTTGGAGGCGGTTTGGCATTAATTACAAAGCATGTGAGCATCGATTTTATTTAGAAAGTGGAATTTCGCTAACTAGCGAAATCAGCCAGTCTAGCGAAAACATAATTTAAACTAAGGATGGAAAATTCCATTTAGGTAGCGAAATTCATTAAGCTAAGCGAAATTCTTGTGAAATAACGAGAATCGAGGTTTTAGGCTAAGGAGCAGTGCTAGCGGAATTGGGATGGGTACAGCGGGAATTTGAGGTGTTTTCATTGGGGTTGAAATTTTATTAAGGTTGCGAGAATTTTCGCGATCTGGCGAAAATTTTCGCAGGCTTTAATTCGACTTTGTTGATCTTCCTTTTGCATTGCCTCAATATTATTTGCATCAGCATTTTCTTAAATGCTTGCCTTGGTTTCTCTTTGATTCTTGAAGTAGATTGATGGAGCTGAGACTTGAGTTGAAACTTCATGATTCATCATTCATCCTAGACATTGAACTCCCGAAAGTCTCTTGGCTTTGTAACTTGACGAAATACTCTCTAAATGGCATAAGTACTCACTAAGAAGACTAGAACACTTCAATTGGTATATATGACATGATTAATGTACAAAAAGCACTCCAAAACCTATCTAATATAGGGTTGAAATTGCCTTTTTGGGCATTAATCGATTCTTTGGTGGTTCCCCTGGCACTCATGCGACGGGTTTTGTCATTTTGGATTGAATCTTGACTCTAGGTTTTTAGCTTTTGATTTACTTTCTTAGAAGGCTGATACTTGCAGCAAGCTTTACGGAGTTTAGTGTATACTTAGCTTTAGATACACCTATTCTCCATTAGTTGCCCTTCACAATGCGAGGTAGGTTAAAGGGTTAGGATTTCAAGCGATAGTTGAATAGCATTGAATGTCATTAATTTGGCGATACTCTCCATGCTTTGGATCAGGATTGCATATTCGGTGAGAGAATCTTGTGATTCTTTAGATGGTCTTCTGAGCCTCTAAATGATATTTATATGTTAGGTTTCTCTCGAATTAGGGTTGCATAGCATTTAATGTGTTATTGATTTGGCGATATCATGCTTTAGGATCGGTGCATATTCGGTGAGAGAGTCTTGTGATTCTTTAGATAGTCTTCGAGCCTACGAGATGATATTAAATGTTAGGGTTTTAAGCGTTAAAAGGGGCCCTGGCGCATGTTACTGTGTTGACTCGAATAGGAGTTGTTCAAGGGTGAGGTTGCTAGTTAAACATAGATCAGGTTATGCCATGGTATAGGTTGCATGTCATAACGAGGAATAACGGGGACCTCTCGAGTTAGCTAGGATCTTAAACTCGGTGGCCAGCTGGCAGAGTTGCTTTCTTATTTTTCTTCATTTTTATTTTCAGTTGCAAACCATCGACTTCCTGTTTTTAACTAAAACCCCAAAATCAAGGAATTTAATTCACCAGAGTTTGATTTCCACTCAAAGATCATTTGTCTGAGAAAACCCATCTGTGTTCGACCACCCAGACCGTATCTGCGGTAAGCTTGGCTGCAGCGTGGGAGGAATACGGATACAAATTTTGTTGATTAGGCTCACCCCTGCAGTGACACCCAGATCAAATGGCGCGGATTACTTAGGGATGAGTGTCTAGTCTGAGTGAAGGCTGTGGAATACTTGTGATCTTCATCACAAGTCTTTGGTGAACTCTTTTATATTTCATTATTATTTTCTTATTTCATTAAAAAAAAAAAGTGACTACTGAGGAGAGTTTTTGTGTACCATATTTTGGGAATCCATTCCTAGTGGATTTAGAGCCTATAAGGCAAGCGGTTAGGTTACGTGGGAAAATTGAGGCGAGAAAATGGAACCCCATATGGAGAAGCCAATCTGATCCGAAGGGAGGGTAACCTGGGAAGCACATGTGATGAGGACTATAGGGACCTTCCATACCGGTGGCAACAATATGGAGAGGAACCAGTGAATATAGGTCCATGAGGGACTATAGAGACCCGATGGATGAGTTCACCATATGGTGGTACTTACAACCATAGTTGAGGGAATCACACCCGATTCCTCATGGGAACGAAGACCTCACTCCACAATATGATCATCTGAACCTCCATTTTATACCTCAACTTCCCGCGGCAACAACCACCACCTTCCCCATCCCTTGTTGAACAAGCCATCCACGAATTTGAAGCGAGCAAGTGAGCGATTTCATAGAAGGAAGCGAAAGGGTAGTGGTATCCCGAAGCTGATTAAGCTGAGACAATTGAGAGCTCCTTGAGTCGAGAATTAGGTAGGTTCCCAGTAAAATTGATCAAAAATTGGACATCTTTGCGAGAATCCATCTCAAAGCTCACTGTCGGTTTGTTAAATGAAGGAGGAGAATTTGGAGGATGAGTGCTTAATTTGAAACAATTTTTAGTTGAAGCCGGGGATAAAGCTGACTCGAAGGAGGAGGTTAAAGTGGAATCGTAGAAGCTCTGACTGGGATTACCACAGAATCAGAGATATTGCTTTTGGTCATGGAGGAAGAAAGAAGAAATCCTTTGCTGCGTTATTTTGAGAAAATGGGTGGATATGAAAGCGATTAAAGGGGGACCCAGGGCCGTCATTATTGAGCCAGTAGATTTGGACACCACTATGCTTCCTTGAGATACCCGAATACCCACTATGATAGCCCACTTGATTGACCAAGTATATATTCTACCTTCACACTTTTATGACCCACACCGCAAGCAAAATCAGCACATGCACGACCACCTACTCCCAACCATAAGTCCAACCGTATTTGCAGTACCGTCGCGAACTTTAGGAAAGTAGTGGCCGTTTACCTGAGCTTTTGCCATACATCAAGAAGATGGCAACGCCTGTTGCATGCACCGATGGTTGGTTCGGTCTTGGGTTTCGAGGTTTTAGACACCGGGACTACAGCATTTCTAGCTTCCCTCCCCACTTTTGTTTAATTTTCTTGTTTGTTTTACCTCTTATTTTTAGTTAATTTATGTTTTTAAATTAATTTTTTCTTTACGCAATCTTTCTAATTTTCTTGTGTTAATTTTTGCGGTTGTGTGCAAATTTTGAAGCATAAATGCAAATTCCGAAACACAGGAATGAAGAAATCCCAACAACTAGGAAGCGTGGAGACTTTTATGACAATTCTTGAAAATTTAGCAATTATGTGAAATAGAAAGAAAATTAAGCTATATAATGAAAATTAGGCAAAAATTTAAATAGCTAGCGAGAATTCGCTAGCTTAAGCGAAAATTGTGTGAGTAGCCAAAATACAAAATTTCGCTAAAAACGATTATACAGCGAAAATTCTTGTGTCTAGTGAAAGTGAAAATTTAGCTAAGATTGCGAAAATTTTCACTTGATCAACCGAAAATTTTCGCAATCCTAGCGAAAAATCCCACAGAGTTTGACCTCGATTTTGTTTAGCGCATAACTTTTTCATCAGAACTCCGTTTTAAGCGTTCTTGAATGCCCAGTTGGAAAGCTTAGAGAGTGTAGAATCCAAATATGGCCAGAAGAACATTTTGAGATTATTATGAAAGTGTAATTTTAAAAATGGTCGATTGGTCACTTTTTTCCTGCTTTCTTCTCATAACTTGTTTATTTGAAGCTGACGGGTGAATAAGGTGTCGATGGAAGCTTGTGAGGTCTCACATCCAGAAATGATCACATCTTATCATGGAGATGCACTTCCTTCTCTAATTTTCCATTAGGGCCATTTTCGGACAGAGATGTTTGGAGTTGGGAGAGTTATTAAGGAAATTAGTTTTTGCATTATGCTTTGTTATTATTTTGTGCAAGCTCATTTTTGTGATGTTTAGTGGCTTCTTTGGGTCCCTTTCTATAAAGTTGTTATGCTTCTGACTTACTTTTTTCAAAATTTGGGCGTTTTATGAAATTTTTGTGGTTTGCCCTGTCTCTATAGTTGAAAAATTGAAGCTTTGTCAATTCTATTGATGTTAGATTGGTTCCATGCTTAGTTGAGTGAATGATTAGTTAAGATTCTTATTGATTTAAACGCTTTTCTTCCACCTTTAGCTAACCACACACAAAGCACATTAGATTTCCATGATAGGCTGAAAAAGCGTGCACCCTCCTTAATTTGCATAACCTACCTAGTTTCATTGACCGCCTTTAATAGAGTTAAGGACCCCTAATGGAAAAAAGAAAAAAGAAAGAGAAAAAAGAAAAAGAAATGAAAAAGAAAAGAAAAAAGAAAAAAGAAAAAAGAAAAGAAAAAGAATAAAAATTGTGACGCTTTTGCATGAAACAGGAAACACGGTCAGGGGGTATATGGCTGAAAACCTTTAAAGCCGGTGCCTTACTAAACCTTCAGCGGTTGGGTCATGGAAGCTTAGTGTTAGATTACATGGGTGGATGGGTGAAGTTTAGCAAGTTGTAGGTGCTGGAGTCTAGAAATCATTAAGTCAGAAATTGAAACTGAAGAGTTTGTGGTGAAAGATCCTTATGACTTGGTGCCACTGGCCTTAATTGGTTGGAAGTCATCGAGGTAGATCCAGTTACATGGACTTTGTAGTGAGGTTGATTCCACCATTGCACCTACAACACAAAAAGAATTGTGGAATAAGAGGTGGGTCTGATCTATTTAGGTTGGTTAGCTTGCTGGAATTAAGTGGTAGTAGCTAGGTTGGGGGAGAGTGCCAGTTTAACCGAGTTTATTGTTGAGAGCTAATCAAATAAACACTTAGATTTTGGTGGAAGTTTCTAGTTGATTCGAGATGGAGACTCTTTTGATACTCAATTTTGTATGGTATTTTATTCTTTCGCAGTAGTTATTGGACACGACTTTGATGATTCATACTTAGGTTAGGCATTGCCTAACTACAGCCTTTTTGAACTTCTGACCTTTTGTGCATGAATTTTTTGTTATCTTTTTGTATGCTCTTTCTTTCTTTCTTTCATTGCTAAGGAATTGTGATATTGTAGGTTGGGAGTGTGATTAGTGCCCAAAAAAGTGCTATTTTGAACCACACAATAGGTTTTGAAGCTTTTGTGTGTAGTATTTATGAGTAACTGATTTACATATTAAGGTCCTATTTTCAGCGTCGCATTTTGTAGCAATTTTGCGAGTTTTTGTGAGATAATCATGCCAAAAAGTGTTAAGTGCGATCAACCGCGAAGAATTCGAGTCAAACTCGGTATCATAGATCGAGACTAAGAGGAAGAAAGAGAAGAAAAGTGAAGAAAAATGAAGCGGGAAGAAAATGGAAGAAGCGAGGAGCAGTGGCGATGGAGCATTGGCGCGGGAGAAACCTGGACTTTTCGCTGAAATTGCAATTCAACGTGGATAGCGAAATTTCTCAGATTTCGCTATCTCTTGTGAATTCGCTAGGTAGCGAAAATATCATATTCTAAGCGAAATTATGCATTTCATTTACTCCTGAAATTTAAGCTAAGCTAGAAATTTCGCTAACTAAGCGAAATTGCCCTTTGCTGACGAAATTCATGAACTCGCTATCTCTTGGTGGTTTAAATCTAGCCAGCGAGAGATTTTTTGGCTGTCGCGAATCCATTGCCTTGTCATGCTTTTGTAATTAATGCAGCCAGAGCTTCATTTTTGGTATGTGCTCACTTGCCCTTGAATTTACTTGAAATGTTGAAGCTTTCTTGCTTTATTTTCACACATTTGGGTTGGCTAACATAAGCCACCTTACAAGTTGTAACCCCAGCTTTAATCTTTAATTAAATATCTTACTTGTGACTTTCATTTCTTTTCGAGTTTTCTCTTTTCTCTCCTCTTTCTCTCGCTTTCTTGGTTGCAAACACCCTCAGGGATAACTTGACTTGGAGGATGAGGCGGATTAAAACCACTTCCTTCTTGAAGTAAAGGCTCTTGGGGTGAGATCTTTAGGTTAGCTGGTGGTTCCCATGCTTTTCATCTGACCGAGGTTTTGTCATTTGGTTCCCAGTCTTCAACTCTAGGTTTTAGCTTTTGATTTACTTTCTTATTGATACTTGGCAAGCTTTAGAGGTTTAGTGTATGTAGCACCAGATACTAATATCAAGTGAATTATATTCTGACCTTTGAGGAATTGCGGATTCAAGGGTTGGTTCAAGCGATGAGTTGAATAGCGTGGAATGTCATTGATTTGGTAATACTCTCATGCTTTGAGGATCCGGTCATAATGGGTGAGAGAGTCTTGTGATTCTTTAGATAGTCTTCTGAGCCTCAAATGTTTATATATTGAGTTTCTCAAATTAGGGTTGCATATGACTTTAATGTTATTAGTTGGCTGATACTCTCAGCCTTTGGGATCAATTGCATATTCGTGAAGTGTTAGCTACCAGATAGTCTTCACGAGCTACGAGGATGATATGCCATCCCAGGGTTTTAAAAGCTTGATAAAGGGCCCCATGGCTGCATATTACTGTGTTGGCTCAAATGGAGTTGTTTCAAGGGTGGGGTTGCTAGTTAAACATAGAATCCAGGATTTATCTTATGATTTATAGGTTGCATGTCATGAAATAACAGGGACCTCTCGGATCACTTTAGATCTGACTGATGGCCCGATTACTTGAAATTCTTTTCTTATTTTTCTTCCATTTTATTTTGATTGCAAACCATCCGCTACTGTTTTTAACGAACCCCAAAATCAATTTAATTACGGTTTTGATTTCTCAAAAATCATTTGTGAAAAGGCCATCCCCACGTGTTCAGAGCCACAAACCAAGTGCATCTTTGTAGTAAGCAAACTAACGGTAGGAGGAACTACGGATACAAATTTTGTGATTAGCACCCTAAAGTGGCATGAATCACTCCTTTGCCACTTGTGGTGCGATGTCAGAAAAGAACTACATTAAAGATGAAGACCAGGAGCTTCTGGAGTTCATATATTGTGGAGGAATTTAGTTCAGAGCTCTCTGTGACTCGTGGAGCTAGTATCGATTTGATGCCTCTTTTGCATTTGCGAAGCCTAAGTTTTGGGGAGCTTACTCCCACCGAGCATTTATCTTGAATGGCGGACGGATCAGTGGTAAAACACGAGGAGTCGTGAGGTGCTAGTCCTTTGTTGGGAGTTTGTTTCCCAAGTGGAGCTTTATGCGTCTGGACATGGAAGAGATTCACAGTACACACACTGTGGAAGACCATTCACAACTCTTGGGGCCCTTTTGATTGATAACGAGGAGTTCTTACCTTGAGGTTGAAAGCGTTTGCTAACTTGATAAAAGTATGAAAAATATATGAGACGAGACAAAGGAAATTTTGCAATGTAGCGATTTTGTCTATACTTCGATCATGATGTTAACGATGATTGTAACGCTCGATTTTATCGATGAAAAGAAATGAATTCCCGATATCTTGAAGATGTCTGATACGAGATTTCCGTACAACGGTTTCATTCTATAAAGCGTATTGAATAAGCAAGCGAAGCGATAATGGGAAAATATTGAAAAGAGGAAATTCATCGAGAAACCCGGTCTGCGAGAAGGGCTAGTTTTGAAAGAGTTGCCACCGTGTCATTTAAAGTATGCTTTACTTAGAATTACGAAGAAAAAACCCGGTGATCATTTGGCCCGAATCGGTGATGATGAGGGCTCAAAAGATTCTTTGAAAATATTAAAGAAGCATAAGGAATCGCTAGCTTGGTCCATTGAAATTTGAAGGGTATCAGTCCATCAATTTGCATGCATAAGATTACTGCTTTAGAAGAGACTTCAAAACCATACGTGGAACACCGAAGGCGAATCCGATTGATGAAGGAGTAGTCGAGAAAGGAGTACTCAGGTGCTTTGAATCTTTGGTTTTATCTAGCTGCTATTTGAGGGCAGTCCTTGGTGAGCCCGATCCATGATTTCAAAGAAAGGGAGGTTTCTGTGATCATGATGAGAAAAATGAATTGATTCAACCAAGAGCGGTGGCGGGATGGGAGGTATGCATTGATTACGAGTGAACGATGCGAAAAGATCATTTCCCTTTGCTTAAGCTTCATTGATCGGATGTTGGACGGAGTTAACGAGGACACCCTCACTTTTGTTTTTACGGATGGGTACTCGGGATATAATCAGTTATTTATTTACTTTAGGGATCGAAGACCACATTCCATGCCATATAGCTTTGCCTTTAGAAGGATGCCATTTGGGCTATGTAATGCTCGGTTACATTCCGAGAGGTGTATGATGACTATATTCTGATTGGTTGAAGAAGTGATGAAATTTTCATGGATGATTTTCTTTGTGTATGGATCCGACTTTGATCAATGTTTAAGCAATCTTGGAAACGTACTTCAAAGATCTTAAGACAAGCATTCTTGAATTGGGAAAAATGCCATTTTATGGTGACAGAAGGTATTGTTCTTGGCGTAAAATTTTACCTTCTTGGAGGCATTAGAAGTTGACCGATCGAAATTATCCATTATCAGGAACTCTTGCACCACTACCACGATAAAAGGAGTAGAAAAACTTCTTGGGGCATCTTTGGATTTTATAGGAAATTCATCGAACTTTTTAATAGCGGACCTTATCTGGTCTTGGGAAAAGATACGAGGTTGATTTTGATGACTCTATGAGGATGCTTTTGAAGAAATCAGGAATCGATTAGTCTGACACCTATAATGGGCGCACGAGAATGGAATCGAGGGATTTGAAATAATGTGTGATGCCGATTGATTTTCCATGGAATGTGTTGGAGGCGAAGAAAGAGAAAGTATTCGGGACCGTATACTATGCATTAAGACCTTGATGGAAACCTGAAGACTTCTCAACAAGCGAAAAGGATGCTAGCCATAGTATTTGTGAAAAATTAGGCGATACATTTTAGGATCTCATGTAGTAATTCTAGCAGATCATGCGCGATCAAATACTTGATGTCGAAGTTTAAGTGAGATTGATAGGGTGGGTCTTCTTTATTTGCGGGAGTTTGATTTGGAAATCAAGGATAAAGGGATGTGACGATGTGATGGCGATCACTTGTCGAAAGTGAAAAGAAGCGATGATGAAGAGGAAAATGTGATGTTAACGAGAACTTCCCCGAGATGAAGCGATTGTTTGGGTTTCCTTCCGACTTCCGCAGTATGCGATATTGTGAATCATCGAAGCGTGGAGTAATGCCTTGAGTCGACTGCAGCGGAAGAGAGCTTCCGAGGCGGCCGGCGGGTATTATATTTGGGATGACCCGCTGTGTGAGAGGAGTCTTTGGCAATGATAATAGAAGATGTGTGCCGGGGAAAGTGACGAGGCAACATTATAGAGATGCCATGCATCGCCATATGGGGACATTTTTTGGAGAAAGAGCATTGCCGCGAAGATACTCGATCGGGATTTTATTGGCCAGCTATCTTGGAGAGATTGTCTTGAGTGGGTTAAATTGTGTGATAGATGCCAAAGATTGGAAATATTAGCGACCCGGGGATAAATGCCCCTCAAGGTATTACGGTGTCTGAATTTTTTGATGTATGGGGAATAGATTTTATGGGACCCCTTCCACCATCATTTGGAAACCTGTATCATGCTGCTTGATGGTCACGTTTCCAAATGGGTGGAAGTGGCTTGTCAAGGAATGATCTTGTCACCAGTTGTGAAGGTTTCTTGCCGAAGAAGAATATTTTGAAAATAGATTTGGAACACTGAAGCCCATCATTAGTGATGGGGGCTTGATTTTGCAAACAAAATGTTGCAAAACTCATGGCTTGGTATGGGATCAAGCATGTAATGAGTTTAGCTTATCATCCCAGACGATGGACAGAAATTTCCAACGGGAGATCGAAGAATACTTGAAAAGTATGAGCTCAGCGGGAAGAAGTTGGTGCTACAACGATGATGCACTTTGGGCTTACAGGTACATCTAAAAACCCCCCCATTGGAATGTCCCCATATAGAGTTGTTTTTGGAAAACCATGTCATCTGCCTCTTGAATTAGAATCTGAGCCAATGTGGGCCATCCAGTTAAACTTCGATTTTAAAACATGAAAGGAAGAAAAGATTGCTCAATGTCACGATTGAAAGCGAGAAATGAAACTGTAATGCTTATTTAGAATATCACAGACAAGACAAAGAAATGGCATGATCGAGAGAATTTTGAAGAGTTCGAAGGAAGAACGAGGTTACTGCACATTTTAATTACAATTTGAAATTGTTTTCGAGAGTGGAATCGATTGGAGTGGGCCATACCGCCGGTGGTGTCGAGCACTACATTTGGAGCGGTGACAACCAGGGTAATCTTTGGAGGGAAGAATTCAAGGTCGATGGACAGAGGTTAAAAGCATTATCCTAAGCAGGGGAAGAGGAAAATGAAGAACTTCCATTGGTTCTTGAGGGAGAAAAAGAAGAAGTACCACAACCAAGCGAGTCAATTGGGACTCAGCAGAAGACTAATGGGAGGCGACCCGTAAGGATTTAATTCTGGTTTAAGTTTTGAGGCATCTTTCTTTAGTTGTAGAATTAGGTGATTTGTTTTATAGGATAGATTTAATTTTAGAAATCAATTGTAATTTTAATTAGATTTTCTTGAATATTGCGATGGCTCTGCCAAAGTTGAACATGAATGGCAAAGCGATCACGGGAACAATTCCAATGACTTGCGGAGAAGTCACAACATGGGAAAAAGGGGAGTAACTTTGTCAACAGTGCAATAGATATACTTGAATTGTTTACATTAAATCTTTGCTTGGAGATGCGAGTAATGTAAAAGGGTTAGAACTGATAAGAGAAAAGGTTCTTGAGATCATTGAGTTAAGGGCTTGAGTGCGTGAAGGTTATGTCGCGACATAAGTGTGTCGCGACAAAACATTGATGTAAGTGACACATTTTGAAAGAACAATGGTAGTATTGAAGGAAGAAGGTACATGTCGCGACACCATTGTGAAATCGCGACGGAAAATTAAATTTCAAAATGAAAAAATAGATGTCGCAACATAATCGAGCAATTCTGAAAACCTAGTTATGTCGTGACAAACTTAGTATGTAGCGACATAAAGAGAGACGAGTGCACTCACTCACTTTAAAAAGCCCTAAATTGATGATCTCAAATAAAAAAGGCCTTGAGTGAAGTGGCGACGTGTTTTTTAATGAAAGCGATAATTAGCCCGCGAACGTTGAATTGCAGAAGCGTTGGAAACTTTCTCATTCCTCGAACCACATGGAAGCCCCATTCGCACCCTCGCCACAGGATCTCAACCCTGAAAACCACAGCTTGACCTTGAAAAGCTTTTCTCCCGGGTTTCGATGGTGGAAATTCCCTCTGGTCCCACGCCTGGAAGGCCGAGATTGAGGACATGAGCGACCGGAAAAGAAGGCTTCCGCGAGAAGAGCAGTTAGATGAGATTAAATCGGGAAGAACAAGCGGGAGGAGAGGGTGCCATCGAAACACGAAGCTCCGACGGCTTCTCGAAAAGAGCGAGAAGGGAAGGGAAGATGAGAGAAGAAAGAGAAAGAAAGGAAAAGAAGATTTGTACGATGTCAGACGAGGCGTACTCGATGGAAAAAATAGTGCTATCTTATGAGGGGTTTATCGCGAAGAGATTGAATCACATTACCTTTCAAGGAGATGATAGAGCGAGAGGGTGGGAGAGTCTCTGCCGCACACGAAAAAATAGGGGTATCTGACAAAGCCAGAGGAATTTTATTCAAATTTGGTAGGAAGGAAGGATGGAGCGGTTTCGTTAGAGGAGTGGGTTTTCGTATGAAAATTTAAGGCCATCAGCCCAGGGCATGCATGTGAGTGCACAAGCATGGTTCGAATTTAAGAAACTTTTGGAAAAACCAGTTTTGGAAAGATTGCCCGAAGCTCGCTAATGGCAAGGTGCAGCTAAACGAAGAAGGAAGGCGAAGCATTGAGCCGGGAAGCTGGCGGGAGCGAGGTATGGTTTACTTCTAAAGCCTGTTTCAGTTCCAACAAACATGTGTGCACGATTGAGAGAATAAGAAATTTGTGTTCTTTGTATGCCATCTAAGGATACAAGATCAATATAGGAGTTGTCATTGAAAATTCTATCATGAGGGTATCATGAAGGAGCAAGAGGTCTTATTCTCGCGACAATCAACTGTTCTATGTTTGAAGGAGTGGGGTGAAAGAATATGGAATCGAGAAGAAGAAGTACCCGAGCTTCACCACTCCTTAGACGGGAGTTAGCAAAGGACGAGAAACCCGGAGAAGAAAAAGAGTCTTTGGTAGAGAAAGAGATGAAGCTGAGCGGAAAGACCCGAGAAAAGGAGACTCGGAGGGTTCTTGTCCAGGAGCGAGCTTGACGAGCTCACGACAGCAATGTGGTTTCATTTGAACTGATGAAGAGGCGAGGATGAGAGGCAGCTGATGAACTTCTCCATTCCCTTAGCGAGTTCTCCTCTGATGCGAGCAGAGAATTTCCAACATGGAGAAGCTCGAGGGGAGCCTGTGAGAGAGCAGATTCGATATTGGAAGCTCTCGATGCCATGCGAAGAATGGATGAAAAGAAAGAGTGGAACTGCGAGAGTCGGAGAGGCATTTATGAAAAAGAATTGAAAGAAGAGACCCGGCGAGTGGGAGGAAGGCTAGCGGGAAGGAAAGGAGCATGAGATTGAGACTCTGAAAGAAGAGAGCAATAGTGGGGAGAAGAGTTGAACGAAGAGAACAGATGAGAAAAATTTTGCTTAGGCGTGAGGGGGAAGAATTTAAGAAGAAATGAAGGAAAGAGATCACAATCGTATAGAAATCAAACTAAGTCATGAGAAGCTTTTTATATGATCGGTTTGAGGCGTGATTCTCGACTCAACATTGATATAAAGAAAAGAGAGATCTGAGGCAGCTAAATTTGGGGAGCAAATCAAGGGCTTCAAGTTCCTATCTGAGATCTCTGAAGGATTTTGAAAATGGCCCCGGATGATAAGAGACCAGCCAGAGATCTTGAATCCTATAAGAGCGCAAGAATCGGTAGAATTTGGATCGATTATGATAATCTCTCGAATTTTTAGGGTCATGGCCGAAAATGGAGAATCTGATGAATGGTTTGGGGAAAGGCGGGATGAGTTGAACAAAAGGTTGATCTCTCTAATGAGATTTTCATTGAAGAACAAATGGAGAGGAAACGAAGAGAAAGGAAAGAAATTGAAAATTCGAATTCCCGGCTCGTTAAGTACCTTGGACCTAGATCCCCCCAACATCATTTCTCCTGGCTATTTCAAAAGAAAAAAAATAGACTTTCTCCTGCCTAGCAGCTACTTTACCCTCATATTCCCATTTGAATTATATCAGCATTTCTGATTGAATGAAATAAAATAAGAAATTTGAATTGAATTTATTTGTGCGTGCTATTTACAGTTTGTTTGTTCAATATTGTGTTGCTTTGTGATGCATAGTTGGGAAAATATAAGTAGGAATTAGTTCGGAAAGAAAAGCTTCTTGAGATGTCATGAAACTGCGTTAGATGAAGCTGATTAAGATTCAAAATAAATTAAAAATCTAGAATAGGGCGGTGAATGTCTGATTTACTATTGAAACCTGAAAGTGCAAAAATGACTTAAATTTAGGCATTGAGTCAGATAGAGAAATAATAGAGTGAAGGAACAAAACTTATTTTTGAGATTGTGGTATGAGAACAAATGAGTGAGGAATGCATTGGATACTAAAGAGTTTAACTACTCATCAGCCAAAATTCGACGAGGAACTCCTAATAGTCGATAACGGTAGCTAACGGAATTCTAGAACTTGTTAGATTGTGATTGGCGAAATCCTAGGTGATGCGGTTGACGAGAAATAATCTGAGGCCATTCTTGGAAAGTTTGAGCCATTCAAGCCATCCCTACCTATATGCTAAAGCGGAAATGCCTTAGTTAGAAGTGTGAGCCCGATCAAGCCTTGTTTCTAGATCGGTGATTTAAACCCTGAGCCTTCCAAAAGAATCGATCTTCCGGGTAAAGAACTGTGATTACCCAGGCGAAAGAGGAAGAAAGAAATCAAGTTTGGGGGAGGTTGTTTTTGAAGAACTCAAGGAGAAAAGATAGAAAAAGGGGAATGAAAGAAGAGATTGGCAATCTGAAAAAGGGGGGATAAGTTTTACCTTGGCTGAAATTCTCTTGAACTATTAAGTTCTTAGGGTGTTTCGACACCTAGTACCTGTGTCATGGTGTGGGATTCTTAACCCCGAAAGAAGTTCGCTAAGGGTGTTAGAAAGCCTAAGAAGGTAAAACATTGCACTATCCACGAATGGTGATGAACAAAGCAAATTCCCCGAGTTAAAATTACAAATGAAAAATGGGGCATACGATTGAATAGAAGAAATCAGGGAGATGTCCCAATGAAGTTTGGGGAGTTTATTAAAGAAACTCTGAGGAAAAAGGGCGGTAGTGAGAAAGAAGAGAGAAAAAGTTCGGGAGTAATCTAAACCAAAGTTCCTTTCTATCCTACCCTTACCCAGAGCCCTAACTACAAGCCAAAAGACACGATTGATCTTGGGGGTGGAATTACCTACACATTGAGTGGAGTCCATTATGAATAACAAGCTTATGGAATTTGGAAAAGCAATAAACGATAAGCTATTAGAAGGACCTAGGGAGTTAAGTGAATAATTATGAAGATGAGAAGGAAAACAATTTATTTTTCCTACGGGATCGATGATTATGTTGTTTGTGAAACAATTTCAGCAGTTTAGTTTTGTATACTATAAAGTAAAGCGACCTTAGTGGACTTGAAGCTAGATGTCACGAAAATAATGCATACCTTGTATTTTGATTAAATTGAATGCTGCTGTGAACAATCAGGAAAAATGTCATAAAAATTTTCTTTTATTTTGTTTGAGGATGGCTTAAATTCTTTCTTTTCTTTGCTTGAGAGACGAGCAAAATTTTAAGTTTGGGGAGTTTGATGAGCTTGAAAGTCATACATTTTTAGTCCATTTTTACGTCTATTTTTATCTAAACAAGTGGTTGTGTGCGGAGTATGGAATAACTAGCTTGAGCGGTAAATGGCGAGGAATTCAAGAAAAAGAAGAATATTTCGCGAAGCGAAGGTGGATGAGCGTTAATGAGATAATTGGGTGACGAATTGCGAAGAGGCACAAGATAAAGGAACTGATGTCGTGAAGCTTTGGCGGCAATCAAAATGCATATCGAGGTGCGGCGGTAAAACTCCGGTCGGAAAGCGAAGCTTACTTGAAACGGCCCGGTGAGAGTTAAAGGAAACTCAGTGAAGCAACCGGAAATGAAGAAGAAGAAGACTTCATGTCGCGACATGCACGGATGCGTCGTGACATCGGCGTGTCTGAAGCGATCATAAAAGCGGTAAGTTGTCGCGGCAACGGTGAGTGTGAAGGGTTGCGACATCAGCGAATGATCAAGCTTGTGCGACATCGAAACATGGAAGAAATTTGATAGAATTAGCGACGGGAGAATTGCCTTACGAAGCGTAAGCGGGGCTTAGGTAGAGAGGATGGTGATGTAACTCGAGTTGTTGTGTGACGGGTTGAAGTCGCGACATCGATGGCGGCCGCGAAGCACAGGCGTGAATTGATGTCGCGACAAGATTGATGTTTGCGACAGCGGGGAACCATCAGGAAGCTGCGGAATCCATAAGGCGATGTAGCTCTGGTATTTGTCGCGACACGAAGCGTCGGTGGAATCTTGTAAGTTTCTTAAGGTGATGTCACGGCGAAGGAATGGCGTATGACACAACAACCAGTTGAAGCCTCAGGAAGAACTAAGTCGATGTCGCGATAAGAGATTGATGTCGCGACCGGGAACCATCGGATGAAAACGCGAAGAAATGAAGCTAACATCCTGGCGAGATTGAAATTCGGGACATCATGAGCGGTCGGTTAAAAGCTACAGGAAGAATTGGCGATGTCGCGTGAGACATCGATGTCGCGACATCGGAGAACCGTGAAACTGCAAAGGTATAAAGTGATCATCGCGTGAGGGGCCAGAAATTCGTGACATCCAAAGGTATCAGTTGAAGGCGTAGTCCATGTAGTTGATGTCGCGACAAGAGATTGATATCGCGACATCGAAGACGACATCGATTGAAGGCTGCGGAGAAAGCTTAAGGCTAATGTCGCGCTGACGTGAGGTCGATGTCGCGACATGGATGATGGTAATGAGGGATTTGAAGTCGCCGACTGAACATTAACATGGGCGGTCACTTGGAAATCCACGAGCGCATTGGGATTAGGAATGACCCGAGGAAAACCACATCATCTGTGACTACCATTTCATGCTTGGTAGCTTGGCGTGATGACGAGTGCAGGTAGGCGAAGGCTCCTTTTCTTTATTTTTCTTTTAGTTTTTCTTTTCTTTCTTTTCTTCAATGTTGATAGTTAAATTAGATTAGATTTATCGTTTTAGTTTTCGTTTTATTTACGGAAATGGATGTTATCGTTTGGCGGTGAATGCAAATTCAATTCTTTTCAAATTATTACGGAATGTTTGAAGTTCGGACAAATTTAAGGTCGGCTCCTCCGAGTTTCATAATGCGGTTATTCTTATGATCGGAGAATCTTTGTAGTGTGCGATTGATGGTGGGGAACCCGGCTTAGGTAAGTGAATCTTTATTGTCGAGAAATTATCTTTCTTGTAGTTGTTTCCAGCCAATTGCGAATTTCAGTTTATGAATTTACTTTCGGTTATGGAGTTTAATGTTTTTGATCTGAATATCGAGTTTCTTATACCGTATTAGAATTGTTTCATTGCTGATTTCAAGGGAGGGTCCTCACGGGTGACACGAGAGATGACAAATCACAAAGGGAGTTATGAACATTTCTATTTTGAAGGGTATATTAACTGCTATTAGAATCTAATGAGCCTTGTAAGTTTGCTTGATATAAATCCTCTTCTCACTTGGAAATCAAGAATGGGTTGAATGGAGTTATCGAATTTAGCAATGAGAGTTCACCTCGGTCGAATAGTGAAGTCCTGTTAATGAGATCTAATCGCGAGAGGGTGACTTTATTCTAATTTTGAGGAAGAGTAACCCGAAGCTGTATATCCTTGCTTGACCGATAACTCGGGAGTTTGAAAAGCCATGTACCCATAAAATGGGTAAGTGAAGTATTGCAAAAGAAAAATACCTTAATTAGGGAAGTCCTCGTTAAAAGTAGTTCATTCCCAGATTCGAGAGGATCGTAAAAAATTAGAGCAATTTAAATGTGGAGTGCGGAGAGATCCAAATTGCATTTTACTTTAAACGCCTTGACAGTTTTAAACCCGAAATACACAAGCAAATTAACAAGTGTTAACAACAGAATTGATACTTCACAATAGTGATTGATCTTAATGTGTACTCTAAACGATAATTACCAGCCTACTTATTTTCTTATCTATTCGTTATTCATTATTCTTTAGATTCGGGCTTATTCGATTGTTCATTCTTTTATTATATACTTGTATAATTTACGCTCTTCTTAAGTCGAACACAATGTCATTTTATAGTCCAAATAGTATGGAGCTTGAGTAGTCGTGGTAGTTGATCTAGAATTTCGAGATTGGTGGGATCGATATCCGACTTAAATCCAATTCTAGATACTGGCGACCGCGCACTGCAGATATTAAAGCCAAACCAATATTGAAAATGATTTACTCTAGGAGATTGGTTTAATAACAAGTTTTATGGCGCCTTTGCCGAGGACTAGACAATAGTCCTTGGTAATAATGTCAGAATTTGTATGTGTTCTTTTGGTCTAAATAACAAAATTCCACGCTGCAGCTTCGGCAGCTGGGATCAACTTTGCCCCTCGGTCTCACCCTTGAGTCGACAAACCGATCGTCGGAAAATCTAGAGAGAAGTGAGAGCTTCTCACTCTAAAAGCCCTCTTTCTCCCTCTCTCCTTCTCTTCTCCCAACCAATTTGGTCAAGATGGGTCAAGAGAACTTATCCACTCACTGCCACATGTCACATTCTAAGTGGCCACCTTGGATTACATCTTATCCCTTATCCATCTACCATAGATTTCCACACAATCACATGTTGCCATATGTCTCTCATAGGTCCCACTTGAGCTCATATTTGACTAGCTCTCCACTTGACATGCGTCTCATCTTGAGTAACTCAAAATGCGTCAAGTGTCCCGCACCACATTCCGTTCCTCGAAAAACGTGAAATTCCGACTATCTCAGAATTCAATGAAATTCGACGTAGTTGCTAGATCTCACGAGACGATTTCAACGGTGAAGTCCGTTTTGTCATCCGAGATCTAGAAAAATTTTAGATTTTACTGAAATTATTATTTTACCCTTTTTTAGAAAATTTGAATTTTCTCGTGTTTTACATTCTTCCCCCCTTAAAAGAATTTCGTCCCGAAATTCCACACAACCACAACGACTCACATGCATATGCAACGTGCACTATGTCAATGCAAACTAGTCATTTAATTTCTAAACGACTAAATTGCATACCTTCATCCCTAAACAAGAAGGGATAGGTGGCCCGCATCATGTCCTCGCACTCCCACGTTGCCTTCTCCACTCCACTGTTGCCACAACACCTTCACTAGCCTCCTGGTCTTGCGTCGCAAAACTTGATCCTAGCTATCCATAATGTGCACTGGTCCCTCCTCGAAGGTCCTATCTGTGTCAACCGTAATCTCTCCCTAATCCACTACATGAGCTGGATCTGGAGTGTACCTCCAGAGCATGGAGACGTGGAATACCTCATGGAAACCTAAATACCATGAAGCGCAAGCAACTTTATACGCCACAAAGGCCCACCTTCGAGCATCTCGAAGGTCAATGAACCTACGACAACTTTCCGCTGGCTCGAACCCGACCACTCATCTCTTAGGCATCACCTTCAAGAAGCACTCACCATCCTCGAATCCCCATGTGGCCACGTCGCACATCAACATACTCACCAAATTTCGAGCCGTGAGAAGACGCCGCCATATCAAGCTCACTCGTCCCGAGGTATGTCTCTAATCAAATTTAATTTAATGGAGCCTCTCCCACCCTGCCTAACAAATAGCCGATCAGGCTAGCCTCCCCATATAATGCCCCATAGGGTGCCATCCGTATACTCTCCCGATAACTCAAGTATTGTGAGCGACCCACCTAAGGGCAAGTGCTCTTCCCAAACAATTTTATGATCCGTAATCCATGCTCACAAAAGATGTCCTCTAAAATCTGTATGGTCCACTCTAACTGACCATCTGTCTGTAGGTGGAAGACTGTACTCATGGTCAACCATGTCCCTATGGCCTTTTGGAAACTCTTCCAAAAGTGCGCCTTAAATCTCGGTTCTTTGTCTGACACTATGGATATTGACACTCCATGTAGTCAAATGATCTCTCGCATATACAACCGGCAAAACTCCTCCAATGCGAAGGTCATCCGCACGACTAGGAAATGTGCCGACTTCGTGAGCCAATCCACTATCACACAAACTGCGTCATATCTCCACGGCGTCCATGGCAAGTGGGTCACAAAGCCCATCGTGACGTGCTCCCACTTCCACTCAACTACCTTTAACGGGCTGAGTAACCCTTCTAAATTTTCGATGTCAAATTTAACTGTCGGCATCGCGGAGGGCATCATCGATAAAGTCCCTCACCGCCTTTCATCCCGCTCTAGTAGTACTGGCGACGAAGATCATGGTACATCTTCATGCCACCTGGATGTATAGCAAATCGGGAGCCATGAAACTCCATGAGGATCTCCTCCCTCAGATCCATCAATTGGGGAACCACTACCCGTCCTCTATATCAAGACCACTGGCATGTGTGGATGGTCTAACCTCGCCACCTATACCCTCGACCGTACCCGGGTCCCCGGCGACACATCTCACGCCCGCCCTGGGACTCAATCACTATGCTTATCAGAGACTGCAGGCTTACTAGACTTCCTTAACGTACTCGAGCCCGCCGTTGAACTCGCAGCCTCAAACCGCCCCACCGCCTCGAGCATCTGCCACTCTCGGGAAGCTATATTAGCTAATGCTCCCCGTGACTTCGACCCAGCATCACCACTCACGCTTCCCTTTACCGGTGGTGGTAATGGAAAGTGAAGTCATAGTCCTCGGGCGACTTATCCATCCGCCCTATCGGGAGGTCCCAATCGTAAAGATATACTCTGTGACTTTGCGGGTTTGAGTACACCTCAAGTCGCCGCCATAAATATCAAGCGGCCAAATCTTCAAGGCGGCGACCACGGCCGCTAACTCCATGTCATGCGTGGATAATCTCACATGATTCTAACCTGGTCTGGAACCCTAAGCTACCATTCTCCAAGACTGTCAAAGCATCTCAAACAAATTCTCGAGAGGCATCACAAATGCACAGCAGGAATTCTAACCCCTCTTCAAGACTATCAAAATAGAGTCAAGTAAGCTCCTTCAACTTCCGAATGCCTTCTCGCACGTGTCATCCCACCTCGAACTTGACCCTTCTCGTCGGTTCACATAAAAAAGCCGCTTAGTCGAGAAATTATCGATGAACCTCCTGTAGTGCCTAGCTAATCCTAAGAAACTGCGTATCTCAAAGACTGACTTCGGCCTCTCCCAACTCATCACAGCCTCGACCTTTTTACGGTCCACTGACACTCTTGAGGCTAACACCACGGTTCAAAATCTCATCTCGCAGTTTCAAATCAGACTTATCGAATCTCGGGCGTGATAACCAATGGTCTTCAATACCGCGTAACTACCCTGCGACCCTCATGCTCTTTCCTCGACCGGCGCAGATCGTGTCATCCACGAAGACCACGACAAACTGATCTGGCCAAGCTGGAATACCCATGCATGAGATCCACAGAATTCCGCTGCACGCCAACCAAGGCATCACAGTTGAACCCCAAAGTACTTATACCCGCCCCGAACATTGTCTTGTGGACATCCGCTCCCTAATCCCCGCTTGATGATAACTAGTGTGAAGGTCTATCTTTGAGTGCACTGCGGCTCCTCCTCACCGGGTTAAATGTCATCAATTTCGTAATGAGTAACGACATTGTAACCCTGCCTAACTTTCGATAGTCGATGCACAGTCGAAGGGTCTTATCTTTCTTTTTCGCAAACAAAATAGAAGCGTGCCATGGTGAAGTTCTCGGTTTAATAAAACCCCTTTCCAACAATTCTTGCAGTTTGACCTTAAGTTATTGCAACTCAAATGGTGGCATCCTGTGATGAGTCATAGAGATGGGCGATGTGCCAGGGTGTAACTCAATACAAAAGTCCACATCCCTCTTACTCTGAGGTAACCCCGGTAGCTCTTTTCTGAAAAACATCCTCGGTGACTGCATCGCCTCACCGGTGCGATCAAGTCCGTCTCACCTCGTCCTCCAAGGTAAGGCTAGCCAGCCAACCCATCATCTGTTCATGATATCTAGACTCGTACATAGCCTGGGGAAAAACGTCATGCTTGTCCCCCTGAAACGTAACACGAGTTCCGTCCTGTGTGTAGGTGGTAACTCTCCTATGCTCACAATCAATGACCACTCTGTATGCAGTCAACCAGTCCATCCCAAGGATGACGTCGAACTCTGACATGTCCATGAACCTTAGGTCCATCGTGAGCAGAATATCAGAGATCTCTAACTTCAACCTGAACATATCAGGTCTATACCCACCCTAATCCCTAAGGGAGAAGTCACATACGAGGGCTCCTCCGTCTCAAATTCTGCCCCCAACTTCTAACACCGATGCAATGGCGGAATGAATACGATGCACCGTAATCAAATAACACTCTTGCCCATAGGCGAGCAAAAACGCACTCGATGACTAGCTGATCCGCTAGGTCGCGCCGCAGGTGTAATGGCATACATGCCCTCAACCCCTGGCGCGCCGCCCTGTAGGCTCGCCCTTCGCTCGCCCATACTTTGGCCCTTCCGCCTGGCTCGCGGTGTAATCTAAGGTGCCCGCAAGACTTAGGGTTGGTACCGTTCCTCTGACCCATACTAGGGGTGGAGGAGTCGGTCCGACCTACTCCCACGTAAGAATGGGAGTGCACTACCCCGAAACCTAGGATCCCCCGCCTAGGCAAATTCCGCCACATATGACCTGCTTGCTGCAATGGAAGCTCGTCACTTTTCCTACCTGGACTGAAGCCCTAGGTATGACTTTTGGCCTGTCGGGCCACACTCGTCCATGACACCTGCTTCGTAAAATCCTCCGCCTCTTTCTCAAACTAGGAAGACAATGGGTCGATCCTTCTTCTTCTCAATCGGTACTGTAGCCTGGATAATCCCATGCATCCTTTTATCTCCGCCTATGGTCATCAGAGCCATCCCAACCATGGAGTCCATGTCTTGTAGGCGGAGTCCAACGAGATTGCCCCAAATGGACAACTTTAGTCCATTCTCAAATCTCCTGACCTTAAAATGGGATAACTCGGTAAACTTAGCCACGTATCTATCATCATTACTGTCTGTCTCAACTATGAACTTCGGGCCTGTCCAGTAGTGGCCGGAAAGTACTTGCCCATGAAGAGCTCATGGAACTCAATCCAAGGCATTGCCTCTATATCCCTAGAGGTCTTGGTCCAGTCCCACCATATATGAGACTCGCCTCAGCTGGAATGCGCCTGGCCGATCTTCGCCGTGATCGAAGGTAATATCCACGGCCTCTAATAATCTTCCTCAACCCGGCTGAAACCAATGGTCTACCACCATCGGGCCTCCCCGGAACTAGCCGGAGATGATGGACCGAATCTCCGAGGTTACCTTAATCTCCCTTACTACCATCTACGCCATTCGGCAATGGCAAAGAACAGCAGAACTCCTACGGCCCCTATGGCGGCCCATCGACGGGGTAAATTCAAGCAGGCCCACATCGCCCGGTCTCTCTCGTGGTCCTTCCTGAAACCTGACTAGCCATCTACACATGTCAAATGGCAACATAAGATCATAAAATTTCTATCTCGATCTAACTAGTAGTGCACATGCCAACTACTAATAGACTCAATCATCATGAATCGACCTGGCCTATCCTTATCTCTAGTGGTGTAATTTTCCAAACTACTACAATTCTATTCCATTCAATTTCATGCTAAGCTTGTCTTTACGAACCCCTAAGGTCATGTTCTTAACCCTAGTGTTCCACATGCAACTCACCATGCATAATATTCACACAATTCAATCACACATCATACATGTTAAGTCATCAAAATGCACAAAGAATCAGGATTCAAACTCGTTTCTCATCGGAGCCTTAGGCATCGATACCTAAGCTTCCGATACTCATGCCGTGATGCCCTTAACTCTGTTTTTTTTTTTATTTATTTTTGAATGAACAAGGATCATGAACAAAGGACTCCAAAATGCACAACACGCTGCATTGTGCCAGGTGGGTTGCGTGGGCATAAAGGCGCACATCGCACGCCCCCCGTCAGACACATACCGGGCGAAGCTGTCACACACGGGCGCACACCTGCCTACACCGCCCACAACCCACCTTATCGCAACACCATTCCCATGTGATGACACTTTAGGAAACCCCACCATGCCTGTGCTTACCGACACTCACTCTTTGGTTGCAACCCCAAAAGGCTAACCCATGTAGCGACACCAAGAATCATGTCACGACACCGAGCTGCCTATCCCATGTCACGACACCAAAAAGTGTGTCGCGACCCAACCTCGCATTCCTTGCAAATCACCCGTATACAATTCAAGGTCCATGTCGGCGACACTTCATCGACCGCTCTCTTTGCTACACGACATGAAAATCATAAACCCACTAAAGACCACCCGCCTCAAATTTCTAACCATGTTGCAACAGCAGAATTGATGTCGCAACTTGGGGCCAAGAAAACCAGATCATGCGCTCAGTGCCCGTGTCGTGGGCGCACGGTGTTGCTATTGCACGCGGCAGGGGGCCAAGACGCCAGCCGCACGCAATAACTCGACCGCGGCATGCATGCGCACTGCCATGCGTAAGACAAGACCCTATCGCGCGACACCACCTCGCTGTCACTACCTAGGAACCAAAAAAATGGGCAAGATTCATCTCAGCTTTCTCCTCTCGCATTTTCCCTTTCCTCTTCTTTTGTTCTACCCACCGCAAACCAATTTAAATCAACCTCATTCCTTGCCAAAGGCTACTTTCAAACTGAGAACTAAAAATTGCATATATTATACAAAAGAAAAAGTTTAGTTACAATTTGTATTTAATTACAAATTATAAAAATCTAGGTTTTCTCTCCAAAATTTACAAAATACAGAAATGAGGCAAAGTTTGGCCATTTCTTCGCCTCTAAGGCATCAGATGCGTCTTATCCCCAAGTGCACCTTCAGTACTTGAAATAATTTTTCCCTTGATAGGGTGAGTAATGCCCAGTAGTGAAATTTTCCTACATTGAGTTACTCGCCACCTAAGTGCTCATGCAATGGCAAACACACACATTCAAGTGAAATCGTGATTCCTACCCAAATGTCTACATGCCCAATCTCATGCCTCGAGTCCTCACCGACTCTCTCACACATGCTCGTGCCATGTATGAAAATTGTTTCCAAACAAATATATATGTTTTATAAGTGGACAACCCTCCGATATAGATAGTGGACATACTCCGATAATTTATTTTGTGGACAACCCTCCGATATAAATAGCGGACAAACTCTGTTAATTAATTTTGTGGACAACCCTCCGAATTTAATAATGGACATACTCTGATAATTAATTTTGGCCAACCCTCTGATGCAATGTCATGCACTCACACTCCATCGTCTGTTGTGCCCTGTGCACATGAAATGCACATGCCAATTTCATACAATACATATCAAATATCCTACGTGTAATGATTCAAATAAGTAATACACCCGCATGTTATTCATCCATAGCAACAACACAAAATTAAATTTCATGGACCAATAAACAACCAGAACGATCTTAGAACTACCTAAACACTACATTAAACACAATCGTGACCATCCGAAGGCAGTCCCCACACCCATTCCAGATTATCCGTAACAGTAAAAAATTTCCAACTCTTGTCCCAATCCCCGGGGACTGAAATACATGGCCATTTCGGCCCCAAACACTCCAACTATTAACAAGGTTCTTAAATAAGGACTGAAATAAGTAGGAAGACCTCACCTCCCTGAGTTTCCAAACTCCATTAATACCTACATTCCTACACGCTTGCCTTGCAGCTGGGGATCAATTTTGCCTCTTGTCTCGCCAGGATTCGACGAACCGATCGTCGGAAAATCTAGAAAGAAGTGAGAGCTTCTCACTCTAAAATCCCTCTTTCTCCCTCTCTCTCCTTCTCTTCTCCTAAACTAATTTGGCTCAAGATAATAAGAGAACTCATTCCACCTAATTTGCTACATGTCACATTCTACGGCCAATTTGAATTACACATTATCCCTTGGGTATCCATCTTACCATAGATTTCCACCCAATCACATGTTGCTATGCTTCTCATGCGTCCCACTGGTACCATGCTCGACTAGTTTCCACTTGACATGTGTCTCATCTTGATCCACTCAAAATGCGCCAAGTGTTTAGCACCACCTTTCTTGCCTCGAAAAATGTGAAATTCCGACTATCTTGAAATTCAACGAAATTCGACGTAGTAGCTAGATATCGCGAGATGATTTCAACGGTGAATTTTGTTTCATCATTTGAGATCTAGAAAAATTCCTGATTTTGATCAAAATTACCATTTTACCCTTTTCAGAAAATTTGAATTTTCTCGGGTTTTATAATGATATAATAAGGCTATTACTTCAAGACTAATGGTTTTATGTAACTTTTGATCATTAGTTGTCAGGTCTTCCATATGCCTTATAAAAAACAAAGTTATAAGGAACAAGGGTAAACAATTTTGAACCTTAAAGGTACCTCCGTCTTATTCATTTTATGGTTTTGTAGCACCTATCTGAAGGGGAATTCTGAAATAGATGTGATTATGAGTTATAAAGCTAAGTTGGTTGCTACAACCAACAATCCAAATATCCTAAGATCACATTACTTAACAGACCTTATTCCCTATAATTTTATACCTAAAGTTGGATTATGAAAAGTCTCAATCGAATTTGTTGAATTAAAATTCAACATCTACTTTTGTCTTTTCATTTAATTTTCTTAACTTATCTCCCTTCATAATAATTGATTCACGTATTGTGTTTCACTTTAAGATTTAACTAAGAGTAATTCATTCATCCTAGAATTGACAAATCATATAATTCAATCCATAATACCAAGAATATATATCTTAAAAGTTGTAGTATCTTTCTCTCCATTTTTTCATGGATAAAGATTTGTATATTTCTGGCTTAAGTAATTTTCTTATTATAGAAAATCAACCACTTCTAATTTTAGTAAATTGCTCGCTAGGTTCTGTAACTTATTCTAATTTAAAGGTTGTACTCACATGATAACCAAAGATTCCTAGTCTAGTTTTTGAATTATCTTGTCATGAGGTTGAATCATAATTTAGCTTGTCTTTCCTCTTTTAAGATAACTACTACAAGTAAGTCAAGCAACAATATTGAGATGTTTCGGATGTATCCAATTACTATAATTAGTTATATTTCCAAATTAAAGAATAAAAATGATCAAGCTTAGCCTTATGCATACTAACATAGTTGGAAATGACTACTTTAGATTTTGCCAATTATTGAACTTGCTGTAAAGACTCTAACGGGGTATTATATGGTTGAAGTTTTTCTACAAACTCAACCAATGCTTAAGGATAGATTTTGGTTTGGTGTAAAGTTAACCCATACTTGATAGGTGTTGTTTGACCTAATGTGTACAAGTACAAACTTGTATTCAAAGGTGAAAAGGTAAGCTTCATATAAAGTGAGTTGTAGAGGGCATCCATATATATTTAATATACAATTGTAAGAGATTGTCTAACACATGGTATCCTAAGCTAGGAGGACTAATACAAGGTGGTTTCTTTTCAAATTTGAGTTTTTGATGGAGAAACACATTCAATCAAGCTTGCTCACTCCTTTAACATTTTTATTTTTGTTTTTGGAAAAATTATCAATAAGAGCTAATGTTTGGAGACTAACTTATTTGTAAGTATTCGACTAGATTTTCCAAGCTTATTAGATGCATGTTTTTATTATTTTCCTAGTTAATAAGCTACGATCACAAAATAACTGTGTGAAAGAAGACTTTCCTAAACTTCAATTGATCACTCACTTGGTGACAATATTTCTTTTTGTTTACTTGGGGGCTTATGCCAACTAACATCATGATCATTGTCATGCTTTTTATGGATCCTCATTGAGGTTGCATAAATTGGATGACCAATTTTAGGGATACTTGGTTGTCCACACTTGAAGAGCTTTTGAAGTATGTATCCACTAGCCTCTTAATTTTGCTTGAGTGCCTCTATTATGAAAATTTTTTACTCTAAAGGAAGAGTCAAACACATCTAACTCATAGATGCTAAGCATATATGAACTCAAGTACACTCTTAACTATTACTATTTATGGTAGACATTTGTTTTTAATTCTTGTAGTTGATATTGCCTTTTTATTTCGCAACTCAGAATCTTTTGAATGTTGAAACAATTTTATACAACTTTAGGGAGGTATTATCATACAAAGCAACATGTTATTTACAACCAATTACTTCTATTATCGAAAGGTTTTCATCTTTTTTCTATATTTTTTATTGAACATAAGAATACACATCATAAAATGTGTAATTGAAAATCATTTTATTCAATGCATATGTACCTTTTTCAGACTTCGCCCATGCCATTAAACCTTCTATATGAGAATAGCGAAACTAAAACATATTAATAAAATGATAAATGTTTCAGTTTATGTAAATGATATAATACAAGCATGACCCATTTATTAAGATACTAACATTCATAATATGTATGAGTGTTATTTTATTTATTTTAATAATGTACAAAATCTCCAAATTTGATACAAATATATTAAATATTCATTCATTAAAAAACGTTATATTTAATAATTCTTCAAATGCAGGGACTGAAATTTAAAATGTCCAAAAATAAAAGGCATTATTTGTTTAAGAGGCATCTCTTTCCATTAAATTAATTCTTATGTTTTCTTCTTATATTATTATCAACCTATAATTATTTTTGACAATTTTATCTCACTTGCAACTACATTACACTCATAAATCTTAAATCAATGAATTTATTTTTTTTAAGGACCTATGCATATTTTGGGATTTATCAATTTAAAGAATTTTTTAACAAAACATGGACATTTAATAACATTCAATTACATAAGTACTTTTCAATTTAACTAAATTAAAAATAAATAAATTTCAAATCTTTAAAATTTGAATATTTAGGGGTTTTATTAAATATATTAAAGAAAATAGTGTGACTCTAACATGTGATCTGAAATACATTTCAGATCAAATAAATTTTGAGCAATTTTGGTGTACGAAAAACATATAATAAGACCTATGGATATTTCTCAATCATTGAATGTTTTCTTATATAGATTAATTATTTAGAAACAAGTAGAAAGAAATAAGTAGTTTGAATTTTTTTTTTAAAATCAACAATAAATAAGTACTCAACATTTAGTCTATTTACATGTTAAGTCTTCTCTTAGATCTATAGAAACTTCATTCTTTCTTAATCTCAACTCTAGACTCCCAACCCAAAATTTTCATATTCGAACTAGTAAACAAGATTAGAAATTTAGAAAGTATACCGCAAATATCTAGAATGAAGCTGTTGAAAGAGGCTCCCATAGACCTTGATCATCAAACCCTTAATCTCCATTTCGAACAAAGTGGAGGAAGGGGAAATGGGGATGAGGGAGAGGGGGAGGACACACCCTGCCTCACAGGCGGGTGTGCCACCACTTACGTATCTTCCCGCCGTTATTTCTAATGACTAGAGAAGATGAGGTGTTAAAGGTTTCGCTTGCCGGAAGCCTCGATTTTTTTTCTTTCTAAACTTGTTTTATAGTACTCGGCAAAGATACGCCGATGCAGAGTCCCAAAATCCCCGATATGGCTACACTTTTAGAATATGGCGTTTCTTTCAAAAGAGTCGTTATCACATATTTTTTTATAAACTAAAACCATGTATATATATATACATCACTTATAGTTCCAAGTATTTTCTTACAAAAGTTAGTTAATACAAATACTTATAATAGAAGCCTGAGGTGAATCCTAATAGTGTCCTAGTTATCCTACGTGCCTATATCTAAAAATAGCTTTTAAAACAGAAAAAAATGAGCTAAACGAGCTCAAGAAGGTATGTTTGTTTTTCGAAAATGTCTTCAAAATCTAAAACTACCTTTTACAAAACATTTTTAGAAAACCTTACTTGCTTTGCAATAAAAGTTTTCAAAACTTTCGGGAAAGCCATGTTGCTTAAAGCTTAGTCTTAATCAAAGTGCTGCCATAGAGTAAGTTTCTAAACTTTATAAAACCACTGGCTTGCTTCGTTTTGAAAGTTTCTAGAACTATACTTATAGTTATTTGCTTGTTTTAAAAAGTTTCTAAAAACTCTTTAGAAACTTTTAAAGCAAGCAAGCAAGCATAGTATGAAATTTTTTTTGGAACTTTCAAAGCAAGCAAGCAAGTAGTTTTATCAAAGGTTTTAGAAAGTTTTAAAGCAAAGCAATCAAGCAGTTTCTGAAAAGTTTTAGAGACTTTTATAGTAAAGCAAGTAAGGTTTTCTGAGAATGTTTTGTAAAAGGTAGTTTTACAGTTTTGAGACATTTTTTTTTTAGAAAAAGCAAGCCTTTTATAAAGCATGTATTGACTACTGCCACGCCTGACGCAGACATAATAGATTCTCCCCAATTTTAGTATAAATGTTGTATTAACTAACTTTTGTAAGAAAATATTTGAACTTGTGAGAAGGTGTATATGTATGTACATAGTTTTGGTTTAAGTGAAATAAGGAGTTTGAGGCTCTTTGAAGTTAAGTTTTCATATTACTATGTTTTAGTAAAGTGTAAAACTGTATTTACAGTGTTTTGGGATATGTCCCAGATGCAGATACAGGTTACGAAATTCTTTATAAAAATCACAAGTTTAGAAAAGAAAAAAAAATTTATACGGGTTTTCAGCAAGCAAACACGGCTTCGCTTCACAAGATTATCTAGTCGCTAAAGTAACGGTTTGGGGTTATGTGGTGGCACACCACCCCGCTATTGCGGTGGGGAAGTCAAGCTGGTAATGAGCGTGATCTTAGGAAACTTATGTTGTTGGGCTAACTATAATTTATACACTATTGGCAACCATGCATTTTCAAATTCAAAGTACATACATATTAAGTGTTTCAAAGTATTAAACAGTTGATTTTTGTGAATAAAGCACTAAGTCAGGCAGAGGACGTCGAGATCATCCTAGGAGAGCCATTCTAGAGGCTTTTGAGCGTCCTGCAGTACCTGAGGGAGTTGAACACGCAGTTGGTTCTACTACCGCCTCCATGAATCAGCCTCCAGAGACAGGTCAGGCTAGACCATCTGGGCCACCAGAGGGAGCTCAAGTTCTAGGATTGTTTACTGTAGAGCAGGTGGCACAGATTGCTTAGATAGTGGCTATAGCGACTTGTCAGCAGTCGCAGCCTCAACCACCTCCGCCGCCACCCAGAGAGGTTCCTAAAGAGCTTAGAGGTTTATAAAAAGAGCATAGAAGTTGGGTGCCAAGCCATATGATGGAATGTGGCAATCCAGAGACCTGTACCATTAGGGTGAGAGGAGAGTTTCCTTCGCAAGAGATCCGTTAGTCTCGTAAAGAGTAGGTAGTCAGAGATATTAGAGTTATGATTAGGGGACAGGAGTTCCAGCGGATCTTGTGTCCTTAGATATGAGGGATTTTGATATGGTTCTCAGCATGGATTGACTGTCTCGCTTACAGGACACACATTGTTAAAAAAGGAAGCAGTTGCATAGGCCAGTGGAAATTGAGGCAAGTTCAGGAATACGTAGAGAGTTACCAAGAGATGGTCTTCGCCATGGCGTAGGATGCCGTAAGGGTTGTCGGTTATCTAGCTTAAGTGGTGGAGATGTGAAATGAGCAGACTCTTAAGTGGATGAAATTCTAGTGGTTAGAGAGTTCCTAGATGTATTCCTAGTTGATATTGTAGGATTACCTCTAGATAGAGAAGTGGAGTTCACCATTGATTTGATCCCAAGGACTGAGCCCATTTCCATTCCTCCTTATAGGATGGCTCCTGCAGAGTTGAGGAGGCTTAAGGCTCAGTTAGAAGAATTGTTGACTAAGGGATTCATTCGGCCAAGCATATCTCCATGGGGAGCTCTAGTTCTCTTCGTGAAAAAGAAAGATGGGAGTTTGTTGCTTTCAGATAGATTATAGCAAACAACAGAAGCTACCATCCAAGAATCGCAGATCCACTCCCTAGGATCGATGAGTTATTTGATAAGCTCCAAGGTTCTTAAGTGTACTCTAAGATAGATTTGAGGTCGGTATCACTCACTGAGGCGCAGAGAGGCTGTTCCAAGACATGCCGCTTGCTTAACTAATGCCTCGCAACGCTTATGGATTTGATGAAACTGTGTATTCCAAATTCAGATTGGATAGGTTTGTCATAGCCTTTATCGATGATATCCTAGTGTGGTCTGTTTAGTCTAAAGGAACATCCAAAGCACCTGAGTCAGAAACTCTAAGGGAGCTGCAGAACTGTATGCCAAGTTGAGTTGTGTGCAAGTTTGTCACATAGTAGGCATTCCTAGTCATGTGATCTTTAACCGGAGGGGGTGGGAGTGTGGATCCCTGTAAAATAGAAGGTGTTGTAGCCGCAAAGAATGTGCTCTGGTTAGCTTCCTTGGTTTAGTAGGTAATATGTGAAGTTTGTCAAGGGTTCTCCGTGGATATGTTCCCCCACCGACCGAAGTCGATATGAAAGATGTCAAGTATGATTTGGGGTAGATAATCGCGCCAGAGTTTCGAGGAGTTAAAGGGTAGATTGACTTCAGCTCCAGTTCTAGCTTTACCCAATGGGAGAAATGGGTTTGTGGTTTACAGTGATGCTTCTACAGGCTTGGTTGTATTTGACGCAGAATGATGTAGTAGGATTGCTGTGATGCCTCTAGCAGCCTAAAGAAGCATGAGGAGAATTACCCTACACACGACTTAAAGTCAGAGTAGTCTGTGTTTGCATTTGAAGATATGGAGGCATTACTTAAGATGCTCCTCATAGATCTTGGCGGCATCATAAGAGTCTTCACATATTTCACCCATAAAGAGTTAAACTGAGAGAAGAAGATATGTTTAAGTTGGATTAAGGACTACGATCAGACTATTGAGTACCATCCAGAAAAGCTAATGTCGTAGCAGAGGCCTTGAATAAGCGGCTGTAGAGTTCTTTGTCTCATATGAGATCAGTTATCTTCCACCGATGGTGGATTCGAGAGCTTTAGGGTGATATCGAGGCCGAGGGATTTAGGGAGCATTGTTAGCTATATTTCATGTTAGATTCCTCCTAGTGGATCGATTCAAAGGTGGCACAGGTGTGATCCATATGATTGCTTTTAAGGAAGAGATAGAAAAGGGAAAGAAAAGGTGAGTTTCAAATCGAGATGATGACATGATAAAGGAAAGGGCAGATCAGGTGCGTCGTAGTACATGAAATAAGCAGAGACATTGCGGTTAAGACATTCATATGCTTATGCTATGCATCTAGGTAGTACCAAGACGTACAGGATCGTGAAAGAACATTACTGGTGGAATGGGATGAAGGAAGAGATCAGTAGGGTTTCATCTCCGGGATGCCTAACCTCACACAGTGGCGCACTCATCGAGGGCCCATAAAGAAGATACAGTTACTCCCTATTCAAGTATGGAAATGGGAGAAGATCACTATAGAATTTGTGACAGGTCTTCCATGGACTCGGGAGGCAAAGACGATGCTATATGGGTGGAGAAGACTGATGAAGTCCGCCATTTTCAAGAAGTACGTCGAGATTCGAAAAGTCGGGCCCGGGCCAGATGTGGATGAGATAGTGAGACTTCATGGGGTTCTAGTTTTGATAGTTTTATATCGAGACCCCAGGTTCACATCCAAAGCTGCCTAGTTTTGTAGGAAGCCAGTACTCACCCTTCATCTAAAGACAACATTTCATCCTCCTCGATGACGCTAGATATGCCGAGAGCTCAGGGTGACGGAATTTGGTGGGATTCGATACCCATTTCAGACCGACTGAGTCCCGTCGCCAATACTATCGGTGCCAAGATAGATGGCTCCATTTGAGGCTCAGGATGGTAGAAAATGTAGGACCTTAGCAGGCTGGATGAGGTTGGTGAAAGGAGATCAAGTAGCCCCCG
This sequence comes from Tetrastigma voinierianum, assembly GCA_016808115.1. Lineage (NCBI taxonomy): Eukaryota > Viridiplantae > Streptophyta > Magnoliopsida > Vitales > Vitaceae > Tetrastigma > Tetrastigma voinierianum. The sequence continues at coordinate 34,133 of JAEQBH010001892.1, read as the reverse complement.
ACTAGTGCAGCACTCACTTCAGAGAAAGTGAAAAGTTGTTCATGATAACTCTGAAGATAGCAAGAGATAGACAGAAAAGGTTATGTGTGGACAACCGTCAGAGAGATTCTGCGCTCAAAGATAGGTGATCGGGTCTTTTTGAAGATTTCCCTTGAAGGGTTTTGAGATTTGGGAGGCGAGGCAAGCTCACCGAGATTTATAGGACTTATGAGATTGTGAGCAAGGTGGCCGTAGTTTACGGTGTTGAAGCTGTCCCTGTGTTATCTAGGGGGATTCATGACACATTCCATGTGTCGATGTTACAGAAGTACATCCTGCATCCTTCACATGTAGCCGAGAGCGCCAGTAGCCAAAGGAACCCGAATTTATGAGGGAAACACCTATATAGATCAGATAGCAAGGAACAGGTGCTGAGAGGCAGGCCTGCTAAGTCCTTTGGAGAAATCATGAGAGAGAGAGGCCACCCGGGGAGCCGTAGGCCTCGTATGCGCCCAACAAGATTATCAACTATTTCGATTATGGTATTTTCCTTTTCTTTAAGTTTAGTTTTGTTCATTTTGAGGACGAAATGTTCTAAGGAGGGAGGATTTGTAATGCCCGAATCGAGAGGGTTAATACGATTTTAATATAGCAAGTAGGGACATCACATATAATGCACCAAGGGGCTTCTTCAAATATTTGAGTGCCATAGTAGTCTTTTTGAGAAGTTGTTTTTAAGGATAAAATTGTAAAGTTTTCAAGCATTGTGAAACACTTTTGCGATTAAGGAGAAAATGGAGGAGGGTGAAAGTACAAATTATGGAGTTTTCAAAGGATAATAATAATAATAAATTGCGAGAATGTTTTGAGGGAAACCTAGAAAATTCTCTAGATTTCGGATAATGGCTTGATTGCGTTTATTAATTGTCTACGCAAAATCTAGTGACCTAGAAAATTTTGGTCGAATTCTGAGATAGTCAAAATATTTTACGATTTTCTTAGTGATAAGCCGTCTGTGACTTTAGGGACGAGATTTTTATGAAAATTTCAGAAGTCAGAAAATGGCTTGAGCTAAGTTCATTAAAAATAAATTGAACTGAAAAGAAATAAATTGTTTCGAAGAAAACGGTTTCAAAGAATGAGGCAATGAACCATTATCCCAAATAATAGTAGGAAAAGAAAATAATAATAATGATAATAATAAAAAAAAGATAAAATCAAAAGGGACGGACAGAAGGTTGTCTAACGGAGAGAAAGAGAGCTTGAGGAAAGAGAGATTTTAGAGAGAGAAACTTATCTCTGAATCTCGTCATCCGGACCGTAGATTTTGTCGGGCCGGCGAAGTTGGTCTCTGCGACGAGGCCTGTGTGGAGTGCCAAAAAGCAAGCGTTTCGTCGAGCTCCCGCGAGGTAGGGAATTTTCCTACTTGTGTTATTTCTAGCCTAAAGGCTATGGAATGACTTGAAATTTTCTTAGAAGCCGTGAGATGCCATAAATTTCAGTCCCAAAAATTTTGGACTGAGTTTAGGAATTTTCGGGATTGTTTTCAGACAGTTCGGGCTGAATTTTCGTACAGTTTTTGGACAGTTCGGGTTAAAATTTCAAGATTGTATTCGGACAGTCCGGACAGAATTTTAAAAAATATTTTTGGGTGTTTTTAGACTCTATGGAAAGTCCCTTGAGTCTAGAATCTAGCCATATGCCTATGAATAGCATTTGGTGCCCACATATTTTCTGAAAAATTTAATTATAGCACCAAGTGTGCAAATTGCTTGGTTGTGCTGACGTGTGTGGTCCTATTACATGAATGTATGGGGTAATAGCGGAGGTGAGAGAATGTGAAGTCGTGCTCAATTCTTTGTAACTTAGGAAGAAACGAGTGTTCTAAACTCGGTTTTAAATACTAATGTATTGTTTATAAATCGTTTTACATTGGTATGTTATGGTTTTAAATTGTTAAACCATATTTCAAGCAAGCAATGATTTTAAATTATTAAACCATATTTCAAGCAAGCAATGGTTTTAAATTGTTAAACCACATTTCAAGCTTATAAATCAGGCCTTAAGAAAATCCCTAGTTTAAGCAAGCATACCGGTCAGAGGTATTCCGTATGTGCACGGTGAAGTTAGGACATGATTTTATTGCATTTTATATTTGCCTAGTCGGAAAACTTAGCTCATGCATTATGGCATATTAGAGGAGGACGTGTACTACAGGAGTATATATAGGGTTAACGCTAGCTAGAGTATGGTGAAACGTAGACACGAGGTCTCCACTCATATTTACCGAGAAAAGGTGATGTGGACACAGGTCCTTACTTAGGCACGAATTAAAGTGCTCGGGTTTCTCGTGTTTACTACAGGAGTGACAAGCAAGAAAGGCCTCAAGTGGTTGATCTTCATTTATAAACATCTCTCATACAGTTTAAAAATAACCACTGGTAAGCAAGCAAGCATATTATGAAAAGTTTTTAGAAACTTTTAAAGCAAGCAAGTAAGCATAGTATGAAAAGTTTTTAGAAACTTTCAAAGCAAGCAAGCAAGTAGTTTTATGAAAGGATTTATAAACTTTTAAAAACAAAAGCAAATGATGATTTCTGAAAGTTTTAGAAACTTTTATAGCAAAACAAGTAAGGTTTTCTAAAAATGTTTTGTAAAAGGTTGTTTTACAATTTTGAGACATTTTTCAGAAAAAGCAAGCATTTTATAAAGCATACACTCATTGAGCTCGTTTAGCTCATTATTTTCCTGTTTTGAAAACTATTTTCAGTGTTACCGAATACGATCGGACTATTTGGGACATATTAAGATTCTCTTGACTTCTAGTATAAATGTTGTATTAGCTTCTTTTGCAAGAAAATACTTGGAACTTGTATAGTTATTGTATATGTATGTATAGTTTTGGTTTATGAAAATATGATGAGCTGAGGCTTTTGAGAAAGTGTTCTTTGGTTCCCATGTTTTAAAGAAGTGTAAAGCTGTATATACGAGGTTTTGGGATATGTCACTGTATCTGGATATTCTTGCTACTTGAAATTTTATAAAATCCTGAAGTTTAGAAAGAAAAAAAATTATATGGGTTTCAGCAAGCGGCTTGTGGCTTAAGCAACGGGATTCTCTAGTGGTTGGAGTAACGGTGGGGGTTACGGTAAAGTTGTTGACCACGCCCCCTCTTGGTTAGTGCCACGTGGGTGTTATGAATCAACAAAATTTATACCCTAAGTCTCCTACTGTTGTATAGTGTAACTACTGCGAGTATAAGCGACTCTAGGATCGAACACGAGGATGGGTTTTCTTCATACCCAGAATGATTTAAAGTAGGCTCGAAAATGGTGAATTTGTTTTGGATTTTAGGATTTGGTGTAAAATTGTGTGGAGTTGATGTTGTGGAGGTGAAATAAAATAAAATAAACTAAAATAAAGTGTAAGAAATCCTTGAAGTGTTGGGGCGATACTAGGGTTACAAAGGTCCTCGGGTTCATTTCCTCGCGTTGGGGAGGATGACCTATGGTCATTCCCGAGCAGGCTCTTCATTTAACTTTAAAAACTAAACCTAATAATTTTCCTTTTGATAGAAAGCATTTATTTAGCATTTATGGTTCCCTACGATATGAAAATCTATCACCTTGACCCATCTAAATTGATTCGTAAAGGCGACTAATGAATCTGGTGGATCTAATAATAGCATCAGCAGCCTAAAGGTACAAGTATTATTAAATGAGGATGCATCTACGAGTGAAAATATAACCCATAACCTACCTCCGGTGGCTCGTAAGTAGCAACTAATGGATATCGAGTGTATCTAAAAATCTAGAATACTGCTTGAACTCCTAAAAGCTTGCCAAGTATTGGCCCGAAAGAGAGTACATCGAAGAGCTTTAAACTGAGTTGCAAATTTGGGAACGAAATGTCAAAACCTCTTTGCGTGAAAAGCAGGGCAAAGTAGAGCCTTGCTTCCCAAGCCTAACCCTCTTCTTCCAAGGTTTAGAGGCTGGCTAAACATCCTTTGAGTTGTCATCCTCGAGGGTGTGTTTAGTTACCTAGAAAGTGAGAGAAAGGAGGAGAGAGAAGAGGCGAGTGAAAGCGAAAAAGCAGGACCGTGTCAGATCACTTGAAGTCAAGTTAGGTTACAAATTGTTCATAAAATGGCTTATGTACTTACAAACAGGTGAAAATACCAATCTAACCTAAATGGTATAATTACAGTGAGGGTATAATTGAAATGAACCAAAACGGGGTCGTTTGGCACACAAAACGGGGAGCCGGATCGTTCATTTACAGGTGGGAAATTTTGGCCTATGTAGCGAAATTTCGCTACACCTTCTTAAATTCGCTATGTAGAATTGCTATATATAGCGAAAATTTCATGTAGCGAGAAATTTAAGCTGTAATTACGAAATTTACGTATTATGCAATTTTCTATAATAGCGAAATTGCCCCAGTTGCTCCTGCTTGCTCCTAGATCAACTTCTTCATTCCTGGCTTGATGCAATTGAAGATAAATCATACGAACTTGATGTAAATCAGCTGAACTTCGATATGCTTAGATTGATATGATAGAATAGGTTCTGAAACCTGCAAAACTACCTAGCTTGACCTCGAAATACAATCGGTAGTACGAAAAGGGACCTACGTGTGAATCGAAACTAGCCCAGTAAGATTAGTACACAAAAAGTACTTAGAACCTATCTTAAATAGGGTTCAAAATAGCACTTTTTGGGCACTAATCACACCCCCAACCGACACATTGCTAGTCCCGTAGCAATGCCAGAAGTAGCCAACAAGTAGATAACAAAAACATGGGAGGTCAAAAAGGTTTGTGCAAGTAATGCAAGCCTGTGATGAGATTCACGAAAACCTAAGCTAAAAACTATCTCGAAAGAATGAAAACTATACCGCGTTGACTGACCAACAAGCTCCCATCTCGAGGCATGAACCAAGCTCTTCTACAAAATGCTACGGGTTTGTTTAATCAGATCTCAATCATAAACTACAGCTTGTATGCTCTCCACACAAGTAGAAACCCAATGCCGTAACCTTGTATTTAACAACTAAATAGATAAGGACCTACCCCTTATTACACAATTCTTTTTTTTTGTTGTAGGGTGCAATGCTGAGGGTTCGACTTCACGAAGTCAGTAGCGGGGATTAGGGACTCCTGACCGGTGAAGGTTTAGGGTTGAAGCCGCGAGGATCTTTCGACCACTTAAACTACATAGGTTTTCACCCCCAGGACTTCGAATGATTTCAAGCCTCCAGCACCTACAACTTGCTAAAACTCCACTATCCACAGGTGTGAACCTTAGAAGTCAGCGACTCCCGACCCCGGTAAAGGTTTAGAGACCTTAGGAGCTTTAAAGGCTTTTGCCATATACCCCTCGGGCCAGTGCTCGGTTTCAAGGCAAAAACAATGTGATTCTATTCTTTTCTTTTCTTTTCACTTTCTTTTTCTCTTCTTTTTATTTTGGAAGACACATTGACCTTATGCATGAGTTACACAACCTATTCAAGGGAGTAAACGACACTAGGTAAGAGGTTTACATCGTAGAGGGTTTTGTCTTGTTCTTAGCCTATCAACAACAAGGACCTAACGTGCTCGGTGTGTGGTTAGCTAAAGGTGGAAGAGACAGGTTAAATACAATAAGAAGTTTACTAGTTATCCACTTAACTCGGCATAGGACCCTTCTAACGTTGACATCATTAGGAAAGGCTTAAGTTCAACACATTGCAAGGCTAGTCATTATCATATACAAAAGTTAATTAAATAAAAAAAAAATGTGGGTCGCAATAGAAAATGCAAATACGCTATAAAGCTTTTAATATAACGAAAAGGCTGATATAAGCTTATAATAGTTGAACCTGATACCATAGGTAAGCAAAATAACCTTTACTATTGGCTAATACATCTTATGAATAGTTCCATACTGAGACAAGTGGCCCGATTGATAAAAGCTAAAACAACCTGGTAAAAACAAAACAAAAACATAAGTGCTATAAATGCCACTTAGACGCTAACTCTCTGACAAAGTATCCTTTGTGTCCTCACTAGGTAGGGATAGGAGCGTAGAGAAGGGAAGTGTGACCACCTCGCGTGTGGGTGGATCGAAGCTCACTGCGGCGGCCGCGAAACACGTCAAGCTCTTTGAAGGCGTCTGACGGATTTGGTCATGGTAGTGGGTTTGTATAGGCTCTGTCACGATAGCGGAGGAGACAGGTGCTTTGTATCACGAAGAAGAAATAGCACGATTACGTGTGAGTGACCTCGGCGGAGCCATACGCTCGGCCAATCTTGTCACGAGAATCGTAAAGATGCGAAGTGGCGGCACATGTGCGGATGGCATCCATAATAGCAGTAAATCCACAGAAGTATGAGGATGTGCTCGGATGGCTGTTGTGACATGGAGGACCAGGAACTGCGAGTCTCGGGAGGCGGGAGTAGTATGAGGGATGGATCAGAGAGGCTGAGGTCCTCTCCACCTCCTGGCAGGACCGTTTGCTCATCCCACAAGCGAGTCCTACATAATCTGTCCCGACTGACCTCACGCTGGTGAAAAGAAGAGAGTGGCATAGATGGGTCATGGCTCAGGGATACGATCACGGACTGACTCTGCTTGGAAGCCTTTCGATCTGTGACTCCTCAGGAACCAAGGTGCTATAAGACATGGCATAACAGCCTCGGCATCCAAAAAGTGGAATAGCCTGCTTTAGAGACGGGTACTTACGGTGGACCTTCTCTTCGAAGTGAAGAAAGGCGGTCATAACAAGCTGGGATTAAACCCCGAACCCCTCGGATGTTTGATCTGAGCCTCTAGAATGGCTCTGCTTTGCAAATAATCTTTGACGGGAGCAGATTAGACCGAAGTACATGGTGCATGGGAAATATACGGAGGAAAGTATCTGTGAAAAGGATGAACTTCATTCTTTGTATCTCGAGAGAGCGAGCGAACCATTTCTCTAGGTGAGGGGTGGAGTTAGCCGTAACTACTAGCGTGCCGCGCCGTGATATCTCGAAGCCCAGCATCCTGCATCGCCACTGATAACAAATGAAGTCAAAGATTCGATTGGACACTCCCGGATGTCATGGTATGGTAAAACTCAAGAACCAAGAAGGAATACCCGTGACCAACGCATAGAAATATTTGAACCGGGCCCGCCGCGCCGTATCATGCACTCTCCCGAAAGTCCGCGGCACTCACCACATTTCCTCGGGTATTAAGCGTCATGCCAAATAGTGGACGCCAATCCTCGGGGCGGGATAACCGAGGCGAAGGATCGCAAGTGTGATCCCGGCAACCGGACCGCAAGGCTCGGGGCTAGGGAACGCGAAGACTCCCAAAGTTAGATATCCGCCCTCTTGAAGGCGCCCTCCGCGGAGTCGTGGATGCATAAGAGAGGCGCAGTCCCACCCGCATGGTATCGTCTCGATGGGGGCTCAGCATCTTGGGACTGGATATCGCCAGAGGTCGGACTCGTGATCATGGTCGTAGCGGTGGCAGCAGCGAGGTGTTTCCCGCACTGAGCCGGAGAGTGGCCTCGTCAAGTGCTTTGAAGTGCTCGCCATCTCTCGGGTGTGGGTACCTGGTCTGACCCCTAGGTTTGAATACGCCTCCGCTGCAGCGAACTACACCGGAGGCTAGCTATCGAACCGGGCAACCCGGCGCCTGAGGGGCCAAACAGCGCAAGTACCGACCGCCCGACATCGGCGCACGGTGAGGTGGGAGGGGATGCCAGCAGGCGGAGGCGCGGCAGAGGTGGCCTCGTATAATACTGGTGTGCGGCCTGCCGAAGTGCAAGGCTTGCGCTGGGGTGAGGTCTGAAAGAGAATGAGGGGGAGGGGCCTTTTTAATGGTGCATACGGGCAACTAAAGGGACCCCTGGCAGCCGAAGAGCCGTAGGGGGCGAAAATTCGCTACTGGGAGCTAAAATTCGCTATTGTAGCGAAAATTCTGCCCTGCACCAGCATTTCTCCTTCAAAAGAAAAACAAAAATAAAATAAAATAAAATAATAATAAAAAAAACACAAGTCGTATGATATCAAAGAAGGTTTTGATTAAAAACTCGAAATAAATAAAAATACTAAAAATAAAATAAATAAAAAATTGACCAAAAAACAAAACAAAATTTGAGCCATAGCTTGTCTCGCAGACCAAACCAACTCGTGCTGGGCTGGAATGTCTGGCCATGAGGATCAAGGAGGGATATCTCCTCCTCTTCCGCAAAGTGGCGAACAACATAGGGCTTGACTCGTTGCCCGTTAACCTTGAATACTCTCTTGTCTTTCGGGTTGAGAAGGTCAACCGAACCATTCAAATATGCTTGGTGGATGATAAATGGCCCGTCCATCGCGATTTGAGTTTGCCTGAAACATGGAGTCAATCAGCACAGAGGACTCGATCCCCCGATTGAAAGTTCTTCCGGCCATGAGTCACCGCCACTTCTTCCGCCTATCCCTAAAATTTTGAACCAGCGAAGGCCGTTTCTCAAATTTCTAACTCATCAATCTCAAGCATTCTTTCAGCTAACTCGACCATATCCATGTTCAAATTTCGTATTGCCCACCATACCTTGTATTCGATTTCTATTGGTAAATGGCAAGCCTTGCCATAAACTAAGCAATATGGGGACATGCCAAGGATGGTCTTGTATGTTGTTCTGTATGCCCACAATGAGTCTTGAAGATTCAAAGACCAGTCCTTCCTGCTAGAATTAACAACTTTCATCAGATGGTTCTATTTCTCTATCATAGCTCCACTCGACCACCTGCTCAGATGATACTGGTGGCTACCAGGCTTAACACCATATTTGGATAAGAGTTCTCAAAGGGTTTTTACAAAAGTGAGAACCTCCAACACCGAGCACTGCTTTGGGAACCCCGACCAGAGAAAATGTTCTCCTTCAGAATTTAAGCACCGCTTGTGGTCACCGCCTTCGCATGGCACCAAGCCACCCACTCGACACGTAGTCCACCCCCACAAGGATGTGCCACAAATACAAGTAGAATGGTCCCATGAAGCCGATGCCCCATACATCAAACAATTCAACTACTAAAACAGTTCAAGGGCATCATGTGACGACGGAAATCTTTCCCAGCCTTTGCACTTATCACATTGCTTCGTACATGGTGTAGGCATTCTAAAACAATGACGACCAATAAAAGTTCGAACGCTAAAGACTTATGGCTGCTTTTTTGTGAAGTTTAATGTTCTCCACACCCATTGTCATGGCAATGGCCGAGAATTCCTTCCCCGTTTCCGCACATTTCCTATTATCCCGATCAAGACAATACTTGAAACAAATAAGACTCCTCCCAATAGTATGAATGAACCTCGTATGCAGTTAACTTCTCGTTCTATGTCGCCCACTCCACCGGTACCTCCCGCGTTACTGTGTAATCGTAATGTGAGCATACCATGGTGCTATACTCACTGTCAGTAGAGACTCCTCAGGAAATTCATCAAATATGGGAGGGCCGTGGTACAGGTGCTATGGTTAACTGAGATGATCACAACAATGTTCCCTCTACACCCTTCTTATCTCTAATCCGGATGTTGAACTCAGAGTAATGTAACCCATCTAATAAGCCAAGCCTTGGAATTCTATTTTGTGAGTAGATATTTTAATGCTGAATGATATGTGAAGATTACAATATTTGACCCAATCAAATAAGATCGGAACTTATCTAAAGCATAGACCACCGCTAACAATTCTTTCTCCGTAGTAGTGTAGTTTCTCTGAGCTTCATTTAACGTTTTGCTCGCATAATACACCACATACGGCTTTCCTTCTACTCTCTGTCCGAGAACCGCTCCCGCCAAAGAAGGTGTCACTAGCATCGCACATTACCTCAAAAGGCGCCGCTTAGGGGCCTCACAATGGTCGTAGTCAAATATGCCTTAAGCTCATCGAACTTCTCTTGGCATTCAAACTTTGCATCTTTTCAAGGAGCTCAGAAATGCTTAGCAATTTTCGGTAGTTCCCTGATGAACCTCGCGATAGAAGCCCCGCATGTCCCAAGAACGCTTTAACCGCCTCACATTAGTAGAAGATGGAAATTTCGAGATCACCCTACCTCGCTTTATCCACTTCCACCCCTCTCGAAATGATGTGCCCCAAACACTAAGTGCCCCGATTTACCATAAAATGGCATTTTTCCCAGTTTAGTACTAGGTTCTTTTCGATGCACCTGTGGAGGACAGTTTCCAAATGGACTAGGCATTCATCAAAGCTTTCCCCGTAAACTATTATGTCATCCATATAAACCTCCATAATACGCTCCACCATGTCACTAAAAATACTGAGCATACAACGCTGAAAAGTGGCCGAGGCATTGATAGACCGAAGGGCATCCTCTTATAGGCATATGTACCAAAAGGACAAGTGAAAGTGTCTTTCCTCGATCATCTATAAAATGATCTCGATCCGAAATAATGACACCCATCTAGAAAGCAAGAGAAGGGATGATATGATACTCCTCTGGTGGATCATCGGCAGTGATCCTAATCTATTTGTCTTCCTGGGAATCTATGACCCAACTAAGAGCAAATGAGGCATCTTTCTATTGAGTCGATAGATCTTTATTAGAATTGACTTATTGACTTACTCGCCGAAGAGGTATGATGCGATTTAGATGCATTTCTCACTTATCATCTTTTGTGAGAAGTAGGATTCAAATCTCCTTATACCGTTGAACCACTGATTCCTCTTCAAGTAGATATGATGGTGCATGTGGTCGGGCTGATGCTCAATCGGAAATCTTCCATTCGCTTAAGTTTTGTTCCCGTGGGAGAGTTTGAATAAACTTAACCTATTGTGGATTGCTCAATAGTGAAGAAATCACTACTAGATAATGCATTTTTCCTCCTAAAAATGCATATTTCAATTCTATAGTTAGGGGCTTAAGATCTAACTGTTGAGGACCTTGTTCCTCACTTCCAGTAAGTAGAAGTAACACTTCAACCTTTCTTCTCCATTGCCCATGCAGTAGGCTCACTTTCTGAAGCTTCTGTTGGTCTTCATTACTGTCAACCAACTCCCTGGTTAATACATCTTGCACAAGGTACTGCTTGCTTGTTCTAAAGGAGGGCCTTATCAGATAAACCTCACATTGTCATCCTCCGCTGTGCATGTGCTGGTTAAGATGGAAGAAATTAGGCCTCTGGCGGTCATATTTCCAAAGGTTAATGATCACCCCATTCCGACTAACACGATCGCATTGAAGTGGCCAAAAATGGCCTTCCAGATGATTGGCACATGGCAGTCTTTACCGCGACCGGCTCCGGTATCAAGCACTACAAAATCCATCGGTAGAATTTGTCCAATTCTGATTCAAAACATCCTCAACTGTCCCCTTTGGTATTTTGATGGACCTATCAGCTAGAGACAAAGTGATAGTGGTTGGCTTAAGTTCGCCTAGCCCAAGCTGCTGGTACATGGAAAAAGACAGTAGATTAACACTTGCCCCTAAATCTAGCAATGCCTTTTCCACACAAGTGTCGCCTATGTTAATGGAGATTGTAGACACCCGCATCTTTATACTACAGAGGCCCTGCACACACGATGGCACTCACTTGCTCACCAAAAGGCCTTTATTCACATTAAAGCCTTTATCAAAGTATATCCTCTGAAAAACTTTGCATAATGGGACTTGTTTTGACTGTGGTTCTAGAAGGAGGGATGGTTAACCTTCTACTCCCGCCACACTTTAAAATTCTGCTTAAGCGAATCTAATTTCTTTTTCTTGAAGGGTTCTGTGGGAAAGGAGGGGGTGCACTATGTTTTACCTCTTCCCCGCTCGGTACTTCTTCCCATGGTTCAACCACTATGGGAGCTTTCTTGGCTAGTTCTGGGACTACTGGTCTCAGTTCTGTACCACTTCTTAACGTTACCGCTTGACTTCATCAATTTTTTTGCATTAGGACTTCATCGGCGGAGCTCTATCTCATGCATTCCCCCCGGGTTTTGGCTGGTCTCGGGAAGGGAATTTCTTTCTGCACCCTTCGCCGGTTAGACACCCTGAAATGTGGAACTTTTGCAAGTTGTCATATTTGCTGAGATCTCGTAATGCATATTGTCTATTTTCTTGTTGAGTGAGCTCTTTACTGTCTCAAATTTATGATTAGTTTGAACATTCAACACCTTTTGTTCCTCCACAAAGGTGCCTACTACCTTGCTTAAATTCAGAATTGCTTGCTCAACAGGAGAAGAAGGTTGAGGCTGCTGCTATTGTGCTGAGGTGGAGCTAACCACACAGCTCCTCGAGAGTATGCAGGGTTTCGCTTCCATGATAGTTCGGATGATTCTTCAATTAGTGGTTATAAAGTGTTTTGATACAAAGCATTTGTCATGGTTTATTCCACTTAAGATATGGGTGCCTCAGATCCACCCTCACCGAAGGAAATCCATTGACAATGCTCCCAAGATAGCTACTTGACCGACAATTAAACAGCCGGGTGAGATGCAGCAATTCAATCACCGCCAGACTTTGCGCCGATTTCTCATTTCAAGCTCCTCCAACTCGGGGTCAAAGTGGCTGGGCTTTGCTTTCATCTCCGTGTCTTCTCGGAAAGTGCATAAATGCCTCCCTTATGGTGCGAAGTGGCTTCGCTTTTTCTCTTGATCTCTGTCCCATGCCTTGGAGGTTTCGGCCACATAGTTCAAAAAGTCCATGGCTTCATCTGGGTTCTTACTCAGGAAGTCCCCTCCACACATGATTTCCAATAGTTGCTTCATGGCCGGAGACGTACCATCATAGAAGTGATTCACAAGCATCCATGTATCGAACCCATGGTGTGGACATGCACTGATGGTCTCCATGAACCTCTCCAACACCGATAAAACTTCTCATTATCGTAGTCGAGTGCGTAGATTCGCTTCAAACCGTCGGGTCTTGGTTGTATTGAAAATTCTTCAAAATCACTAAAGATCGCCCAATTTCATTGTTCTCGGCCTCAATGAATTGAGCACTAAATCTTGGCCTGGTCATTCAGTTGTCAATGGAAATGCTTTCACCTTAAGCAAGTCCATGTCGATATTAATTCCTCTTAAAAGTTGTGCATAATTTCCTCGAACTCCTTGATATGCTGATATGGATTTTCATTCTCCATTCCATGAAAAGTGGGTAGCAAGGGCATCAAATAGGTTTCACTACCATACTATCAAGAGTGGTAAGGATGCAGAAGGTGCACTCACTCGGAGGGTGTATGTGGTCCCCATTGACCTATATGCCGTAGGATTCCATCGTAGTTTCTGTCGACTTTGCTATTCTTCGGCTAGAGGATCCATCTGCTCACTGTGTACACTGACTTCACAACCTTGTTTAATTGGTGTACTAACTCTTTGCACCCATTCAAATACCTATATCCCAGCAACATAAAACTGGAAACAAAAAAGCAGATAAAGCAAAGAACAACAATGTGGTCGCCAAAAGATCATGTTAGTAAAGAAATGAAATGTTCCATATTCATAAGATAGCGAACAAAGGAGATCGCCGAAATAAAAACTTAATATTCTAAACAATGGAATTCAAAAAGGTTTAAAAGGTCACCAATACATGTAATGAGGATTACAAGTACTCATCAACTCATAATCAGGGGACAGCGTTATTCATCCCTAACGACGCCCATTTGGTTCGTGCCACAGAGGGTGTTGTATGAATCAACAAAATTATAACCTAACATCTGCACACGTAGCGTGAACTATCGCAGATAGCGCTATAGGATCGAACATGTGGATGGGTTTCGCACCAAATGATTTGGCGAGTCTGTTGTGAATTTGTCGGATCTAGAATTGTGTAAAAGTGTGTGGAGTTGATGTTGTGAAATTGAAAAATAAACAAAATAAACTAAATAAAGGTAAAAAGAAACTTTAAAGTGTCAGTTGCTAGGTTAATACATGGGGTTACAAAGAGGTCCTCGGGTTCATTTCCTCCCGTTGGGGAGGATGAATTATAGTCAATTCCCGAACCGGATCTTCATTTAACTTTAAAAACTAACCCTAATAATTTTCCTTTTGATAGAAAGCATTTATTTAGCACTTTGGTTCCTACAAAGGAAAATCTATCACCACCATCCGCACGATTCGTGAAGGCAAATTCAATGAATATCAAAGGATCTAATAATAAGCATCCACGAACCCTAAAGATTACCAAGTATTTAATCAATGAGGATGAATTTATTATGAAAATATAACTCTTAACCTACCTCCAGCGGGCTCCTAAATAGAAATTCACTGATACTTCGGTATCTAGCTAAGAATACACTCGAACCCTAAAAGCTTGCCAAGTATTACAAAGAAGTACACTAAAGAGCTTTTAACCCAGAGTGCCAAATTTGGAACCAAATGTCAAAACTTGTTGCGTGGAAAACAACAGTGGGAACAAAATGCAAACCTTACTTCCTAAGCCTAGCAACCCTTCTTCAAGGTTTAGAGGTTTAGCCAAACATCCTTGAGTTGTCATCCTCAGGTGTGTTTGGTTACCTAGAAATAGAGAAAGAGTAGGAGAAGAGAGAAATCTGAAAGCCAAAAATAGGGGCCCGCATCGAGAATGCTTCAATTGTTAGGTTACAAATTGTCTATAAATGGCTTATATAGCCTTACAAACAAGTGTGAAAATACCAATCTAACGAGTCAGGTATAATTATAGTGAGGTAGAAATTGAAATTAACCAAAAACGGGGTCATTGTACACAAAAACAAGGAGCAAAATGGCTCGCTATTGTGAAATTTTCGGCTTATGTAGAGAAATTGCTATACATAGCGAAAATTTCTCTATTGTAGCGAAATTTCGCTATAATTGCGAAAATTTCGCTATTGTAGCGAAATTCTCATAATAGCTGAATTGGTCCCTACTGCTCTAGATCAACTTTTCATTCCCGGCTTGATGCAATCGAAGAAATCATAATGAATTCATGTGAAACTGGGGCTCAACTTCTATTATTTAGCTTGATATGATAGAATGAGGCCCAAACCTTAAAATCCGCTTCACAAATAAATTTCAAATATAATCATTAGTACCAAAGGGACCTACACGCAGGAATTCATGACTATTATGATTAGTACACAAAAAGTACTTAGAACCTATCTTAAATAGGTTCAAAATAGCATTTTAAAAATTAATCAACGTTAGCAGGGGGTAAAATATGTCGTATAAATCATAATCGGGATGGGGCGTTATAAATCCTCCCTCCTTGGTGAATATTTGGTCCTCGAAATGAACAAACTTAACTCAAAGGAAAGGATGATAATTCAATCAAAATAGTCGAGGATAATGACACAAGATTCGAGCCTCCGGCTCCTAGGTAGCTGCCTCTCTCCCCATGATTCCTCCATAGGACTTTAACTAAAGGAATCACCCATCTCTCAACACTTGTTCCCTTGCGATCTACAATCTGCATACAGGTGTTTCATAAGTCGCCCTCCTTTAGCGATTAATCGGTCGCTTCTCTCAGCGATTACGTGAAGGATTCGGGATGTACTTCTCGAACATCGACATGGAATGTCATGAATCTCGGATAACTCGGGGGCAACTTCAACCTCGGTAAGCTAACGTCCACCTTGCTCAATCTCATAAGGTCCTATAAATCTCCTGACCGAGTCACGCCCCAAATCTCAAACAACCTTCCGGGCGGAATCTTCAAGAAGACGCTACCTATCTCAAATGCAAGTTCAATCTAAGCACTGCGATAACTTTTCTCGTCTATCTCTTACTGCCTTCAAGTTATCACTTAACAACTTTCACTTTCTTTGAAGTGATTTGCACTAATTCAGGGCCTACCAGTCTCCTCTTATTAACCTCATCCTAGCACACTGGAGTCCTACATTTTCTACCATACAAGAGCCTCACTGTTATTTATACCGTCATAGTCAAGTGTTGTAGGCGAAACTCCATCAGTGCCAAATGAGTATCCCAACTCCCCTTGAATTCCATCACACAAGCTCTTAGCATATCCTCTAACGTCTGAATGGTCCTCTATGATTGGCCATCCGTCTGAGGATGAAATGCTATATTGAAATGAAGGCGAGTACCTAAAGCTGCCTGCAAACTAGGCCAAAACTTGATGTGGAAACTCCTAGGGTCCCTTATCCAAAACTCCTACAAAATTGGAACCCCATGAAGTCTCAATTATCTCATCCACATACAATCGGGCTAACTTTCAGAGAATCCTACATCAACCGGCGTAAAATGAGCAGAGATTTCGTTAATTGATCAACTATCACTCATATAGCATCATGCTACCTCTGATTCCGTGGAAGACCTGTCACAAAATCCATAGTGATCTTCTCCCATTTCCATACTGGAATAAGGAGTAACTGTATCTTCCCCATGGGCCTCTGATACTCCAAGCCTTCACCCCATTGACAAAAGTTAGGCATCCAAGACGAAACCTCGCAATGCCCCGAATCCTCACCCAATATCACCCCTTAAAGCTCAAATCCACCAATAGTGGAAGATAACCCGATCTCATATGAGACAAAGAACTCGGTCACGTATCAAGGTGTCCGCTACGACATTGCTTTCTGGATGATACCATTAGTAAGGCCATAGTCCTTAATCAATTCAAGCCATCTTCTTTGCCTCATGTTTAACTCTTTACAGGTGAAAATATATTGAAGACTCTTATGATGTGTAAAGATCTAGAAAGGAGCACCATATAACTAATGCCTCCATATCTTCAGGGCAAACACGACTGTTGCAAGCTCTAAGTCATGTGTAGGGTAATTCTCCTCATAAGCCACGCCTAGAGGCATACGCAATCACCCTATCATTCTAGCATCAAAACACAACCAAGGCCCTACCGAGAAGCATCACTGTAAACCACAACCATCTCTCCCAACAGCAAAGCTAGAACTGAGCTGAAGTCAATCTTACCATTAAACTTTCAAACTCCATTGGCAGACATCTACCCAATCAAACTTTGACATCTTCCTTGTCAGCTTTGGTTGGGTCGCGATTCGAGACCAACAAACTTCCCGGGTAATAATCTCTACTAAACCAAGGAAGCTCGACCTTCGACACATTCTTCGCGGTTTCCAACTTACTACATCTATTTTCTAGGGATCCACACTCACCCCTCACCTGAGATCATATGACCAGGAATGCCACCGTTATAAACCGCACTTTCTCAACTCGAATACAACCGCCACTCTTGTGGTCCTGGGGAATACAACTCTCAAGTGCCTTTAATGTTCCTTTGACTACCTAAATACCTAGGATATCATCATAAAGACTATGACAAACCTATCCAAATACGGTTGAATACCCTGCTCATCAATCCATAAAGCCGTTTCGTGGCATTAGTCAAACCAAACGATCACTGTGAACTCATAATGCCCGTAGCTTGTCCCGACGCGTACCTTTAGGAAACACTACCTCCCTCCACTCCCAACTGATGATACCTCGACCTCAAATCTATCTCGAGTACACCCGAGACCTGAGTCGATCGAATAACTAATCGATCCTGCGGAGTGGATACTGACAGGATGGTAACTCCTGCTTCACCGCCTATAATCTATACACACAAACTACAAATTCCCCATATTTCTTTTTCACGAAGAGAACTCGGGAGCTTCCCATGGAGATATGCTCTACTAATGAATCCCTTACTCAACAACCCTTCCAACTGAGCCTTAAGCTCCCTCAACTATGCAGGAGCCATCCTATAAGGAGGAATGGAAATGGGCTCAGTCCCTGGGATCAAATCAATGGTGAACTCTACTTCTCTATCTGGAGGTAATCCTGCAATATCATCTAGGAATACATCTAGGAACTCTCTAACAATTGGAATCTCATCCACTAGAGTCCCTTCCTTCCCTGTCTCCACCACATAAACCAGATAACCCTGACAACCCTTACGTAGCATCCTCTACGCTGCCATGGTGGAGATTACACTATAAGATAACTCCTTGCATATTCCCCTGAACTTTACCTCCATTTCCTTGGCCTATGCAACTTTACTTCCTTTTTTATAACAATCTAGTGTGGCTCTATGGCGAGATAGCCAATCCATGCCGAGAACCACATCAAAATCCCTCATATCTAAGGCCACAAGATCCGGGCCTGGAACTCCTGGTCCCCTAATAATCGTAACTCTACTATCTCTAACTACTGCTTGAGACTAACTGATCTCTTGGCCGAAGGAAACTCTATATCACCCCTTCGAATGGCTGGGCCCTCATCCAGAAGTGATTCAAGGAAAGGCCCTGACGCAAATGAATGGCGCGGGCCCCAGTCCACTAATGTATATGCATCATGACTGGGCGATATAACAATACCAAGAACTACATCTAGAGTCGAGATCGTGATCTTGGCCGAGTCATAGCATAAACTCTGGTCTGAGTATAGGTCTCTATATGCATCCTTGGGGCACTACCTCCGTTTACCACGGTCCCACCAAGGGCCGCAGACTGTCCCCTCTACTGGGAAGCCTCCCCAAGACCTCCGAGCGCTCATCTCTAATGTCAGTAGCCCGCTTAGCTACCGATGTCTGCACTCAATCAACTGAGGACACTCCTAATAAAATGGCCTTCCCGCCAAAGTGGAAACACCCCGCACTATATCTCTTTACACCCATGGTGTCGCTTTCGACACATGATAGATCGAGGAATATCAGGCGCCACTGCACTGGGCCCCCACTGATCCTCTCGACTAGAGGCGCCCCGACCGTGACCCTACTCTCAGAACTCTACCATTTCTTCTCTTTTTTGTCGGATCGACTTAATAAAGGCCAAATAGTGCTGCTTTGAGCCCCGTTCATTGTAGGTTTCGAAAGCACTTTATGTACTAATCAATTTAAATAACTCCAATTGATACACTAAGGTCCCGACTATACTACTTCAATCATATTTTGTGGATATTTTTGTAGTTTTGCAAGCCAATTACACCATCATAGAGTATCAAGTAGATTTTCAGAAGAGTCATAAATTTTCGTGAAGCCGCTAAATTTTGCAAATATCATGGCCGTGGTTGACTACTTTTGACTGCTTTTTATGGTTTTGTACTCAAAATTGCTCTCATTGTATTTTTTTTTGTTGCTTCATACTTTTGTAATTTCTGACTCGAAAGCAAAGATATGTTTCCTGGGCCAAGCTCTATAAAATCAATCAATCATCAATCAATAAATTGGCACCAAAGCTTTCACCTTCCCATGTGTGATTTTCTTCATTTTTCTCTCCCTTTCTCGCATTTTCACTACCTAAACACCCTCGAGGATGACAACTCAAGGGATGTTACAAACCCTCATCCTTGAAGATGAGGCTACTAGCTGAAGTTTTATGTGAAGTATTATCCCTCCAAGTACAATTTGCATTTATTACCATTTATGTTTATGCATCTCACGCTAGGTTTGAATCCTCTATGATGTAGCCCGAGTACATCTCTGCAAGCCTTCCGCGCTCAGTGGATACTTATTGCTAGATCCAACGACGCTAGCTTAGTTGACATTTATTTGCTCCTAAGAGTTACATCCAGGTTAGTTTTAACTTCTTCAAATATTAATGCTTAATAAATGTCAGATACCAGGAGAAAACTTCTGTGGTTCACTTTATGGCTAAACATAGATCCGATTCGGGAAATGACTATAGGTCATCCTCCCCAATGCGAGGAAAAGGACCCGACGACATTATAGTTTCCTTAGAACCCTAAGCCCAGTGGCCTGAAACTTCAAGGATTTCTTTTACCCTTTATTTCCCTATAGCTACGATTTTTCAAGCCATCAACCTCACTGATTTTACAAGAAACCCTAATCCAGCGGAAACACCATTTTCACACCAGACTCACTTCGCATTTAAGAAAACCCATCCCCGAGTTCGACCTCAGACCACTATACTGTAGCATCTTGCGCCAGTAGGAGCTCAGGTTATACTCACATGATTTCAGACACCTACCGTGGCACGACCAGTCACGCCGCTATCGATGGTGTCGAGTGTGACCGGTTATCAACTTGCATCCAGACTACAAGTATTGGTGAATTCTCATTCTTTTGATTTTACAATATTTCCCACGCATAGCTTCACTCAGGGAAATTAAATGGGTTTATACTGTGCAAAACCAGTTTTTCTTTTTATTTCAAGTTTAACCAACTATAACCCTTTTTGGTAGCCTTGTTTTTGGTTTCTTGTTGTTTTGTGTTGTGTTCCTAGGACTTTATGCAACACTGGGATAGGAACACTGCAGGCAGGCTAGAGAGAACCAGCGCTCCAAAAGAACAGGGGTATGAAGTCAGTTTACATAGTAATCAGATGGAGCCTCCACTTGAGGAGCAATAAAGTCGCAGGGATGCTCAAGAAACCTGGCGCCATGTCAATGAGGGACCATATACACCCACTGGGAGCGGTGAGTGCACCATGCATTATACCCTCCTACGTAAGATAGTTGTCAGCCTTATTTGCGCCCCCGTTCCCAACCTTCCATGGTATGGAAAATGAGAATCCATACACACACATTCAGAAGTTTGAGGAAGTTCGCGACAACTTTCAAGGAGGGTGCAATCGAGAGGATCTTCTCAAGCTGTTACCTTTCCTCAACTCCTCAAAGACAAAGCCAAAATTTGGCTTTAATTTAAGGCCAAGAATCATCCGAATCGCGTAATTGCAAAGTAGTTTTTGAAAAGTTCTTCAAAGGCACATAGGACTAACATTTGAAGAGGAATTTATACATTCATGTTCATGATAATGAGAAGCCCTACCAATGCCGGGAGAGATGATATGGAAACCATCAAGGCATGCCCACACCATGGATTTGATATACATTGGTAAACCACTTCTATGATGGAATGTCTTGTACCATGAAGCAATTATTTGAGACCATGTGTGAAGCGGGGACTTCCCCGAGCAGTTAATCCAGACGGTTCGCTGGACTTCCTCAACTATGTAGCTGAAACCTCCAAAGCTGATGAGCCAAATCCTAGGGAGACATAGGCATAAGATGAGGCTACCACTAAATCAAAGGGGAGGTATATACTTGCTCTCGTGAGGGACATGGAGATCTAAAGCAAAGCCGCTTCACTAGACTAGAGGTCGGGAAGAGCCTCTGGAAACAAGAATCAACATGAGGTACGAAAGCAAAGTGATTGAGGCATCTTATGCCTAACCAACTATAAGCCAAATTGCCACCATCAGCAACTAAGGAGAGCATCACAAGTGTTCCTTTAGTAAGGGACTTTGTGGTCGAACAAGCCAAAATGCGTAGGCCAATACAAGCCACCCAGCCACAACCCCCATATAGGAATACCTACAACCCTAATCAATGAAAACCATCTTCAACCTCTCCTTGAAACCAAAACCTCCTCCCTATGTGTCTCCCACGCACAACAAAGAAAGATGGGTCTCACTTCAATCTCACAAATTTACCTCACTATCTTCTATCTCCAGCTTGAATGTTTATTAACTTTATAAGGTGGTGGGTAACTTTGTGGAGGAACAAAAGGCGCGAATGCCCCAAGGAAGGCCAAAGAATTGACACGATGGAAAGCATTAATTAATAAGAAAATGAGCAACCTACACTTTAAATTTCAAAGCATGACACCGCAGTTTAAATTTCCTAAAATATGACAACTTGCGTGATTCAATATCAAGACTATTCAACCAAGAGGCGGTGAAAAGGGAATTCCTCTTAGATTACAACCAAATCCTTGTGGACTGCATGAAGAGTTTCTTCCAGGAGCCAAATTCTAGGATGGATGAAGTTATACCATCACATTGAGAAGTGGCAAAGAGCTCAAATGTACCAAAGACTCCAAAGCAAAGAAACAAGGCCAGAAGTCAAGAAACTCGACAGATGAGGTGGTATCAAGCAGATCAGAGGAAAATAGCAGACCTCTACCTTTTTCCCTCGCATTAAAAGCTAAAAAGAAGGCCATTAATCAGGCTGAAATGTTAGAAGTGCTGAGGTAAGTAAAGGTCAACATCCCTCTGCTTGACATGATCAAACAAGTCCCCACCTATGCAAAATTTTTGAAGGATTTGTGTACAGTGAAAAGAGTGATGAATGTTGACAAGAAAGCCTTCCTGATTGAACAAGTCAATGGTATCATCCAAAGCAAGACTCCAATGAAGTATAAAGATCCGGGTTGTCAAACCATCTCGGTTAATATTGGAGGCGCCAGTGGAAAAGTAATCGCTAGACCTTGGTGCGTAAATCTCCTCCCCATTCGATGTACAAGCAGCCTCGTCGATAATCCAAAGCTCTACCTCCATCACACTATCTCTTGCAGATAGATCAATCAAGATACCAAAGGGGACAATGGAAGATGTCCTAATACAAGTCGACAAATTCTACTATCCAATAGATTTTGTTGTGCTAGACATAGAACCAGCAGCAGGAGGGGCCAATTATGTACCTATCATCTTGGGAAGACCATTCTTGGCCACTTCCAATGCGATTATCAACTGCCGAAATGGTGTTATGCAACCCACCTTTGGAAAACATGACCCTAGAACTCAACATCTTCCACTTGAGTAAAAAGCATATGTTGCCAATGGAAGATGGCCTAGAAGAAGTTTGTGACCATTAACATAATCATGGAGGAACAGTCGACCAGCAGGGATGCAAGAGATGTGTCGACTCAAGAATTACGAGTATCTTAAGGGCAAAGAGGGAAGCACAGGAAATGAAACTTTGGCCTGCGGGCATTGGAGAAATAAACAAGAAATTTTGCCTTTGATGATCGAGTAGTGTTCATGATCTAACGGAGCTAAACCTAGTCTGAAGTCGAAATATGCCCATTTGGAAAGATGCAGGATAAGGTCCAATTATTTGCCTCATCCCGCTAGTACCACTAAGAAGGTGTCCTGTCATGATCTCTGTGTGTGGAGAACACAAGCCCCAGGTGAAGACACCGATTCAAGGGTATTAGCCTAGAAGCTCACCCATCACACCCACTCAGAGTGGGAGGAGGCAAATCTGCGCAATCCACTATAAATATTTAAACCACATATAGCTGTTAGGGCATAAGTCCTAAAGTCGCTTATGGAGCCATCATCTACTCCCATATTAGATAGCACCGGGTGAGTCCAACCTGTGTGGTGCCTAAGAACCCTGTAAACTAATGGCGCCCAACAAAAAGTGAGAGGATGTCACCCACACATCACTGGCCGGAGGGTATGTGATATGACATAGAAGGCTAAATGAAGTGACCAGAAGGATCACTTTCCTCTACCCTTTCATGGATCAGCTTCTTATATAGAATTTCGTCAAAATTTTTACCTGCTTTCCTGGATGGCTATTCAAGATACTTTCAAATTGAAATTGCTGCAGAAGACCAGAAAAGACCACCTTCACATGCCCATTTACACATATGCATGCATGAGGAATGCCCTTGGCCCTGGGTGGGGAATGTCTTCTTGCCATACTTAAACAGATGTGGTGCCTCTACATTTTAAGGATTTGGTAGAGCAGACATGGGAGGTTTACATGGATTATTAATACAAATGCATTAGGGAGTTTTAAGAATGCCTAATCAACTCGAAACCGTCCCCGCATAGGTATAGAGAAAACCTCGTACTGAATCGAAAATGCTATTTTATAATAAATATGAATTGTACTAGGGCATATTATCATAGTATGAACTGGTTGATAAGGCAAAAATTGACTTAATTTTCAAACTGCCCTCCCCCACAAATGTCAAGACTGTGAGGCAATTCTTGGGGCATGCAGGGTTCTACAAGAGGTTCATCATGGACTTCTCAAAAATTGTCAAGCCTCTCTACAAATTGCTGGAAAAAGATCCTAAATTTATTTGGGATGTAGACTGCCAAAAGAGCTTTGAGGAGCTTAAAGCCTATTTGACCACTGCACTAATAGTGAGAGCCCCCAACTGGCAGTTACCCTTCGAGGTGATGTGCGATGCAAGCGATATGGCCATTGGAGTTCTCGGACAAAGGGAAGGAGGAAAGCCTTGTGTGGTCTATTATGCGAAAGTAAGACACCGAATGAGGCATTGCAGGAATAACACAACCAGCGTAAAAGGGAGCCGCTGTGGTGGGCCTGCGCTTTAGACAAATTTCGGAAGGATTGGCCTGGTCTAATATAATAATATTCACGGATCATTCACCTTTGAAATACCCGATCACTCAAACAAATGCTAAGGCTAGGCGACGTGGGTTCTCCCCGCCGCAAGGGTTTAACTCGCAAATCGTGGACAAAAGGGTGGAAAATGTTGTTTCCGATCACCTATCAAGATTAAAAATCACACATAACACTCAAAACCCTCTAATCAATGATGAGTTCCCTGAGGAGTCACTGCTCCTGGTTGAGAAAGCACCCTGGTATGCTCACATTGCAAATTACTTGGCTACAGGGGAGCTACCAACAGATTGGAAAGCACAAGACAAGAAATTATTCTTCGCAAGAATTCACTCCTATTATTGGGAAGAACCCTTCTTGTATAAATACTGTGCTGACCAGATAATCAGGAGGTGTGTGCTTGAAGCAGAGCAACAAGGAATAATCAGCCACTGCCATGAGAATGCATGTGGCCATTTGCTTCCTTAAAATCCCAGCAAAGGTGGCTGCAATGATTCCACTAGTCCCCTCTCTTTTCAAGGATGACCATACCATGTGCAAGGAATGCGACAAATGCCAAAGGTTGGGGAAGATTTCTCCGCTGCAGATGATGCCTTTAAACCCGATTTTGGTAGTTGACCTTTTCGATGTATGGGGGATCGATTTCATGGGACCATTCCCTTCTTCCCTTTGATACCTCTACATACTAAAATCTCAAGAGAATATATTCTCCACTGGGTCCCCAAAGCCATAATGAGCGATGGAGGTTCGTATTTGAACAAACCTTGAGAGTTCTCCCCACTCAAGTATGGTGTCAAGCATAAAGTGAGCCACTCCCATACCACCCTTCGCACTGGGGCAATGCCGAGTTAGCAATAGAGAGATCAAGATAATACTGATGAAAGTGGTGAACTCTAACCGAAAGGATTGGTCTCTCAAGCTGCTGGACTCTTTGTGGGCATACAGAACAACCTACAAGACCATTTTGGGCATGTCTCCTTATCGCCTAGTTTATGGCAAAGCATGTCACCTGCCTATGGATATTGAGTATAAGGCATGGTAAGCAACAAGAAATTGAACCTCGGATATGGATGCAGCTTGTCTCAACAGCTCCCTTGATATCAACTAGCTTAGAAGAACTGAGAATGATGCCTACTTCAACTCAAAAATTGCAAAAGATAAGTCAAGAGGGCACACACCACAGCTCAGAAACATTTCAAACAAGGAGACAAGGGCTGCCGTCATCCCGTGATCCACTTCTTCTCTCGGGTGTTTAACGGATGGATCGCCCATTCACCATCCAGAAGTCTATCCCAATGGGATCAATGGACTTTGTTCAACCTAAAAGACTATGTATTAAAGTGCTAAGGGCAAAGGTTCAGCCAGCGCAGTGCAACACTTCAACCGGATAAGAGGAGATCCTCCGACTTCCATGATCGCAAAACAATTTTACAGAAAAGGCTTCTGCAGTATCTCAGAAGCCCCTAAAATTTTGTTGCTGAAATTTTGGTTTCTTTACTTTCAGTTCTTGTTTTTAGAGATTTTCTTGATTCCCTTCCTTTGGCTCATTTTTCTTTTGAAATTTTTTTCTCATTTACAAGTTTGTTTTCTTCTCGTGCACTTTTAGTCTTCGCTTTGTAGGTGTCAGAATGGCCGTGTTATTTTCACTGAAATTTTCCAAATTGTGAAAAATTCGCAACTTGCTAAATTTCACTGGCTGTGAAATTCGCAGGTCCCATTGTTCATCTCCCTTGCCCTTTCATCTTCCGTTTGCTGCAAACCCTTTGTTTCCTACGCCCGCCATTAATTTTCCTTTCTTTTTGAACCAGCCATTTAATAGGCATTTAAGGTCATTAGTTAGCCAAAACCTTTCTATTTACCCTCCTAGGCAGAGAGCCTCTTTTTCTTTCTTTCCTTTTCTATTTACATCCCGTCTATTTTCCCGAAGCCCTCCCCTTTCTTCTCCTTCAAGCTCTGCATCGGTGAAGCACTCCACGGAGATGGCTTTCATGGCCTCCTGTGCGCCGTTCCTCCTCCCCGCTGGCTCTGACCTGGCCTGCCCCGCTCCGCCGGCCTCCGCAGCCAAGCCCCGCGCCACCGTGCCCACCGCTGCCCCTGCACAACACCCAGTAGTGCCGCTGGTTTCCTCCTCCGCACCTTACCTCCCATCCTCCCGCACTGATGCCCTGTCCCGAGGAGATACCACACTCGGGTTGGCCCCACTCCACCCTCTCCGCCACATCCTAGGCCATCTCGGAGGGCCCCACCGTCTAAGAGGGCCCAAACCTCGGGCCTAGGGGAGTCCTCTAGCTTCAGCCCCGTGGAGCCGGCTGGGCCACCACTCCCATCAGTGCCCGCTGAAGCTCCCCTGCGACTGGCCCCTGTTCCATCATCCAAAGTGCCACTCTTCCATTGCAACCCCGCTTGTCACACCCCACTCCCTACTAGCGGCAGGTGTGTGCCGCCACCCCACAAAACCCCCAAATGCTACTTCCAACGACCAGAGAATCTCGTAGCTGGAGTCGTGTTGTCATCGAAACCGGTATAAATTTTTTTTTTTCTAAACTTGTGATTTTATAAAATTTCGACAGCATAACAACTACATGCAGGACATATCCCAAAACTTGTATATACAAATTTTTTACACTTCCTTTTCAGAATAGGCAACCAACATTATTCTTTCAAAGAGTCTTTGTGTCATCACATTTTCGCAAAACAAACTATGTACATACATATGTCTAACTCCATAAATTCCAAAGTATTTCCTTACATAAGTTATTTAATACAAAGAATATACTAGAAGTCGAGGAAACTAAAACTATCCAGCGTGCCTGTACCCGGGAAAAGTTTAGGTTTAGAACAGAAAATAAATGAGCTAAACGAGCTCGTTGAGTGTATGCTTTACAATGTTTGCTTTTATGAAAATATCTCAAACCGTGAAAATTCCATTTCACAAAGACATTTTCCAGAAACCTTGCTTGCTCTGCTTTAAAAGTTTCTAAAACTTTTCATATTTGCTTGCTTGCTTCGCTTTAAAAGTTTCTAAAACTTTTCATAAACACGAGAGCCTGGGCTCAACCGCTTGCTTTAAAAGTTTCTAAAACTTTTTATTAACACGGGAGCCTAGGCTCAACCACTTGCTTTAAAATAAACACGGGAGCCTGGGCTCGACCGCTTGCTTTAAAATTTTATAAAACTTTTCACAAACACGGGAGCCTGGGCTCAACCGCTTGCTTTAAAAGTTTTTATAATCACGGGACCGTGGGCTCAACCGCTTGCTTTAAAATAAACACGGGAGCCTAGGCTCAACCGTGCACCAGTGGTTGATTTCAAAACTGTATAAAACATGCTTATAAATCATCAACCACTGGAGGCCTTTCCTGCTTGTTGTACCCTAGTGAACACGGGAGCCTGGGCTTAAACCGTGTCGGTGGCTGGACCTGGGTCCGCATCACCTAGGTGGAAGAGCCTTGGCTTAATTCCCCTTTTTCCAGTACATATGGTGCCCTTGGCTCACCATAATCTAGCTAGAGCGCTAACCCTATATACTCCAGTACGTGCCACGGTCTCCTTTAAATGCCATGATGCATGAACTAAGTTTGCCGACTAGGCAAATCTAAAATGCATGAAATGATGTCCTAACACCCACCGTGCACGTATATAATCCCCTCGACCGATATGCTTGCTTAAACTAAGGATTTTCGTTAGGCCTATTTTATATAAAATATACTTTTTGCTTGCTTGCTTGCTCTTTGAAATATGGTTTTACAACTCAAAACCATTGCTTGCTTGCTTTTTAAAAGTATGGTTGAATACATCAAAACCAATACTTGTTTGCTTTTCACATATGGTTTAAATCAAACCATTGCTCGCTTTAAAAACTCACATTGCTTTCTCGTTGCTTAAAATATGGTTTACAATGAAAACAATTAAATACCAAAGGTAAAGCAAACATAATAATACACTAGTATTTGAAAATAGGTTGAACACTCACCTTCCTTTTACAATAATTGAGCACGACTCCACAATTCTCCCGCCTCCACTATTACCCTACACATTCGATGTATTAGATCACACACGTCAACACAACCAAGCAATTTGCACACTTGGTGCTACAATTAAAATTTTCAGAAAATATGTGGGCCCCAAATGCCATTCGGCGTACATATGGCTAGATTCTAACTTAATGGACTTTCCATAGAGTCTAAACACCCTGAAACATTTCGAATTATGTTCGACTGGGTCTCGAATAAAATCCTGAAATTTTAACCCAAACTGTCCGAAAACAATCCCAAAATTCAGCCCGGACTGTCTGAAAATAGTCCAAAAAATTCCTAAACTCAATCCAAAAAATTTGGAACTGAAATTTACAGCATCTCACGACTTCTAAGAATATTCCAAGCCATTATATAGCCTTTAGGCTCGAAATAACACAAGTAGAGAAATTTTCTACCTCTTCAAGTTTGTCGAAACGCTTAAGATATTGGTACCTACGCGTAGCTCTCGTCGCGTAGTCCAACTTTGCCTTCTGATCTGACAAAAACCTACGGTCCGATTTCCGTAAATCTGAGAAAGAAACAAAAAGAGAAAAAAAAATTTAAAATGTCTCTCTCCTCTCCACGCTCTCTCTCCCGTCCGTCTCACATTCTCCTACTTTTTGATTTTATCTTTTTTATTTTATTTTATTTTATTTCTTTCTCTCTTTATTTATTTTATTTATTTATTTATTATTATTTTATTATTTTTTTTCTACTTATCCACCCGAACACGTTTGCTCCATCCTCTTTCATTTTTTTTAATTATTATTATTATTTGGATACATAGCTTATATTACTTTATTCGGGTCCATTTCTATCCCGAAAAATTTTATTTCTTTTCAGTTCAATTTATTTGAACTAAACTTAACTCCCGTCATTTCCTGACTTCCGAGATTTTCGTAAAAATCTCGTCCCTGAAGTCACTGGTGATTTATCACCTAGAAATTCGTAGGTTATTCAACGTCTGCACTGACAAAACTTTCGCTCACTAGACGCGAGACGACTTAATCTACAAGCAAATCCTGCTTGGCCATCCGAGATCTAGAGGAATTTTCTAGGCTTCTAAACAATTATGGCAATTTATTATTATTATTATTTTTGAAATTCCATAATTTGTACTTTCAATTCTCCACTTCCCTTAATTGCAAAAAGGCCACAATGCTTTGAAAATTTTATAATTTCATCCTTAAAACAACTTTCAAAATACTACTATGGCACTAAATAATTAAGGAAGCCTTGGTGCACATATGACCTACTTGCCATCCATACAAGACACTTCTCTTGGGATTCGGGCTAAGTACCTATCTCCAAGGAATGTTGATCAGAGCGAGAGTGTGGACCCGCATTTACGAGGTTTATTATGATCTCCTGGCCTTTTCGCACTCCCGAGCTCCGAGACTCGATGCCCAGTGCATAGGTAATTTCTAGAGCCGCTCATGACACCCGCCGCGCTACTCTCGTGGTCATCGAAGTTCTACCACACGATGACATCTAGGCGCGAGACTAACTCGCTAACTCGGGCCGTTTCATTTCTCCATCGACGTCGGCTAGGGATGATCAGCATTCCCGTGACATCACCGCTTTACATTCAATCTGCCGCTAGTGCTCCAACTCGGACAAGATATGCATGGGCCCCAACCCTCGCCCAAAGGAGATGGTCCGCTTTCTTTCCGACATACTAACGGATCGCCGCTAGGAGGCAACCCTTAACGCCAGATATGCTTCTTATAGATCACATTCTCGCGGCCTAATCTTTCCCCACCCAAAGATACGCCTTAGGAGAGGAGCCATCTTGAGCCCTATATCGATCTCGAAGGGCCATCGGGTTTAGAACTACCGGAGCTTATTATGACTTTCTTGTTCCATTTCGAGGACAAGGTCCATCGTAGTCTACCTCGAGCTGAGTCCACGCCTTATTCCCGAGACTCCTATGCCAGGTGCTTACATACGGCCCGATGAGCCTAGATTGAGCCGCCGGGCCGCGATTGTGAGGCCATCCTTATTGTCGAACGGCAGCTTATACTGCCACCTTCCACCTCCGGGCCTGGGGCCGAGGAGCAAACAAGTAAAGGGAGCATAATGGGAGCCTCAGCTCCAAAGACTCCTCGCCTCGACATCTCCCCTCTGGGCTCCAGTATCGCCAGCTCTCAAGGTTCTCCTGCCTTTCAGGCCCCTTTAACCCCACACGCCCACAGACGGTGTCGCAGTGAGCACCGTGACCACCCCTCCCCAGCGATATCACGATTTCCACCGGGACTTCAACTGGCCATGGATGCAAACAGACGCTCTCCACTACAACAACATCATTTGCGACTGCCCATGCAGCCCTCGCAGACAGGATGACTCACACTGAGGCTGCCATGGCTCGCACTAAAGGCCATTCTCGCATTTAACCCAAAGCCATCCTCATGCATCCAGAGTCACCCGGTCTCCCGCGATATCCCCATATATACTGCCAGACCGCTTTTCCGCCTCCTACTTCCGCAGGACCGTGCCTCCACCTCCATCCCCTGTGTGCACTCGCATCCTCGCCGCAGTTAGCCAGCCACTCCTCAAAGCAAAGACACTTCAGCCCGTTTAGACCGAGGACGCCTTCACCGCTTACTGATCGAGGGATAGCATCTCACTACCTTTCCAATCCACACCCCATTGCGATCAATGGCACACTTGGTTGGGGGGAAAGTTAATGAAGGAAGTGATTTTTATACTGTAGATATCAGTTTTTTGTTACACTTTTTGAGTCTACTACATGTGTAAGCAAAGCCCATTTTGTATGTTTAGTGGCTTGCTTTTTGCTTCTTTTTGAGAAAGCTGCTTTGGGGTGGCTATAGAAAATTTAGTGACACACCGTTATACATATCGTATGTACTCATTCTTAACCTATTTGCAAATAATTTTTGCCCCCAATTTTTTTGTGGTTTTGCCTAACCTGCAAGTTGAAAAATTGAAACGCTACCCAATGCCATTGATAGTAGATTAGTTCCATGCATGATTAAGTGGTTGGTTAGTTGAAGTCTCCTGGTATTCAATATTTTCTTCCACCTTTAGCTAGCCACACTATGCAATATCGCTTTTCTCGTAATAGCATGAGAAACTCCGTGATAACTCCCCTTATTGTGCAACCTACTCCTAGTTTCATTAACCACCCGTAAAAGGTTATGGTTCCCCAGAAAAGAAGGCCAATGAAGTCTTCCAAAAAAAAAAAAAAAGAAAAAGAAAAGGACAAAGAAAAAGAAAAAGAAAATAGAAGAAAAAAGCCGCGACGCTTTACCTTGAAACCCGAGCACGGTCCGCGGATTAATAATGAAAGTCTTAAAGCCCGTGCCCTAAACTAACCTGGGTCAGGAGCCACCGAGATTTAGTGCTTGCTACATAGGTGGATGGGTGAGGCTTTATGAGTTAGAAAATTGAATTTAAATCTAGCTCTGAGTCCGTGCAAACCTCGAGAGTTAGTGGTCAAAGATCCTTGATTTGATGCCCTAAGCCTTAGTTGGTTGGGAGTCATCGGTGGACCCCTGTTACACGGACTTTGGTGAGGTCGATTTCTCAACATTGCATCCTACAACACAAAAAGAAATATGACAAAAGAGTGGAACCAGATTTATTTAGGTTGGTTAATGTGCTAGGATTTTGCAGTATCTTGGTTGGGGGGAGAGCAGTTTAGCAGGTTATTGTTGAAAATGGATCACATAAACACTTAGATTTTGGTGGAAGTTTCAAACATTCCTCGATAGATACTCTTCCAAAACTTGGCAATTATACGACGCTTATTCTCCTGCCGGTTATCAGGCAGTGGTCTCAATCATTCACACCGAGGGTAGGCAAGCATTACTTACTCATACACTTTTGAAAATACCATTCCTTTTGCATGAGCTTAACTCCGTCTCATTTTCTTTCTTTTGTCATTGCTAAGGGACTAGCAATGTGTCTCACAAAGAGTTGATTAAGGCTTCCAAATAAAGGTCGCTTAAGCCTCGTTTCATTGCGTGCTTGAGCACTTTTGTGTACTAATCAATTAAATAACCTAATTGATACACTAAGGTCCCTACTATACTACTTAATCATATTTGTGGATATTTTTGTAGTTTTGCAAGCCACAATTACACAATTATCTTCAAGCCAATCTGGGAACGCTAAGAACCCGAGTCGAACACAAAGCCGGTGCATGTACAAAGTAAGGCAATTGAGCTAAATACAAAGGAGAGTGAGCATTTCGTAGATTTTGTAAGAAGGCGAAATTTCAGGTCATGAATTTTCGCAGTCGCAAATTTCCTGCATCGCCATAAGTTTTGGCCGTGGTCGACCACTTCGATCGCTGTGGTTTTCAGACTAAAATTTCCTCATTGATTTTTGTTGTTTCCATACTTTTGTAATTTCCTTGATCGCGAGCGCATATGCTTCCCGCCTGCTTTATGAAATCAATCAACCATCAATTAATAAATTGGCGCCTAAAGCTAGCTTCTCCCAAGGCGGTGATTTTCTCTATTTTCTCCCTTCTGATTTTTTCTCACCAGCCAAACACCCCTTGAGAATGACAACTCAAGGGATGCTTGGCTAAACCCCCCTCATCCTTGAAGAGGAGGGCCATTAGGTGGAAGTTTTGAGGTGAAGCACTGTCCTCCTATTGCCAACGCAGGCATTTATTACCATTTATACTACATCTCAATGCTAGGTTTGAAACTCAGATGTACCCCGAGTGGCCGCATTTGGCAAGTCATGCCTCATGATAGTTACCGCTAGGATCCACCGATGCTAGCTTAGTTTCCATTTATTTGCTCCTACAGGTTAGATCCAGAGTTAGTTTTAACTGCTTTGAAACATTAATGGTTAATAAATGTCAGATAATAGAGAAAACTTTGGTGGTTTAGTCTTATGGCTAAATGATAGATCCGGTTCGACATGACTATAGTCATCCTCCTAACGCAAGGAAAAGGACCCGAGGATATAAAGGTTTTAGAACCCGCCCAAGGTCCGAAACTCAAGGATTTCTTTACCCTTTATTTCCTACGCCTACGGGGTTTTTCAAGCCATCAACCTCACTGTTTTGACAAGAAACCCCAAATCCAAATTGGAAACACCATTTTCAGTCAACTATGACTCACTTCGCATGAAGAAAACCCATCCCTGAGTTCGACCCTAGACCACTATACTACAGTAGTTTTGCTACGGTAGTAGGAGGTTTAGGTTATAAATTTTGTTGATTCCGGTACACCTATTGTGGCACTAATCATGAACAGAGCTCTGTTGGGAGTGCCTGGTGCACTCCTCTTACTTTCCTACCTACTCTGATACATAGCCGTAGTACTTTTCTCAACCCTTAGAGCGGCCTCAACTAAATATCCCCAAATATGTTCTGAGGAACCACAGACAAATGAACTCTGATCCGATGTTGTAATCCTGCCAAAAACCACTTGCACTTCCGTGACTTACACCCTAAATATATGGAACCAATCTGACTAAATCTGAGAACCTCTTCTCATACTTTGATACTAACATGTTCTTCTGCTCTAATACGAAGAACTCAATCTTCGAATCCTTGTGCCTTTGAGGAAAGAATATGTTAGTAAACTCTTGCTGAAACTAGTCCCATGATATACCATCAGGATACCTCCTATCCACAACATCCCACCAATCCTTAGCCTTGTCTTCCATTAGAAAACTTGAAAACAGACCCTCTGATCATCTGTGCAGCCCATAACTCTGTAAATCTTGTTTACTCTGTCCAACCATAACCAGGCTGTCTCTGGATCGCCACTGCCATCATATGGCTTGGAGCCCAACTTCTACGCTCTCTTTATAGACCTCCTGTGCTCTTCAGAACCTCATGGGTGGTCAAGGAGGTGGTTGAGGCTACGAATGCTGACGAGTCGCTATAGCCACTATCTGAGCAATCTGTGCCACTTGCTCTACAGTAAAAAATCCTAGAACTTGATCTCCCTTTGTTGGTCCAGATGGTCTAGCCTAACCTGCCGCTAGAGGCTAATTTATGTAGGCTGTGAGGAAGAACCAAATCAGCAGGCTCAACTCCCTTAGATAACAAGAAGCCTGAAAGCCTTCGAATGGCTCTCCTAGACAACTGATGTCCTCGCCTCGACATAGTGCTTTATTCACAAAAATCAA